>OY282587.1:1996200-2365200 GCA_958298965.1 Chrysolina haemoptera | reverse complement strand
GGAATGATGAGAAAGTTTGGATGATAGGTATTCTTTGATATTTTTCTTTATAATTTGATCTGATTATGATCTAAGAATCGTATTAGTAATTTAATTATAGATAGGTTTAGATTTTTTAGAACATCAGTGAAAGAAAAAGGTGTTCGAATTCCTCGTTTGATAAGTTCAATGTAAAGATCCAGATCAGGGACAGTATTGATAGGGCAGTCAAAAAAGATATGGTTCAGATCTTCCAAGCCCCCACAGTCACAATATGGGTCTTCCATTACTCCTATTCGATATAAGTGTTCTTTAGTTAGGCAATGTCCGGTTTTCATCCTTATGATTGTAGTGATGTGTCTACGACTCATCCACGGGATTTTAGAATGCCAAATATATTTTGGATACTCCGAGTGAATACTGAGATAGGATCTACCTTTATGTCTAATATTTTGATTCCACTGATTTTGAAATTCGTTCTTAATGTCATTGTAAAGAATTGGTAAAATACAATTTTTATCCACTTTGATATTTAATGGAACATTAAGAGCTGTCCCTATCTTGGCCAATCTATCAGCTACTTCATTTCCGTCTATTCCCGAATGTCCTGGTATCCAGGCAAATTTAAAAATTATGTCATTTAGTTCTGCCAAATAAGCCATTTGCTTTATATTCATTGTGATATAGTCCAGATCGGCTGTGATTGTTTTACTTTTAATTTTGTCAAGTGCACTTTTAGAATCTGTAAATATGAAATATTTATTCCACTGATTTTCCAAGCATTTAATCATTGCCTGATGGATAGCAATCATTTCTGCATCACAAATATTAGTTAAATCCCCTAGTCTGGAGGAGAAGGAAAAGTTCGCCTTTGGAATATGAATTCCGAACCCTACTTTGTTTCCTACCTTGGATGCATCGGTAAAAACGAATGTGAATTGACCATCATTTTCCTCCACAAATTTCTGAAATTTACACTTGCTAGCAATATCATGTTTTTGTAAATTGAGGTCCGAGACTGTTGGTTGATAAGTGTAAATGTCATAGTCAAAGCTATGACATGGTAAGATTTTGTTCTTATAAATATGTTGAATATATGGGTTTGTTCTTTCTAAAGCTTCCACCATCAAGGGTTTTTGTCTATCCCTCCAATACCCTACGTTGTTATCACAAATTATTTTCAAGGTTTGAATAATATGTATTACCGGCGGTGAATAATCTAATCTTTTGAGTAAAAATTTGGTAGCGAGCCATTGTCTTCTGTGGTCAAGACTCATTTCCCCAGTCTCCGCCAATAATGCGTTTATTGGGGTGGATCTCATTGTACCTGTTATAACTCTCATAGCTTGATTATGTGTCTTGTTGATTTTATCCAGGCTTTTTTTGGAACATGGTTTGAAAAGAATACTACCGTAATCTAAGTGTGATTTGACAATTCCGTTCATGGCCATAATCATGATTTTGGGGTCTGCCCCCCACCATACCCTACAAAAACTTTTTATAATGTTTATTCCTTGATTGGCTTTGTGTACCATTTTTTCAATATGTTTATCCCATCTGAGGTTATAGGTAAAAGTAACTCCTAAATATTTAACATCGTTCACTACATTGATCAATTGATTACCTATTATTATTCGTGGATTTACCCTTTGTCTATTATTAGTACGGAACCATATTGCTTCGCATTTGTGGGTGGCCAATTCTAAGTCATGTTCTAGCATCCATTGATTTATATTGTATAGGCTATGGTTAGTTTTGTTTTCTATCTCTGCAATATTCTTTCCTTTTACCAATAATACTAAGTCATCCGCATAAGCTATAAGTCTACTATGATCCGGGATGGAATTAAATAAAGAGCAAAGATATATGTTAAAAAGGGTAGGGCTCAAGGGAGATCCCTGAGTCAATCCCTTTGTTGCCATGTGTGGTCCATGAATTTTTCCATCAACGTCCTGAACAAAGTTTTTTCTATTATCTAAAATTTTAAATATTAGGTTAGCTATGTCTATGTTTATTCCGTATTGGATCAGGTAATTGTATAGTTTGTAAATGTTGACATTATCATATGCTGCCCTGATGTCCAGAAACACTGCCATTACCGTTTGACCCAGCCCGAAGGCCATTTGTACAAACACCGAAAGGTAGACGATGCCATCCATGGTACCTTTACCTCTTCTGAACCCTGTTTGGAATTCTGACAATAAAATATTCCTTTCTATGTGCCACTCTAATCTTAACTTAATGATTTTTTCTAATACTTTTAGGCCACAAGAAGCCAATACTATTGGTCGCAAATTGTTCAGATCATCAGATGGTTTATTGATTTTCTTTATACCAATTATTTCAAATTCTTTCCAAGGTTCCGGAAGGGGAGCACCCTGTAATATTAAGTTATATATATCAATCATATTTTTTTTGAGTATCTCCGGTAAATGGATAAGCATACTATAAGGAATATCATCCCGACCCGGTTTTGAGATTTTCTTTACTTGGAGTGCTATGTCAAGTTCTCTTAATGTGAAAGGGTCTGATCTATCTTCGACTTGTAATGTAGAAAATTCAGTATGGATATCACAGACAGACACTTTATTCAGTAATCCTTCTGCTATATGACTTACAGGGAGTCTATTTTGACAAGTATTATGTTTATTTGAAAATTTTTTAATCATGCCCCAAACATAGGATGAAGTTGAATCTCTATTAAGTGATGAGCAAAACATTTTGAAACCAAGCCTTTTTTTTTTATTCAGAAATCTCTTTGTTGATGCAATCGATTTTTTTGCTGAAATGTAATTGTCTAAGGAGGGGTTATTCCTAAAAGTTTCAATGTTTCTTTTCCTGTCTGATACCTGCGCCTTGCATTCATCATCCCACCATGGGTTCCGAGGCTTGCCACCATTTATGTTTGATTTCTTGGGTATGTGAGCATCAGCTGCCTCATACATCAGTCTCGTCAGCTCTTCATAAGAGTATGTATAACTACTATCGCTTCTATCTAAGAGGTATTTATGGTATTCGTTCCAATTGGCTCTATGGAAATTCCTCTTGAGGTCATTATTATTATTTATCAAAATTGAATTATGGCAATCATAGGTACACATGGTAGGATAATGATCGCTATGCCCGCAGTCTCCCAGAACTTCCCATGTACAATGTCTCGCAATGTTATTCGTTACTAGTGTAATGTCGACAGGGCTAGGGTTACTGTCCGGGTTAAAAAATCTGGTTGACGAGCCGTCGTTCATAATTACTAGATCTTCGCCTTCCAAAATAGACATGAGCGTTCTACCATTTTGGTTTATATAGGAGCTACCCCACATGGGATGGTGGGCGTTCATGTCCCCCATCCAAATAATATCACCCTCTAATTCATTCAATATCGAAATCAATTTAGCATTTGAAGGAATCTTATTGGTAGTACTATACATATTGATTATATTGATACCATGTAATTTGATAATGAGAATCTGACAATCTTCATAGTTCAATGATATTTTCAAAGATATCTTACTAAATTTGAGATTACATTTTACCAGAGTGGCTATGCCGCCGTACCCGTCATGTCTATCTTGTCTGATGGTGGTGTAATGTTTGATAAAAAGTCTAGTATCACTTTTTAACCATGTTTCGTTTAATAGGATGACATCTGGGCCTACTTCATGAATCAAATTGATTAAATTGGCTTTATTACTGGATACACTCCTAATGTTCCATTGTAAAACTTTTATCATTGGTAATTGATAAGATCCAGTCTCAGTACTCCTCGGCATAACCTGAATTTGATTCATTCGAGCTCTGCCTATTATGGGTTCTATTATATTCGAGTAGTGTATCAATTATTTTTGGTTTTACACTCTCTGGTAAACCAAAGAATGAGTCGTAGAATTTTTTTATAATATGTTCCTCTATACCACTATTGGGTTGTGGTGGTATAGAGTTGGACGAGGAGGGTTCGTAAGGCCCTCTGGTTGATGTTGAAGGGTTTCTCAGTGAATAATTCATCATAACACCATTTTCGGGTTGTCGTATTTGTCCATTTGGGTTAATTAATAGTTCGTTTAGGGCTTGTCTGTCAAACCCTGTTCGATTTATTTGAGTTCTAGATTTTAAAGTTTCAGAGTAAGTTCTTTTATTTCTGAAGGTATTCCCCCTAAGTACTGTTTCTTCGTGGTCAACCGATGCTCTGGTTGGAGCACTCGATTTGTCGGTTAGTGAAGGGTAATCTCGCGGATTTCGATTGACGTCACCATAAGTTTTTGGAAAAAATTGGACCGCCTCGAAGAAAGTTGAGTTATCAAAACTCATTTTTTCTCTAATCAGTTTTTGTCTTAAGTATTCTGGACATTCTTTACTATTTGTTTTATGTTGTTCGCTATCACAATTTCTGCATTTAATTTTTTGACATGTATTATAAGCCTCATCGGAGTTATGGATTTCTGCACAATTAAAACATCTCTTTTTTCCCTTGCATTGTTTTTTGGTGTGACCATACATTAAGCATGAAAAACATTGTGTGACAGGGGGTATATATGCTGTTACATTATATCTCATGTGATAAGCCTCAACAAATTTGGGGAATGCCAATCCCTCAAACGTAATTAGTAAAGTGGATGTTGGAACATAAATGTTTTCTCCATTCTCCCTAATTCTACGGTTAAGCCTCCTTATTCCCACGATACGGTGAGAAGGGCTTTTTATCATATTGTAAAGTTCGTTCTCTGAAAAGAACTGATGAATGCCCCTTACAATACCTTTACAAGTAACACAATTATAAGGAATGTATGCATTGTATCCCTTTTCCAATATATGTTCGTTTGAAACGAAGGAGTTCGCACTTTTACAGTTATTGAATTCAACGCTTATTTTATTTTTTCCTTTATTTTTAATTCTTATGATGTGATCTAACTTTAAGTCAAAGATGTCTTTCGCAATTTTAAGGTGATTATGTCTGCCAATATTATTTCCCGATTTTTCGGTAGCCTCAATCATGACCATGAAAGGTCCTAAAGAACCTTCTTTGTACAAAATAGTTTCTCTTTTTTCCTCTTGGTTATCTCTACTTGTGTTTACTTCAGCCGTTTTTTGTGCCTCAGTTGGCCTTGGAATACCTGAACCTTCTCCTATATCTACTTCAATTGGATTATCATTATTCTGAGAGTTTAAATACTGAGATGTGAAGATATCTTCAACCTCCCTATCAGCACTATCAACACTATTTAAATCTGAATCTAAACCTAACTCTTCGTTTACCGTATGCATTTTTTTTGAGGGGGGATCATCTCCCCCCGGTTGGACGTCCATTTCAGTTTCTTTTTACAGAATATTTTGTAAATTGTCCCAATATCAACAAATATCAAAGAATATGAAGATGAAACAAAAGTTAGAAAATGGATTAGTAATGATATGCACACCTGTAATTCACTAGTAGTCGCCTCAAATTCAATCTCAATTCTTAATCTTCGCCAAAACAAAATTCGATGCTCACACTTCGAAAGTTTGCACGAAAGTCCCTTTAGGTATAGATATTTAAGTTCCTTTACAACCTGGCATCTTTGCTATATCGAAAAAGTGACACTCAAAAACAGGGTTGGAGAAATACCTGTCTGATGAAGTCAAGTTGTGTGAATTGATTAATTATGTAGCAATCCAAAAACGTATGGGTTATATTCGTTAAATTCAATGTTTTTTCTATATGCTGACCGAATTTGAGATCCATTGCTAGTTAAACATAGATTTGGTAGGCGTTTTTACGAACGTGTGCACTTTGGGTTGGACCGATTTTTAAATTTATTATTTTTCATTTTTCGAATACTGTGTCATGTTAAATTGATGGCGTAAAATACGGGAAAAATATTGAAAAAATTCCAGAACTTCCGGAAGCATTTTTTTTTGGCGGTTTTATATGCTAGGATGCCGGATCCTTGCGCATCTTTGACATTTTTCGCATTTTGCGACCATAACGAGACACATTCGTTAAATACATATGTGTTTAGAAAGAAAGCTAAGAAAATTTCCTATAAGATGATGTTATTGTTTGCTGGCCTAATAGTTCGCTTGTAGGTGTTATAGGTGGGTTTGTGTTTTAGGATGTCTGATTCGTGCGATACAATTTTTGATGTACATTTATCTTTGTTTCATGGTACACCGTGTATCCGAACATATTCAAATTATACATTTTCGGAATCAGCATAAAATTTTGAGTATATCGGTAGTAATTGCGAGTAAATCTAATGACTTTGGATTTTTGGCCATTTTTAAGGTAATAACCCTTTGATGTTTTTTCGGCTGAAAATTCATTTTGTGCCGATCGACTTGAAAATCACAACATAAACTAATTTCGGCAGGCTGAATCGATTGGCGTTTGCAGAATTGCTCTATCTCGATTCGGTCGTCGGTTGAAAATGTTATCTAGAGGTTGCAGGTGCCGTTTTCTCGCCAAATTATTTAAAAAAAAATTTCTATGTTATATTCGTGAAATTCAATGTTTTTTCTATATGCTGACCTAATTTGAAATCGATTACTACTCAAACATAGATTTGGGAGGCGTTCTTACGAACGTGTGCACTTTGGTTGGACCAAAGTGATTATGGTCCGATTCTATGCAAAATTGGTATGTAGGGGTTTTCGTGGTAGGAAATCATGAATTTTTAGTCAAAATTCTTGAATTCAAAATGGCAGCTCCAAAATGACCGACGAGTTTTGTAATTATGGTCCAATTCTATTCAAAACCTCTCGAAGTCGGAGACTACGAAAGAAGAGAGGTTATGCTTTTCTGGGCAAACTGCTCCTTTTTTACAAAATTACATCATTGGTTTCAAAATAGATGGTGATCATTGCCCAATTTCATCCAAAATTTTTATGTGAAGGTTTTTGAGGTTGAAGTGTGGTGCATTGAATATAATTTTTCCTATATGGTGAAGTGTGCTCACACTGAGAAAAATAGAGCATGATTATACAACAGTGACGATAGCTGAAACGGGAGAAGCGAGACCAGAAACGCAACAAAAAATAATAAGTAGGTATATGAAATGAAAATGGTCTCTTACCTGACAATCTCGACTGCAGTACCATTGATTTCCGCAACCAGCACAAACGAACTGCGCAGCTTTTTGATTGCACCCCTGGCAGGGTGGAACCTCGTCACCTGCTTCGGAACTATTATCGGCGCTCGAGGGTTGTTTTCTGGCGTCTATTGCTTCATTGTTTTCGTCTATGACTAGTCTATCAGCACTGTCTTCTGCTTCTTCCTCATCCTAAACGGTAATAATATGTTATGTAACAAGTGTTATAAAATTCCTTTTAGTAACGAATCATTTGATCACGAGGGCAGCTTAGCGGAAGAGTGTTTGATAAACGAGTATAAGAGAAGTTTATAAACGTGTTACATACCATACTTTTTCTACGAACTCATATTACAACAACAAAATTGTGTTTTTTCAAGCTGATAACTTTTAGTTATCACAACAGTTTGAATTGAAAATTTTTATTTCCTTTCTATTTATCAGTTAAGATGAATTTACTGAAATAAAGCAGTAACCAAAGTAATGTATTTGAAGGCTGAAGTTGCAGTGGTAATGTTTCTATAAATTTGCTTTGAATACGAATTGTGAATCTGTAAAAAGTTTTATTAGAAAAAGTTTTTTATATTACAAAGAGAAAAAGCTCGTGCGGCTTCATTGATGATTAGAAATCATGAATTTATCTGAATTATCACTCCAACCCTGTATTTAAGTGTTGTGATTCAAACCAAAGATTTTGCGATTAGACAAAACCAATGATAAACAACATCAAATGCTTCAGGGCAGCTGAACAGAACATGGACGAGAAGAAATGCGAACGCACTCTAACACAGATACAGATACAGGAGAGATACAAAAAAATTATGACATGTATAATGTTGAATATATGCGAGTATACCAGTAAAAAAAATATTCCTTGAAAATGTAGGTGTTAACTATTTAAAATATCAAAATGGTTACTTACCAAATTTCTTCCTTTAGTTGGTGTAGACTCGAATTGGGTTTCCACTGGTGTTATAGTGATTTCGTTGTGAGCCTACGAAAACAAAACACTTTTGAGTACATTTGAAACCTCATTTTTGGTCGCAAAGGTTGTTGCAGTAGGTCTTCAAGTTGACACTATTGTCGTTGCTTGCAATATATGGGCCATTTCAAGAAATTCTTTTGCTGAGAGAATTTTCGTGATCGGCCATCGTTTCGATTTCGATTCCACAAAATTTTGGATTCAGGATGGCAAGCCACGATCGTAGTGTCAACAATTTGAACAGTATTTACAGAAACATTTTGATCACACTTAAAACCAACTTTAAATGAACCAAATCCGGCCTTATCATTGGAAAAACAAAAAAGGAAAACACTTCATATCCACAGTCTTTTACCACGTAAAAAATAATAAATAAAACTTGGATTCATTATACTTGTAGGTACCAGTCATTTTAGTATAATCATGGACGAATATCCAACGAATTGTCACATTTGAGATTGTTCTCTAACATGTGTTTTGGGTTCTTCAGTATATTACTTTTATTCCAGTTTTCATATATTTTAATAATTCATTTATTTATATGCTGTATATGTCTGTAATTTTTCGTTTGTATTCACTCAGAATTTTTATTGTAGCCCTGAAGAAGGCAAAAATTTTGCCGAAACGATGGCATTAAAATTGTAAAGATCTGAAGGATGCGTTTTACTTGTCCACTGGCTCATGATTATTAATATTAAATAATGAATAATCAATCTTTGGGCGTGAAAACAGTATACATTACTATCAATATTACCTTACTACTCGATAAAATTTCCGAAATCGACATATTGGAGGGGTGAACCGTAGTGCTGCTGCTACTTGTTGTAGGTGTGGACGTTGCCAGGTTATTAGCCGCTCTTTCAGGTGCTGTTAGTAGTCTTGCCAACGTTGGACTGAACGAACTTTTCGTGGTTTGCTTTGGAGGAGTCTGAAAAGCCAATTTATTAAAGATTCAATTTCTTTCCCTACGTTCATGCAAAAAAATTGTATTGAATAATGTTTAATGTAAAAATTATTTAAATAAAACAAAAAAAAACCTTTGTTTCCACTTTGTTTCAAACTCACAATATTATGACTATTATGACTATTATACTAATACTCTCTCATCTCTGCTACTACGGCTCTCATACAAATAAGGTAAGAAGTGACATATTGAACGCTTCCACACGACCTACACTGTGTTATGATTCGGTGGAATGAAAATTCAAATAAAATAATGGATGATTGCTAAGTTCTAAGCGGCTCTAAAAACAATACCAACGATCTTCGATGACAGTCAAGGCTAAAGTTGTTATTATTGCAACAACGGTGTGAGAATATTTTTATCTCTAGAAAGACAATGCAGTACATTCAAATTGCATTGGGACAGAGGTGTTGTAGAATATCTCTTCTATCTCAAGAGAAATAATTTTGTTATCATAATAAATTCTGGGATGATCGCGGAGAAAGTTGCTTTCTGTAGAGTTTCGTAAAATTATGAACACAATCATAGACTTGTCAAAAAATATGTCAACAAACGTCAAGCATTGATTATTTGTAAAATATTTCTGTTTCTTTTATTTCAAAAATAAGACTGAACTAGACAATGACAGTTCTGAAAGTAAAAATACTTCATCAGAACTGAAGGAACAAAAGTTAGTTCACTGTCATGGAATTTACTACCATCAACTTAGCAATTTTTTAGATTTATTTTTAGTGAAAAGTGTGTTGTAGAAAAAGTATAGTGTGTAAGACGTGCAGAACTGCAATTTCTCTATCGTTTGAATTACTTGTGAGGAACTAGCACTTTTCGTAATATATTTTTCCTTCACTTACGTCCACCTAAGTAAATTTTTTTGTTTGTTTTTGCATGAACGCAGAAAAAGTATCGCACGCAACTAGTGCAAAAAGTGTCCATTGTAGTCGACGTGGTCCAACCCGGCCTGACCGACTTTATTTTATTTTACTTCGCGTGCAACAAACGCTTACTTTTTGCACTTGTTCCATAAATAACTATTATCTTACATTTGTGAAGCTATACCAAATTCGTTCATTATTATAATTATTCAATCTTAGCGACGATAAGAACTGAGACGTTGCGGTGTCAACGAACCCATACATTCTTTGGGTGCATTGCACCGACTCAGTTATGTATTTTGCTGATATTATAGTTCATTAACTGTTTGCGCTTAGATATACAGGGATGACCAAGAAAATCGTGCACCAAATTTTACTCGGAAACTGTAACTCTTGGTACCTACATAATGCCGAAACAGATTAATTTTTGATTAGACGGGCCAAATGATGGTGGTAATTCGGTGATAAAAACTTCATCCCCCTCATGGAGTTAGAACATTTTTTATCGTTATTTCTAGAAGGGTGGGGGAGTCAAATGAATGCGACAAATTCAACATTCACATTCAACTAATTCAACACATCATATTTCTTCATTTTCTGTAGAAAAAACCCAGCAATCGAAGTCAGAAACATATTTTTCATTATTATTATTTCTAGAAAGGGGTGCACAGTCGGGAATTTCAATATTGTCAGACATTTTGAGCCGATCAATGAAAAGTGCTCAGGATGTTATATATCATACATAACGAAAACTGTATCTCTTTTTTTGCCGACCGATGTTTCACCATTTTTACTCCCATATACATCTACAACATAGGCTCATTGTGGCAAATACCTGTCAGAAAACAGCTGCTCCCCTGGCTAATTCCACGATGGGTATTGAATTATATCTAACAGATACTTGTGCAATGCACCTCATTCCAGAGAAAACAATTTTGCAAGTGCTCCTCTATAACCAAATAACAGGGTTCACCCGGCGATCGGCAACGACTGTTTTTATTATATGATCTCCCAAAAGAACTTAGAGCTTTGTGTTCAGATATCCGACTGAATCTCTCAACCCGGAAAATCGGAGTGCTTATGGATCTGCACCCGTGTGATGATTCAGACGGGAAACAGATGGCCTCGACGCTGTCTGTGGTGACCTACCCTGTACTGATGACGAGGCAAAAAACACGAAACTAGTCTACAGGTGGCCCTCCTGTCAGAATTAAGACAAAATTCAGCTATTTGGTTACAGGGGAACACAACAACAATTTTTTCTTCTGCAACGTGGTACATTGCACAAGTATCTGTTAGATTCAATACTCGTCTTGGTATTAACAAGGGAAGTAGTTGTTTTCTCGCAGTAACCCTACATTGTAGTTGTATATGCGAGTAAACGGGGTAAAACATCGGTAGGCAACGACTATCTTTATTGAATGATCTTCTTTGTGTTCAGATAACTTTTTTTTGTTTTTTTATGTTCTGGTTTCCACGATAGGAAAATCCTGTAATGTTTAGAGGATATTGTCAAAGTCAAGAAAAAGTACGTAGGGATTGGCTTTCTTCTTGAATTTATCTCTATTTGGCAACTCAACTGCTGAAGAGTACCTTATATTCATTCAATTATTATTGGACTTTCAATTCAACTGATCTTCTTCAGCATCAAAGAAGTATGGAAATCATATCTGGGAAAGTGTAAGTACAAAAAGTTGTGAATTGAACAGAGAGAAATATCCTTTCCCTCGGCTCTCACGATGTTATCTGAACAATACAGGACTTTTCGTGGGAACCAGACCTTGAAAAAAATCGTAACTGAATGCTACTGATAAATAGACACAACAAAAACTGGGTGATTGAATACCTTTGTTAATATCCCGTGTAAAAGAGAATTCGCAGGAGCTGCTGGGGTTGGTGTCGCTGAAGTTGTAGGAACGGGGTGAACCGTGACCTCTGGATAGGGTGGTGGGGGTTTGATGGCATTTTGGATCAACTCGTTTCTTTCGCTCTGCGACAACTTCGCGAACTGGACGAGCATGTCCTTGAAGGATACACCGTCGTGGGAATTTGCGGCGGAAGGATCCGCGGTTAATGATTTCCCACCTTCTTGTCTGTTCTGAAATTGAGAAGAATTTTTCATTATCGACACGGATTTTTTTTTACACAGTAAATATAAGTTAGTAGTATGAACATATTTATTACACTTATAATAATAATGAAACGGCTTTATTCATCATTTGAACATCTATACATAACATCATAAGGGCAATTTAGAAAAAAAAACAACACAAATAACAAAAAGGCGAAGTGTCAGCTATAGTTGTTCTTCAACTTGACCATGACAAAAAAAAGACAAAATAAATATTGAATACAACTAGAAAGAAAGAAATCGAATATAAATAGACAAAGTCTAAGTCAAAATAAAAATCGAATAATTTTATAAATTTTTTTAAACAGATAGGTATTTTGTTTATATAATTATTATTTCTAAAAATACGAAATCACATATTTTTCCTGGTTTGTTGAATTTATGCTGAGTTCTAAGGCATAAAACGTTTCCTCAGGTCTAAATGGATTTCAGCAATGCAGGGTCATATAAGCATCTGTCTCCAAGGAAATAATGGAGTTAACTAAACCTAACCAGGGGGGATATTTGACCAATACAAGACTATGGATATCGTTTTAATATTAGATAAAAGTAGATGGGTTTCGTTCTTGATCTAATGCAGTCAGCTCTCATTGACATACAGACGTGATGCGTGAGACAGAACCTCATAATCAACCCCCAAAAAATTATAAAAGTTACTTTCATCATCCCTACGATTTGTCGCTGAAAACCCGAGAGTGTCAACATTCCAAGCTATTATCCACTTTAGCTCAACACCTTTTACAATCAATCTATCAGTGCACATCAAGCTGGCACGTGACACCCACTCATACCACCTGTTGTATGTCACCTGTCATGGAGTAGCGTCTCCTGAAACCTCCCTTACCACTCTCACTTTTAACTTTCATCAACCAATGAGAGCACGCGTAGCTTCTACCTCCCACCCATATCACCTATCTTATATGACGTGTGACATGTCACTAGTCACCTGTCATCTGTCATCTGATTCAAATGAATCGCCAACATTTTTGAAAGTTTATATAACGAAAGAGATTTTGTGCACTTTCTTTTGCCTTTGCACAGAGTACGATTGGTTTAACGTCACCATCCAAAATTTTTCCTCGAGTGAACAAATGCAAACATTGTGACAGATTCACTTTCCCTCGTTTTTGTGGAATCGATAAAGAAATATTCCAAATTGGATCAAAGGTGACTCAACAGTGACCCATATATCTACTTTCCAATTCAGATTTGAGTTGGTAAAAAAATCTAGACTATGACTCTTGAGCCACTTCACTCTCACTAAAATTAAGATAAATCTCTGCCAAGGATAGATTAGGTTCTTTGGCCATTTGTTAATATCTGAATAACGAATGAAATCCTGAGCATCTTGTTGGGAAAAGCGAATATTTGAATCTGTCTTTCATCTATTACCATCTCCACTTTCTGACCTTGTATCCAGATCGTGACATTACATTCAACTCTAGTCTAATTGGAGAATATTTATTCCATAACAAGTGTTCTAGTGGAATACAAGCAAAGAGCATAAGACAGTTAGAGAAGCGCTGCCTGGCTATCCAAACAGAAGTAAATTCTCTGCTGGAGTCCTTCTTACACCTTTTTCCACATAGCTACGGTTAGAATGGCGAACACTTCAGTTTGGAAAACTGTTGTGTATCTTCTTGAAGCGCAGCCTTCCTCTAAACCTCTTCCTTCTAGAGAGATGCCTGCGCCCGAAGCCTGTTTGTCGGTCAGACGCGAACCGTTCGTATAACTTATAAGCTTCCTAGTAGAAACTCCACTGTATTCCCTTCCCATTGTTCTCTACTCGGAATAGTAAGAGCAAACTTCCTATTCCATCGCAGTTTATCTTATGCGCTTCTGAGGGCGTAAATAGTGTGATGGCCAAAGGTAAAACAAATGACGATCAAAGGAAGGCCAGCAAGCATACAAATGGCCGTATGCATAGCCATTCGTCAGCGCGGCGACTTTCCAGAGGTACGCTGTTCGCAATATAATTTGGGTAGCAAACGGTGCACCTCTGGAGAGTCGCCGCGCTGGCAAATGACTATGTATACGGCTGAAAGACTCACCCTTGTTCGGAGTCACAACTGCTATGTCCAGTATATTCAAAGGTTAGTATGGAAGTGACTCTGAATATCCCTCTAAGTGATATATACTTTTCTCGATCCCTGTAGTGCAGAAATGTTATTTCTGCGTTTGAAGACCCTAAGTAATATAAGACTTTTGTATAAAACTTACCATATTTATCGTATTCAGCAGCACATTTAGTTCGTTACTGACATCAGATCCCTGCCTGACCTGGGCCCCACTGCCTAACGCTATAGACGAGAAGTTCAGTACGCTATTCGAATACTTATGAGTCCCGTCGGGCTGCCTGATCCTCCTACCCCTTCTCGGGACAGCTTCGGGGTGTCTCTGCCTATAATCAGCAATGATGGACTGTACATCCAACGTAAGCCGCTTTCCTTGCCGGAAGTCAGCAGAACCATTTATTTCGAAAGAGTTCTGATGCGGTTTCGGTATGATATTCCTGTGCTTGATATTGTTTCCGTTCAAACTGATACTAGGGATGCGGAGTGCCGATCTAGGGCTGGCCAGATTGGACTTGAGGATGCTTTGGGGCAGGCTGTTTCGCAGACGGTCGTCTGCAGTCTCGTTCTGGGACTCACTGAATAGCTCAGCGTAGTCTGCCTTTTCGTTTATCATTAGGATCTGTCTCTTCCGCTGCATCCTCAGCAGCAGCTCCTCTTTCAACTTCTTCAGATGAATGATGTTGTTCCACTCGCGCTCTTTCTCTTTGGCCAGCTCGTTGAGGGTTTTGACCTCCGCCAGCAGTTGTTCGCTAAAGGAATTGAGCTGCTCCAAATTGCTGCACTCCGCCATATCGATGAATTCGTTCAAAATCTTGTCGCGAGAGGCAAAATTCTCGTGGATCTCAGCGCGCAGCCTCTTGACGGGAAATTCATCATTTTCAGACTTCCTCTTATTTGTTTCAGCCGTCGGAGAACTTGGGTTGCTGTAGTTTTCATCTCCAGCTTCTGGTTCCGCTTTAACCTCAATTTTTCCTTCATCGTCTTCCATTTCAGTTTTGTTTCTATCGCCCTTGTCGTTTTCGGTTTTTTCTCCCTCGCTGGGTTCGTCGATGGTGCGTTCTTCGACGTCAGCTTCGGCGATCGTTTCGGATTTTGGTTGAGATTCATCGGATCGCTGATCGGCGTGGCCAGGTGAAGAGGGCTGGACATTGCAACCTTCACGTACGTCTTCCATTATCTGCATTTTATTCAAACTGAAACAAAGGATTGTGATGTTAGGGAGTTTCCGAATGAGTAGTCATACATGAATTGTCACACAAGAGTCACACATGAGTAGTCCCATATGAGTCGTGAAATAATGAGTGTTTTAAATGGATTCATATTGAGAGGTCAGTATTTCAAGATAGGATAATAGTGTTGCCAGAGTTCATACATCAGAAAGAGGCAATGATTTAACATAGCAGGTAGTAGTCTGTACGCTTGTGGTTAGATAATAAGAACGTACTCGTAAGTGTGTGTGTGTATTTTTCATTCATAGAATCTGAAAGTACCAATATCGGTGTTTGCTAAATGAATTTATCAGCCAAAAACAAACACCAGAATGTAAACATCCAATCGGAGCGATCAAATCGGATCAAATAGACAAAGTTCGCAGTAATGGTAATAATATACTGTTGCGGGTACTTCTGAGGTTCATTACTGATGACTTCATTACTGATGATTTGATTACTGATGACTTAATTACTGATGACTTCATTTCACTCAAACTTCTGAGTTGAATGTGATGGGAGGCTAGTTTATTATCTGGACGACCGAACTTTGCTTTGCTCGTTTGCAATCATACCTACATATATTATGAATTGCAGTAATTTAAATAGGGAACGTAAAGTAAAACCGAAAAAACTTACTATTTGCAAGAACTGGCACAGTGACAGTTCCCTGTTAAAACAAACGTTCTCCCAAAACCTTTGGAAGGTTTATTATCCTTGTTCAACTCTCGTCTTCAGTAGATTGGTCCGTCATTAACGTATTCTAATATATGTTCTTTCGCCAAAAATTCGAATTCTTTCCTTGGCTATATTTCCCTTTATTAACGGTTCAGGATTATAAATTTTTCATTAGGTAGACATTTAAAAAGTACATAAGGAATTGAAAAGGATTATATGATCCAATCTTCCACAAAAAAACCTATATAATGGGTACTTCGCCGGCAAGTATCCAACAGAAAACAACAACTGCCCCTACGACCATCGAATTATATCTGTTCGATACGGGACCCAGTTTTTCACAAGAACAATTTTGTAATGATTTTTATATGCATAGCTGAATAAATTTTTCGATTTGAATGGGGACCACCTATGTATCGTTTTCATTGTATTTGCTAATCATCAGCGAAGGCCAGTTCCCAAATTGAATCTAAAAACACTTTGAGCTTTTGTTGAGAATTCATGAGAAGAATACTGAAGTATATATCCAGCTCCATCTCGAGATTCCAAGAAAAGCATTCCACTATTGTGTTGACTTCAATATGGGGCCAAATCAATATATGAAGATTTTTTGAGGAAGATTGAATCATGTAATCTATTTTTTATTGCACTAGTACATCAAATGTCATGATGTTTCATTTCAAGTCAACTATTCCTGTTTTCCAAGGAAAAAACATATTTGCGATTTTTTATTGGATTCACTACATTTTCAAATGAATTAGTTCAAAATTACATCAATAAACAAGTTACCTTCAAGAAATAAAATTTGAAATATATAGCGGTTATTTGAACCACCACTAATTAATGTTTGACAACTTTGGTTTGAATTTCAAGAAATAGAAGCGACTATTTCAATTAAAGAACTTTTTTCGAAATTATGAATACATCACTGGATTTAGAAATATAGATGTATAATCTTTAATTTTGTGAATTGGCATTTACTTATTAAATGAAAATAATAATTTAATAAATGTTTCATGGGGAATAATAATGATTTTAAGCTGCTGTGGCGCTCTAAAGAACCGCCACAGTTCTATAAGAGCGCTACGCCTCTATATAGGAACGACACGGCCCTTTTCTACATCTTTAGTATTTTTTTTTCAAAGGACATAAATTAACTAAACCAGTATACATACATTGACTTAACCAGTTTACATAAAATGCCTACATAGTCAAAACAAAAATACGTCACCCTTACGATATTCATTTGTTTACCTACTTGATTTATTCACTAACTACACTGTATGTATATAGCTCCACGATCATCTTCGGGCAATCGATCGAAATGTAGTCACCACACGTTTCCATAATCCCCCGAAAAACCATCCACGCATTCCAAAATTCCAAAAAAATCACCCGGCGCCAAAAATCGCGCCACCACAAAGAAAACAGCTCGTCGTGTCACAAAAACAGTCGACGGTACAAATACCCGTGTCGAAAACACGTGCGAGTTGCGCTGCGCGGCGCGGAGTAGGCTATGGCGTACGGCGTACGTGCAACGCGGGAGATCGAAGCCGACGAAAGCATCGCAGGCGGCCGCGGTGGCTTCGGCTCGCTTGCAATTTCCGAGAACGCAGGCGGCTGCGAGGACGCGAAGTAGGTCGGCGGACAATCGACGATCGCCCGGTCACGGACCTTCGGGGGAAATGAACTGCAGCAGTGGCGGCGGGCGGGAAGCGTCGGGAGGATGGGGTGGCGGGCGGTCGATCGTTTTAACACGCTTATATTACCTTCACTTGTGTGTATGTATGTATGTATGTATGTATGAATCTATGTAACGGAAACTTTGAACGAGATTTTCACCCACTTCCAGATGTCCGAATGATTTGAAATTTGGCATATGTTCATAACTCTGGTGACAATGCAATAAGACATGGTGGTTTTTTTTGGTCGAATATTTTTGTCAAAATTCATAAATTAAAGATGGCGGACGATATTTGTCATTATGATCTGATTCCAATGCAAACTCAGTGAGTGGTCAGAGATTATGAATTTTTTGTAAAAATTGATAAATTCAAGATGGTGGCTCAAGATGGTGAACAACTTTTGTGATTATGGACAGATTCAATTCAGAATTGGAATGTGTGGGTTTTTTTGGTCTTATATTTCGAATTTTTGTCAAAATTCATAAATTAAAGATGGAGGCTCCAAGATGGCGGACGATATTTGTCATTATGGTCTGATTCCAATGTAAACTTGGTGTGTGAGGGTTGTTCGCGGTCAGAGATTATGATTTTTTTGTAAAAATTGATGAATTCAATATGGCGGCCTAAGATGGTCGACGAGTTTTGTGATTATGGTCAGATTCAATTCAGAATTGGAATGTGTGGGGTTTTTCGGTCGTATATTTCGATTTTTTGTCAAAATTGATAAATTAAAGATGGCGGACGATATTTGTCATTATGGAACAGCTCTCAGGAGCCAATAAAAACCAATGAAAACACGCATGTATTTGGAGCACACACAGGACAACTCCCATACATAAACCTTATATTATATGACGAATCGTTTTTTTATGAAAAATATCATTGAATTCTGTTTTTGAATGAAATAGTGTATAAGAAGGAGAGGTCTGATTGAGAGGTCTGCTTATATACCCTAATTTTGATCTCCTTGGTGGTCTTCGAAAAGTCATCATACAGGGCTCAACTGGAATATTTCTTATAATAATAATGATAATAATAATTGAAAAGGGGAACATTCTCCACGAAAATTGTAATTTTTTTTTGTATCATTTAACAGAAAACAACTACTTCCCCGGCTAAAGCCACGTTGGATATTGAACTACATCTGACAGATTTTTGAAAAGACTCGTAACTGAAAAGAAAAAATCTGAAAGGGAAAATTCGCATTTTCATTCAGATAGTAGATTGTTTTAATTATCTCTAGTTCTCATTGAAAATTCATTAAATATGATAGGGAGAATGTTATTCAAAAATATTACTCACAAATCGTTCATTTCATTGAAGCAAAGTTCGCTCCTCTCGTATTTGATCCCCAATACATTTTTGTCGACGAAAATCTATTTCGCTAGGCCAAGCTCATCAGGGAGATTGGAAGAATTGGAAAGCAGGCTCTTCAGAAGCAAATATACACATCAAGGATGGAAATGATGGAGATATTCTGCTGCGGTAACACTTTGAAACTTATTTTTTGACATGAAGTCATGGACATTGCATTTTGATTATTGTTCGAAAATATGAATAGAATATTCATAAAATCTGTTCTGGAATCATCTACGGCTGAAAAAAAAACTTTAGTCGCTATTTTCCATCGTTCAAGATAACCCCTTCAACATAAATACCTCTCAAGAGGTTATCTTGAACGATGGAAAATAGCGACTAAAGATTTTATGAATATACTATTCATATATTCGAACAAAAATCAAAATGATTATAATAATCTTACGACACAACCTCCTTTTTTCATCGTCAGTTCTCATCTTGAAGAAATATGCGACTGATTCCACAAATGCATAGTACCTACACATTCAAGGGAAACTGCTCAGCTAGTGTATATTCCATAGTGTATACTTCTGTCGTGTCTGCCGCATATACTAGAAGTGCCTACACGACAAGAATACCATCGCACGCCACTGACTAGATCCCTTTAACTGGAATTAAAGGGGAGCACATAACGTTCAACGTGTGTAGCGTAGATTGCAGCAGGAACGTCTAGCGGTGTATCGGCAGTGAAAGCGATGCTGAGACGCTAGCGAAATTGTGGGCAGGTCCGTTCTTAGTGCGATCAAGCTTGACGCCTGGGTTAATGGAATCATGTGTTGAGATGCAGTCCCTGCAGCAGAAAATTCTCCAATAAACTCGCAACATTTTTCATACACGCTTTCGCTTTCGATCTCTTCCCCAATACAACGTCTCTTTGCTGAATAATTTAGAAGAATTTCTATAATTTGATTTCAACGCGAAATTACTGCACTGCAGCTGTGATAATTATTGAAATCTTACCTGTGTTTGAAGGATGAAGAGCAACGAGCTCTCATCTTACTGGAGACGCACTTTCCAGGCAGCATACCATTTGAACACGACAGATCACCGGAAGAACCAGGTAGAGCCAAACGAGAAGACTGGGTAATAGCAAAAACCATATGCACTCCCCTTAGAGTGAAATGGGCAATTGACTCCTTCCAACCCTTAAGTCACCCGGAATTGACGGTATATTTCCGGCCCTTTTACAAAAAGGGCAAACGGAACTACTGCCGTTCATTATTAAAGCAGCCAGATTCAGTCTGGCGTTCGGGTAAATACCGAGCAACTGGAGAAGAGCACGGGTTATCTTCATTCCCAAAGTAGGAAAGTAGGACAAGTTATTCAGACCAATTTGTCTCTTGAGCATTGAGAAATTAGCATATGCGCCTTCTTAGACATAGAGGGGGCACTCGACAACACCTCTCACGAAGCGATAAATAGGGCCCTAATGAACAAGGGAGTGGACAGAACCACATCCAGATGGATGTGCCAAATGCTGGCTCCAAGAACTGCTGAAACGAAAGTGGGCGAGAGCAGCTTTCGGATCAGCACAAACAGGGGATGCCCACAAGGCGGGGGGGGTACCATCACCTCTGATGTGGAATCTCGTAGTAGACGAACTAGTCGGAACAATGACCGGGAACGGAATCACTTGCCTTGGATATGCGGAGGACATAGTCATTATGGCCAAAAGCAAATTTGAAGGAACCCTCTGCGATCTCATAGAAATGGAGCTAGGGACTATCAGAAAGTGGTGCCTCTCGATGGAGTTGGGAATTAACTCATCAA
Source organism: Chrysolina haemoptera (assembly GCA_958298965.1). Taxonomy (NCBI): domain Eukaryota; kingdom Metazoa; phylum Arthropoda; class Insecta; order Coleoptera; family Chrysomelidae; genus Chrysolina; species Chrysolina haemoptera. Next base: position 2,344,436 of record OY282587.1, on the reverse strand, counting down.
AAAGCACAGTAGTGCCATTCACTAGAAAAACAAAGTTTCAGCACCTCAGACTTGGAATGGCAGTAAGTATACTACTTACCCTAGACTCAAAACTACTCACATGTAGAAAAGATCGCTAACAAGGCAAAATCATCACTGGTGGTGTGCAGGAACATTGTAGGAAAAACATGGGGCTGTAACCCATCAGTACTGCTATGGATGTACACCATGATGGAGAGACCTATGATAACCTACAGAGCAGTAGTGTGGCACGGCACAACCAAATTCGCCACAATAAAGAGAATCTTGGGAGAAAGTGCAAGGACTAGCATGTCTTTGTTTAACAGGAGCAATGAGGTCGATTCCAACAGAAGCAATAGAGGTCATTCTGGGCCTCATTCCTCTCCAAATCATGGTGAGGAGAACTGCTTGGTGAGCAAACCTCAGGGTGGCTAAAGTCGGACTCAAAGGGACAGCACACGGTGTGAGGATCAACCCCCACCGAAAGTGCACACCTTGCCGATCTCCCAACTGACGAAATTATTTTTTCAAAATACATATCTTTACTTTGAAAAATATTGACTTTTCGCAAACCTTTCCGTCCTCCCTGTATAAAGTAATGTTATTACTATCGTTCTTCGTTCACTGGTCGCCCTGATGAATTGATGGCGAAATGTGAAATATTAATTACGATGAGAGTTGCATACTCGCGAGCATGAAGGGGGTGAAGATCGATTGTTTGCACGATGCTGATCATGGATAAATGATGAAGGGGAGGAAATGGGAAATTATGGAATGACTGTACTGTCCGGTTAGTCTGATTGTATCCCCTGTCATAGTGGAAGTTCAGGGTTGGGTTTGTTCATAGAAGGAAATATAATCACATTTTTTTCCCTCTTTTAGGGGTCGAAAATGAAGTTTCCTAGATAATATTTCAGCAATTCATTTGATGTTGCAATTGAGTCCATTGGTGGCTAATAAAACTTCTCAAATCTCATTTATACAACTATACTGTGCCTTCAATAGAGCAAAATACCGACACCAGTAACTTGAGAATAATTTCTTGATTTTTTTATTCACAGATGGTGATATCCAGGAAGCGGTTGTTGACGACAACAACAAATCAGGATGGCCGTGCTGCACACGCCTATGGAAATGTAGCTGAATCAGACTGACTAATATAGTTATATAATAAGGCATAAGGTTAGATACGATAGATTATTCATTATTCATTAGTAATTGAGATTGTAGAGTCAAATGGTGCTCTGCGTGTGTTATTTCATTATTTTAACCACTTCCAAATGTTATAAGTATGGCTTGTAGTGTATTTCCTAGAAAATTTTAATAAAAAAAATATTTTCAAAATAAGGCGTGCTTTCTTCATAACAACTTTACATACTTTTCAAAAAATCTCAAAATACCATCTACAGTAACCGCCAAAAAGAATGTACCATATGGAAAAAAAGTTTATTATTAGAGTATTTAAAAAAATATTCTTGGGAAAAGTTTGTGCATGTCCGATAACCTAAAAATCGATATTGACACATGTCACGTGATCGCTGGTATGGCGGCAAATTGAAAAATATTATGAATAGGCAAAAAGTCGGGTAAAATGGCACGATATCGAAAAAGTTATTTGAAAAAGTTGCTTAGAATTCAATTTTCTACACATATACGAAGTTTGAGAAAATAATAAAAATAGCAATTTTTTTAAATATTTTTCTAGCTGTAGAAAAATATCAAAATATCAAAATATTTTCTTATGACCATACTGAAATATTTGTATTCCGATAATAATAAGAAAACTTTCTCATTTTCTCCACACTAGAGAGCACTGAATTAAATAGAATTTTGTCAGAATCCTTGTTGTTACATTGGTTCGCATCTAACAGTTATATCACAATTCCACTATAATTGCGATGATAGGGAAATCCAAAAATATCGTGTGAAACGCTCTGACAGAATTATCATCGAAACTTGATTATAATCTGGAAAACACCATGTTTCTGGAGTGTCATGTCATCAAAATGGTCGTAAAATTTTGATATAACTGTTAGATACGAACCAATGTAACACAGACAGGGCTTTAACAAAATCCAATTTTTTTAATTCAATCACTGGTGTAGAGAAAGTTTTGCCATTATCATTGAAATACAAATGTTACAGTATGGTCAAGCTATTCATAAGATAATAATTTGATAGTTTCATACAGCTAGGAAAATATTTTAAAAAAATTTCTATTTTCAATTTTTTCTCATTATCTTTTCAAACTGTATATGTGTATAAAATTGTATTCTGAGCAACTTTTTCAAATAACTTTTTTTAATATCTTGCCATTTTATCCCACTTTTTGCCTTTTCCTAGTAGTTTTTTTCAATTTACCGCCATACCAGCGATCACGTGATCGATTTTTAGGTTATCGGACATGCACAAACTTTTCCCAAGAATCTTTTTTCCAATACTCTAATAATAAACTTTTTTCCCATATGGTACATACTTTTTGGCGGTCACTGTATATACTCACTCTTCAGGAAGTCCTCCGGACGTCTTCTCAGTGGGCTGAGCCGTGGGCACCAGTCCGACCGCCAACAAGATATCGTAAGCGCTCTCCTGGACCTCTTCCTCCTTCAGAAAGTCCGTGGGCAAATTCTTCTCGGGAACGGCCCCCTTCTTCAAGCGACACCTAGTGGGCAGTCCCAGAATCTCGTGTTGCACGTCGCGTTCGTAACTCTCGTCCAAAAAGTGCCTCGAACAAATCCGAGCCGTCGAGCAATTGTTCAACTGTTTTCCGCAGGCTTGCAGCCACCTATGACGCGTTTTGGAATCGCCGGGGAATCTGTGGTAGCGGATCGAGCCGCCTTTTGTTTTTCTGTGCGTGCTGTTACAGCCCACTACCGCACATTGAGGCATTTCAATGGCATTGGGAAGTTAGGGAACTGAAAGGGTAGTAGTCAACGGAATGTAAGTGGTGATCGTGTAGCCAAGAATCGAAAGAACATTCATGGAAAATATACGCGAGGTTTGCAAATGGTTAATTCATATCAGGTGTATGCATGCCTTTCAATTGGTAACAGACTTATTTTTTTTCTCATCTACCCTGAAAATTGGTCAGCACTTACAGTGTAACCAACCCATTCAAGATGGAAGCACTCTTATAAAACTTAAAATTTTCAACCGATTGAAATGATTTCTTTTTCATTATTTATGTTAATGACTTGTTCCACAATATGTATCTCAAGACTCGCGTTGCTTTTGCGGATGACACGACTTTGGTTGATGCTAGCACGATTTTAGAAGAATTGAAGATAAACAGTCTCATAACTACTACTCGAGCTAAAAAATGGTTTACTTCCAATAATGATGAAATTACTCATAGTTCAAATGGATAAAGTCATCTTGGGACCGTCATCTGGATCACTCTGTAGGTATAGGAATACCTACAATTCCGACTAACATCAAAACTAACGAACTTATCTAGAAACTTAGGTAACCAGAATGAGACCGATAGTGGGGAACTGAAAACATTCCAAGGATGTTTATAAATAACTTATTGATACGTTAGAGCAACTATGGCTATGAAATATAAAACATTATTTTTAATAAGTTCTTATCAAACTAGAAGTTCTTTCGTTCTGAATGGGGACGCTCACTGACCTACTAGCTTATCTCAGGCTTTGTGGATACCCCAGTTACAAAACAAATAATGAGCTATTTGAGACTTTCGTCATTATTTTTGCTGGCATAGTTTCACAGTTGACTTGTTGATAAGGGACAATTCAAAGAGTGGTGGTTGAAAACTCAAAAAATATGAATGCGTCCCCAGTTTTGATCCTTATGAACACAAATACAAAAATAGATACGTTTTCAACAAAAATCCAATTGTCCAAAATTCCCTTCAATTCGAAAAGAAAATTTCTGTAATGTTCAGAAAGATAAGTTTTGCCATTTTCCAAATTGAGAGGGGTGTAAAGATTGAACTAGTCAGGCCAATATCGATCGTGCAACGGAAATGAAAATATCAATAAAACAGACAGATCGCCAACTTTGATTGGGTGTGTATTCTTCTTCCTTTTCCGATATATCGCGAAATAAATGACGACTTTAATGCTGAAGGCGAATCTCTTTGGAATTCCAAACTGATATTAATCAACTTGCGATACGAGAAAGCTCGTCTGAAAACAGCCGTGGTGAATAAATCTCGTAAATGATTGAATAATATTGACAATGTCCAAATACACTTCCCTTCAAATATCAAACTACTTCCTTTGCTAATAGCCCGACGAACACTTAACCAAGTACTTCTGACTGATATTTGTGCAACGCTCCTCCTCCAAGATTTAACAATAGATTATGCTTCATTTGACTAAGGATGACTACCTGCAGGTACGTTTCGAGGTTCTTGCCTCTCGTCAGTGCAACGAATGTTTATATTTCTTCCCAAATGAAGCGGCGACTTGCAATAAGTCAGTAACATATTTTCCACTGGGTGGCATACTTCCCGGCAAAACCTCTCGACCTTTGTTCGAATTCATTGAAGGAATTTGGTGCTTAGATGAATGCTTTATCTTTTGCTTCTCTTGAAACCTTATTGGCAGGCATTCCTGCAATTTTTAGAATGGTCAACGGCCAGATGGTATGTCTTTCATACCTTATAAATATAGTAAACTTGTGATCTGGGACTTTTCTTGTGTTGACACAGTTGCTGCTTCCCATTTACAAGAAAGTTCAAGTGTGAGTTACTGGATCTGCAGCAATTTCCGGCAAAAAGTGAGTTAAAATACGAAAATCTTAGGGGTAATTACTAATTCTTCTCAGTATGTCAGGTGTCTCTTTCATTGATAAAGACATTGGGCTAAGCCAAGAAGCAACCACTCTTGATGAAGATAATAAGTGTAGCTATCCAATATGGTAATGCTGATTCAGTTTTTAGAACTCTTCCTCCATCTCACAGTTTGGATGAGATTTTTCATCACCTTCATCTGGGTACGAGACTTGCAGCAATATTTTGACTTCGAACTAGCTCCGTATCCAATTGTCGGAGAGGAGCATCCAGTGGAATAAGAACGCAGATGCCATAGGAAGAGCGGAAGCAGCACTCTCATTGGACCAGAACCAGCCTGTGGAATTCCATTTGGGAACATTGAGCAGGACACGAAGAAATGAGTAAAGAGAATGCCTCAGACCTAACAGCAGGTAGAAGAAAAGTTCTAAACAGAACCACTTGCATTTCGGCTGAAGGCCAGCCCTGCGGTGCAATAATAATAAAAAAAGCTCTTTCTCCAATCACAATGATGGCAATACGGGAAAAATATTGAAAAAATTCTAGAACTCTCGGAAGTATTTTTTTTTTGAAGTTTTACATTTATTGCATTTTGCGACCATAACGAGACACATTCGTTAAATACATATCTATATAGAAAGAAAGCTAAGAAAATTTTCTACAAGAGGATGTTATTGTTTGCTGGCCTTACAGTTCGCTTGTTGGTGTTATAGGTGGTTTTGTGTGCTAGGATGCCGGATTCATGCGATACAATTTTTGTTGCACATTTATATTTGTTTTATCATCATTTTCGGAATCATACATTTTCGGAATCAGCATAAAATTTTGAGTATTTCAGTGGTAATTTCGAGTGAATCTGATGACTTTGGAGTTTTGGCCATTTTTGAGGTATAACCCTTTGATGTTTTTTCGGCTGAAAATTCATTTTATACCGATCGACTCGAAAATCACAGCATATACTAATTTCAGCATGCTGAATCGATTGGCGTTCGCAGAATTGCTCTATCACGATTCGTTCGTCGGATGAAAATGTTATCTAGAGGTTGCAAGTGCCATTTTCCCGCCAAAAATTTTTCAATTTTTTTCTATATTATATTCGTTAAATTCAATCTTTTTTCTATTCGCTGACCGAATTTGAAATCGATTGCTAGTCAACCATAGATTTGGTGGGCGTTTTTACGAACGTGTGCACTTTGAGTTGGACCGATTTTTAAATTCATCATTTTTCATTTTTCAAATACTGTGTCATGTTGAACTGATGGCGTAGAATACGGGAAAAATATTGAAAAAATTCTAGAATTTTTTAAGTATTTTTCGTTGGCGGTTTTATGTATTCGGATGCCGGATCCTAGCGCACCTTTTACATTTTTCGCATTTTGCGACCATAACGAGACACATTCATTAAATACATAGGTATATAGAAAGAAAGCTAAGAAAATTTCCTACAAGATGATGTTATTGTTTGCTGGCCTTACAGTTCGCTTGTAGGTGTTAGGTATTCATAACATCCGGCTGACGAAAAAAAAGCTCTGGTAACTGATAAATTGTATGTTCACCCTCCCCCCCCCAAACTGAAATCCTGGCTGCGCCACTGGTTTTTCCACTTACCTATTTGAGGATAAAATGCACTTCATTGACATAAAGTGTATAGGTATTTGATTGTTCATCTCAGTTTTCCAGATTTGAGAATGTTGAAAATATCATTCGGTCAAAAATGTCATTAGTGCGTATTATACCTACACGGTCCAATAAAATTCATGAATAAATGAACAATAACATCGACAAATATTGGTTGTATTTACAACTGGCAATTATTTAGTGATAGTTTATGTCAGGAATAACAACATAATGACATAAAAAATTTCAACCCAAGAACTTTTATCCAATGAACAGGTATCATAACAGACTGAGTCTCCAAAAATTGCCATAAAATTCATGAATTCGTCGATAATCTTTTGTCAATTCACGAAGTAGAAGAATTTGATTGACCGCCGTGTCAATTCGCATTTTAAAATTGTATACAATGTCAAAAAGGTACTTTTTCAAGTTTAGTTGAAGTAAAAGTAATTTTTCCCAGCATAACTACTAATAGAAATACCTCCATCAAGATTGATTTGACTCAAATACCTACCTATCCTCACTTCAAAGTCTTCCCTAGATGCATCTTTCACAAAGCTCCGGAACCAAAAAAAAACATGGTAACCAAATCTCAATTATCCATACAGTGACACAAATTGTGATTCCTCTGATTGCAATAAATGATTCATCCGACCAAACTAACCCGCGATTCACCCCTATGAATGGAAATGGAGCAAGCAAGTACGTTTTCACTTTCTACAGGACCGATTTTCATGGCCAACTATTCCGCATTGCATTGGCACACGCTTCCACTCTGTAGGTGAACCTTTAAACCCATTTGTGTTTGTGATTTAATATTCAAAACATGACCGCCAAGAGAGATTAACGAACGATTTCACTTTCTCAAGGTACCTGCCAATATCGCATTGAAGATCGAAAACAACAACAAAAGTGGCAACCTTGGACGCTTATTGATTCTTAGATTTCTTAGCTACCGCTTGATCACCACTTACTTTCCACCTTCCACCCTCGGGGTGCTGGTAACCGCGAAAGTGCACATTCAACCGTATCACGTGTCACTTAGAGGAAGAGTTTAAAAAAAATCGCGACGCACTGATTCACTGAAAAATTGTGGTAACACTGTTCACAGTACAGCTGCTGAAGGGAGACCTGGCCGACAAGCCGACGACGGTTGTAGCTGCAACGATGGGTACAAAGCCGCACCCCACCAAGCAGTGAGCACCGGTGACGTCATCGCAAGCAGATTTTTCAGCTTGCGTCGTTGCCGGATTCGCGAAAAACAGTGGGATCTACTATTTTGGTCAACAAAATACAAGTATGCACATTTTTTCCGGAGAAGTACTTTGGTACAACCAGAGAGGAGATTTAGGTTGGTTCAATGCCCAAACTAAGGTATATTTATCATTGAACAGGGTCATCTTCGAAGTCTGCATCATATGGAAGGTTCTTTTTCCATATGATACATACTTTCAAGTTACCACAAAAAATACCAACCAAAAGACCCAAGTGGAGCTGGCCAAATATATTTTTATGTTCAAGTTATTTTGGTAAAGCTGAATTTTTAGATTTCTTATTTTATTTTTTTCCGGTGTTAACGTCAGAGTTGGAACGAAATAAAAAATACTTCTTCACAGAAACTTTTCATTAGCTTTCTTGTGATGAAATCAGATTCAATTTCCAACGTTTTGTTATCAAACAACCATCTTCAACTTTTTTTTTAATGCGGCTCTATTTCGAAGAATACCGTTTTTTTGGAGTATTTTTTATCTGAATTCAATGATGTATCACGTATGACAATTTAATACGTGTCAGATCTTTTTCGGCGATCATCACGATTATTTGAAAAAATGTCCGAGTGCACGCCTTAATTGAAGAAAATTTACTGAAATTGGGTATCGTAGAAGATCAAGAAAATCAAAAGTATAAGTTGACTTGTTTTAGTTAATGCTAAAACAAAAGAAAAACATGAAATAACAAGTCACAAACTCATACAATTACCTAAATAAAAAAATACCTAATATCACCAGGAATTATACAAACTGTTCAAAATTATGTCCATTATTCATGCAAACATATATAACATCTTTTTACTGTTGAATTTAAAACTGTATACAACATTTCGGGTGTAATGCTTTCGAAAGCTTGAAGACCTAGTCTTTTTGGTTCCTCTTCCGTTTCGGAAATATGTTGGTAAACGTTATTCTCGATGTACCCCCAGAGGAAGAAGTCTAGCGGATTGATGTCTGGCGAACGTGGTGGCCAAGAAACTGCTGAATACGTATCTATCCATTCGTCGGGACATCTACTCGATAACTATTTCTTTACCATTTTGGCATTACGTGCAGGTGCACCATCTTGTTAGACCCAACAGTTACCAATTTTGGCAAGTGGCAAGTTATCTAGGGCTTCTTCCAAATCGCGTTTGAAGTAATGTGCGATAACGCTCCTTGGTAAGTGAGTTGTGGTAAAAATGGAGGCCAATTAATCGTGTGCCAAAAATTCCAGTCCACATATTGAAGCGCCAAAACAGTGTTGTCTACCCATTCGGTGAACCCTAGGGTTCTCTCTTGACCAATAATGAGTATTTCGCCGGTTGAAAATACTATTTATTATTAGTTACCATACTCGTCTATACAGGCTATTCGAAGTACTAATCCTACGTAGATGAAATCACAAGCAAAGGCTAGTAAAATAAACTTTTAATTTTAACTGTTGGATATTTAGATTTACAAAAATACGTAGTGTGAAGGACTGATGATGCTATCAGGCGAGACTTTTTTCCGTAACAGCATTAAAAAATGTGAAAGTAAAATTGTGATAACGGTTGCCTTGATGGAACTCTGGTAACCGGGACACGATAAGAAGAAAAATGTCTTCTATAATTCTGTTATATGTGAATCTCGAGAGCCAAAAAATACATGAATATGGATATTGACCCATTCAGTCTTACATCAGGCGATAAACCGGCTATTAGTTTTTTCTGCGAGACCAACGTGGCGATAGACGCGGCAACGCCGCACCCGCAGTGCTCATCGATTTTGTGAAATTACATCCCGAAAGGCGAGAAGACAAAGTTATTTAAAATGCATGTTCGCCAATGCTCCTGGGTAGAAGATGCGTCATTCTCCGATAGGGACGGTACGCGGAGATAAAAATATGGCGGATAACCTTGATTCCGACGCGTCACAAGAGGAAATGAGCACAGATCACAGAAGTAATCTGTGAAAATTAGTTCCGAGTAGAAGTAGGTATGTCGACTGGGTGAGTAATTTGGCAAATACTCAGAAGAGCGGTGAAGGGCCGGGCGTTAGAAATTACCAGATAAGGATGTAACGAGAATTTGTAATTTCATTGTAAGTACCGTCGTAGAGATAACATTTTTACGGCATTCGTTACCATTCGCTAATTGAGGAAGAGGTTTGCATCATCCATTTTTCTGAACTGGAGCAGGACCGGTTCAGCCCATAAACAGTGAAAACATAATGAAAAGTTACAGTTTCAAAGATGTCCCGAGAAATGCAAAGGATACGGACAAATTTCCTTGGTTTCTCAAAGATACAAAAGAAGATATGTGCCCTCCAAGTGACTGCTGCGGAAATTTACCGCTGCCCATGTACCTACCCACATCCGCGTACATGTGATAAGGTTTATTTATATGGGGAACGACCAAAATATCTATGGGTTCAACTGGTACATTTTCATCATTTCTAAAAGTAGGAACGGTAACCCATAGTCAACGAAATCACAAATTATCCACAATCGATAATTCCAGAACAGTGAGTCCCCAAGTTTTTCGAAGTTCGAAAATATGCGATTTAAATAGGTATCTTCTGACATACTTGTTTTTGATGTAGATAGTCGAAAAAGTATAGTGTACAACTCGTGTGGAAACTAGATATTTCATATGTTTGACAAGATGATCATCATCGTCTTTTCAGCACTAGTTGCACAATATACTATTATTGCTGTTGTATTAAGAGACTGTCTTATTAGTAGAAAATACAACATAAAATAAAACTGAGTATAATCTAGAATGTGTTATGTAGTATTTTCCTGCTCATAGAAGAGAACATAGGGATCTCCGCTCATGATGGATTCAGGGGTTACACGTGAATCATTATTCATGTAGTGTCCGCTGTAGGTAGTTCCACTATGATTAGACAATGCATATAGACTATAGCGACAAGGGGCTACGTTGTCTGTAGCATAATTACTCATGTCGAATCCCTCTACAGGAAAATCGATTGAAACATTCAATTTTCTTCGGAAAACTTTTGTCAAAGAAAACCGTTTTAAATGGATTACTAAAATTTTCGGGAACTTATGAATTGATATGGATTTCGTGCACTTCCTTCTCTCTTTGCACTTCGTACATGTTGGCTTCTCGTCACCATCCAAAGTTTCTTCCCTTTGGAATGAATTCAAGCAATGTGATAGTCTAAGTTGGCCTGTTATTCGAGGTATTGGGAGGGAAAGATCCCAGAACGGATCGAAAGTGACTGAACAGTGACCACAATAGGTACATTTCAATGTAGATTTTAACTGGCCAACTAAGTTATCTACAATTTTTGAATTGTCCGTCCTTAAGTATCTTGAACATGACTCTAGAGCCTTCTCACTGTCACTTAATATTTCATCTATCTCTGTCATAATTATTTTCGGCTTCTCCGTTGACGTCTAAATGTAGACCCTCTAACAGGAATCGTGAGAAATCGTGAGGATCTTCCTGGGCATAAACGATGAAACCGGTAGCAAATTTTTGGATTTCACTTTTCAAGCAGACTATTTTCACAACTCTATCTGACGAATCTTCTGACCAAAGTTCCTTGATAACCTCGGCAAATGCTTTTATTAAAGCTCCCTCCCTAGATATGTCAGTGTTTATATCCCTTGTGTAGGCGTCTTTTTTCAAATACTCTACCTAGTATGTTGAAGGCATTATTTTCTATAATAGGCTTGATGGTGTTGAGGATCACACTGCGTTCATTACTACGATCTTCTTCTAAGTAGTATCCAGTAAAGTAGTTGTCTTCATTATTGGAGTACAGTGGCAGGGAACTAGCGTTAAGGCTGCTGGGTATTGAATTGGAAGAAAATAATGGAGATATGAGTTTTTGGAGAAGATGATGAATCTACCTGCTGTAAATTTTTTCCTTTGCATCTTTGTAATTTTGGGAAGTTTCAGAATACGAGAATTTATCATTGACTGGTACACTTTGTGGGCGAAAAAAAATTTCATCGAGGCTATGAGAGGTAGGAATGGCACCCAATATAGAAACAGCATTTTCTCTTTAAATTGCAACACTTATAAGTTGTAAAAAAGGATCCAGACCTAGAAACATTCGTTTTCTTGATAAGTTTCTGTCCAATGGTTTTTATAAAATCGGAGGCATAGTTTCCAAAAACACCAAAAGTTTCGATGGCCACTGGGTAAAAAACGAATTGATCTGTCAAGTTTCAGTACTTTCTTAATTTTTCTTTCTCTGCTGATTCAGCGGCTCCACCAACTACTCTTGATGTTGATCCGATATTGAGAAGCAGCAACAGTGTCGACACAGGTGAAATCCCAGACTAATGGTTTGCCCTGACTCCATGGAATAAGAGACATTCCATCGGGTCGTTTTCCATTTTCTCGACTGATTCCCAAAGATTCGAGTACAGAAGGAATTTTAATAGTCGACAAAGCTCGTTTGATTAGATCATTTTCAGTTGAATGTCTGGAAGAACTCCATTTGCAGCTCAATTCATGAATTCCCTTCATTGGAGCAGTCAGAGGGGCTTTGGGGCTGCAGCCCCCCCCCCCCCAACCAACAAATGCCTATTAAAATGATGGCGTAGAATACGGGAAAAATATTTTAAAAATTCTAGAACTTTCGGAATTATTTTTTTTTGCGGTTTTATGTGCTAGGATGCTGGATCCTAACGCACCTTTTACATTTTTCGCATTTTGCGACCACAACGAGATACATTCGTTATATACATAGGTATATAGAAAGAAAGCTAAGAAAATTTCCTACAAGAGGATGTTATTGTTTGCTGGCCTAACAGTTCGCATGTTGGTGTTATAGGTGGTTTTGTGTGCTAGGATGCCGGATTCGTGCGATACAATTCTTGTTGCACATTTATCTTTGTTTTATGGTACACCGTGTATCCGAACATATTCAAATCATACATTTTCGGAATCAGCATAAAATTTTGGGTATATCGGTGGTAATTTTGAGTGAATCTTATGACTTTGGATTTTTGGCCAATTTTTAGGTAATAACCCCTGAAAATTCATTTTGTGTCGATCGACTCGAAAATCACAGCATATACTAATTTTGACATGCTGAATCGATTGGCGTTTGCAGAATTGCTCTATCTCGATTCTGTCGTCGGATAAAAATGTTCTCTAGAGGTTGTAGGGGCCATTTCCCCGCCAAAAATTTTTCAAATTGTTTTCTATGTTATATTCGTTAAATTCAATCTTTTTCCTATAAGCTGACCGAATTTGAAATCGATTGCTAGTCAAACATAGATTTGGTAGGCGTTTTTACGGACGTGTGCCCTTTGAGTTGGATCTATTTTTAAATTTATTATTTTTCATTTTTCAAATATTGTGTCATGTTAAATTAATAGCGTAGAATACGAGAAAAATATTGAAAAAATTCTAGAATTTTCGGAAGTATTTTTCGTTGGCGGTTTTATGTGCTAGGATGCTGGATCCCAGCGAACTATTTACATTTTTCGCATTTTGCGACCATTTCAATTTATTCACAATTTATTCACATACCATAATTTACAGAATTAACATAGTTTAATTCTCAAATATGTTCCACTTCCAAAAAACAAACAACCCACCTAAGCATTTAAAATGCTTGTGTTGTGGCTTTGCAATGAGTTTGGAGTGGTTTATTCAATTCATTAAGTTTAGCGGTAGGTAACAGATTTCAAAAATACTAAGGAATATAAAATAAAAGAGATTCAAGATTATGAAAGTAATAACAATAGCAAAGAAAAGAGAAGGCGGTAAGAGAGAATGAGGTGGGAAAACAAGGGATTAGTTCAACAAAAACGAGAAGGTAGAATAGATATATTATCATTAAGTGATGGTTTATTGTCAGTCAGAAAATTTTCAATAAGTTTTTATTTTCATTTATAAATTGTTTCATTGACGTTTTGTATTTTTTCAGAGAGGTGGTAGTTTTTATATTGTATGGCAGGAAATTGTACAATTTAGGTTCATAAAAAAATATATTTCGTTGTGTGTGTGCTTTCCGGAAAATTGGTAATGTCATAGACTTGTTTTCAACGAATCGAGTTTGCTTAGTTTTGGGAGTAACAAATTTTTGTTTATTATGAAACATCCAAATCAAAGACTGATAAATATATAATCCTCTTGTATCAAGTGTTTCAACATCCTTATAGAGCTGATCGGTAGAATAAAGTTTATTTTTTTTGAATATTATTTTCAATAAGGAATTCTGAGTTGATTGCAGTTTACTCAGCGAATTATCATACCATAACGAGACACATTAGTTAGTATATAGAAAGAAAGCTAAGAAAATTCCGAAAACGAAAACCAACTGAAATTCTGTTGTCGAATTTATTTCTATTAATTGGATATTAAAATAAAACATGGATTTTCTGTTTCACTTTTTGGTCGATAATTTCCGGGTACTTTTTTCCTTTTCCACTTCACTTTCAGGCCTTATTCTAACAGTATTTTTATTTTTTTTGTCCGTCGGACGTTATTAATAACAGTAGCAATCGGGTGGCTTGTGGGGAGGGGGAACCTTGTTACTACGCTTGCTCATGAGTATAATTTAAGGTACAGTAGGGTTCGTTTTTATTCTACAGCATTGGCGTTCTAGGTTTGTGATTTCTGTGGTATATTCCAGTCTAATTATTCAATAGGCCGCGGGCATGTGACGTCACATGACAACTGTCAATCAGCCTGCTGGACAAACAAACCGTATTTCAATTAACAACAATGGTAATTTAATGAGATTATAATTGCAATTCTGAGGAGATTATGGGTTTACCCTTAGTATATACCTGTAAGAGGGGAATGTAATTTGATATTGTAATCATTATTCTTCCTGCTTGCAATGGATTGTTTGTGAGATGGCTGATAAAAGTGATTATTGAAACACCTTGTCTATGGATGTTCAGAAGAGATATTTAGAGAAAGTGAAAGAAAATAATGGATGTGATCCATATTTTTATTGAAATTTGGGGATTGTAGTGAAAAAATTAACTTTTTATGTTGCCTATATTTCCTAGATTCTTTGAACATAGCTCCTACAAAATGTTTTGAACATACCGTTGCCCATTTCAACTTCTCAGTAGAAGTTTGGATTCATGCAGCACCTATTAACAATTATCAATTAACAATTAAACAAAATATAGCATTCATGAACCCAAATTAACAATAAAGTGGGAAAACAAAGCATGTGCACAAGTCAGATTGGTATTTAGTTAATCTTTCTTCGATACATTTTCAGAATCAGATTGTATTGCATTAATTGTAGAAAAAAGTTCAACTTATACTTGCTAATTGTTAATAATTGAAAATTGTTAATTGGTGTTGCATGAATCCTCCCTGAAATCTGCTCTTCTAATTGCCTGAATCCAGAATTCACGTCTCTTTTCAGCAAGAGGATTAATATTTTTTGTATTGTCGAAAACAGAAGGGAATCGATGGAATGAAACGTTGTCTCTGCCGCTTCTACTTCCACATTTCACAATCGCGCAAAATTGAGGCATTATCGAGAAAAAAAAAATTAAAATATGACATAAATGCACACTAAGCATTTGTAGATCCGTTTGTTTGTCCAGCAGGCTGCATTGACAACTGTCATTTACTGTCGTCTGTCAGATATGCCCGCGGTCTATAAAATGAAATATCAGCGGTGCGGTTTGAAACCGTTTTGAAGCCCCCCATTCAGATGGCGAGTTACGAAAGCTCCCTGTAAATAAATCCACGCTGACGCATGTCGACAAACAAAATGTCAAATAGAGGTCGAAGTTGCCGAACGAACTGAGAGCTGATGCGGTTTCGTATCGAAGTTGGCCTCGTGCCACTTCATTCTCGGTTCTCGGCGATGGGTTCAAGGTTTCCATCGGAAATTTTGCCCTGCACAGGACCTTGGAAAAGGAATCCGAACGAGCTGCATGCGATCGCCGAGTGTTTCGATTCGAGATTGTTTCCTGTTTTTGACATACTTAGCGACGAGCGCAATCGTTAACGCACTTCTTGGAAGTTGCGTTCAAGATGATACCGTTAATTGGAAAATTATCATGGCTATTATGAGTAGAGAAATATAATAAGCTGAAGCACGAAAATGGTCGGGAGAATCTATGTTTCATTATACGTCTTTGAAAACATCATCGGCATTAGGTACCGAATAATAATCCAATTCAAGAGAGCTCACGGAAACATGATTCATACTATCAATATTTTTATTGTTTTTTGAGATTTTTCGTTACAATAACGTAATAGAGTGCCCATCGGCAAAAATTTTACTGATAGATAGTCTCTCCAAACTTTCTGTATGGATTCTTTGGACCAAGTCTGTCACCGTTTTCCTCTGTGACTTTTTTTGTTTCGGGGGCGTTTTTCCAAAAAAAAAAAAAATTGTATGTGTTTCCCTCGTGTTTCCTAACTAGGGTACGAAACTCTAGATGGTGATTCGTCAGATCGTTTTGAGAAAAGAAGTTCCTATGAACATATGTCTGGAGTTGCTTCGTTTCTGAGATACGGGGCATTTAAAAAAAAAAACTTCAACGCTCTGTATCTCAGAAACGAAGCAAATCTGGACATATGTTCATAGGAACTTTCTTTCTTCTAGCCGTACCAATTCTACTTTTGATCCCGCAGTTCCGCAAGCGCACAACTGAAATTAAAATAATTTTATGGCGGTGTGTTTAGATAACAAAACAAGGAGGTAAACTGAGTTGAAACTGATGCGTGAATTTGTTTTATTTGCTCGCAATTGACACACAAACCTAACCTGAACAAGCTAACCTATCTTGCGAGTCAGTCAAAAATGCCTGAATTAGTTTGCATGCAAACCGATTTGAAAATGCGTAAATTACTTGCCAACCATACCTGACCTGACTACCTTTACCTAGAGCTATTAACAATATAAAATTGTTACGAAATAACGAATATTTATCCAAAATTCAGAAAGAACAGGCGTGGAGCAGCCATCTTGACGGTTCACCCTGCTTCAAGTGCGCATGCGGAACTGCGGGATCAAAAGCAGAATTATTGGTACGGTTAGACGCTTTTCGTGCCTAGGGTCATTCCATAGAAGGGAGGGGTAATCTTCTTAAGAGGGGGGTAATTACTGTTTTCGAGTATATTATTTACTATAAAGGTATCATTTACCTTCGAAAAAGTTAAATTTTTATCACTTTGAGGGGGGATAATTACCCCATTCCCTCCCTCAGTCTCGTGCCTTATCGCTAAGTAGTTTTTTGTCATATTTCCAAAAATATTGTACCTTTTTTCCTTAACTTCACAAGGTAATTTATTATACATTTTCAGAGATCAGAGAGTCTTTTATTAGATTTGTCATGGGAATGGGGGGGAGCTTTAAACTATTTTCGTTCTGACGGGTATAATAGGTGACATCATTTACTCCGTAATCTAATCCATTTTTGTGGATCAATGACACCGTTTCAATATAAAATTTAAACAAAGGTCAGGATCCCAAGTTCAATAAAGGAATGTTTAAATATTAATTTGCTCTCTTCTGTAGTATAAACACTGACTGAAACAATTGGTTGTTACTCCCCAAAATGATATACCATAACGCAAATGGGACTCCACAATTGCGTAAATAACTGATTTTGTAGCAGCAAATCCCATTTCATTAGACACCACCCTCAAAACATAACTACCAGGTGCCAATTTTTTATTTAAGATTCTTATGTGCTCTTCAAACTTCAGATTTGTGTCCAAGTAAATTCCCAAAAATTTTGCTGTGTCCTTATTTACTAACATCTGACAACCTACATTCATATCCGGTATCACAGTTGTGAATAAAATGGCACTTGTGTTTTTAGTATTCAGTGAAGTGAAGTAAATCACACCAGTCTTTGATTAAGACCGTGTCACTACACATTATTTCATGGAGTCTATCTTTATCTTTATGGTGCCCTAATATGGTTGTATCATCTGCATATAACGTTAAATTTCCCGAAATTGGCAGAATTATAAGGTCACTTATATATATAAGAAAAAGTATAGGGCCCAATACAGCGCCCTGGGGCACTCCGCACCTTATGCCAATTGTTGAAAAAAAAATGGTTTTTTATTGTGTCTGATTCCACATTAGAAATATGCATTATAATGAAGTACATTAATTGTTCATTATTGCATTTTATTTGACAGGTGCTGAATACAGGGCCGCGAATATTTGACTGCAGAACAACAGGCCCGGAACTGATCGGAACTCGAAGGAAAAAAAATCACCTTACCTCATTTCGGCAGAAGTTTCGCTGTCTCCCTCAGGGACCCTATCGAAAAAAGTGTCAACGTCAATCACGAAATGGCCGTTCCTCTCGTGCTTCAGCCGCAGCATCGCCATAAACTTAATCTTGTCGGAGAACCTCTCCGGCTTGCCGCTGCATCTCTCGTTTTCGTCGTTCACTTTGCTCGTGAAGGAGTCGCTCAGAGATTCTATCGATTTTTTCTTCGCGATCCGAATACTGGACCGCATCGGTCGTCTGTTCAGTTTGTTGTTATTTTTAGCGTACTGCACGTTATTCTTGTTTTTGAGAACTTGGCAACGAAGGTCACCGATGTTTTTGTATTCATAGTTTTGGAGCGGATCATTTCCGGTATTCTGAAATGAGCGTTCGGTTTTAGAAGATTCTTGGGACGCAGCCTCCTTCGTTACAAGCCCCGGGGAAGATCGGCAACGTCGCGCTGACACGGCGTTGTTGCCAAAATATAGCCAAATTATACACGGGCCGTGAGCAAACGTGGCCAATGTATTGGATTTGGTTTTTGCCGTGGTCCTTTTTGGTGATAAATTGCTCAAAATACGGGTCAAACTTTAAATCAATAAAAAACCGTATTTACCCTCATATCTCCCGTTATCTCCCGTTATATCAATTTGCGAGTGTTTATTTCTTCACCATTATTTTCTATGATGTATTTGTAATGTGTGTATAAATTTTCACGTTTTTAAATTGGTAGAAAATTGCTCAAAATACGAGCCATACTTTAAGGGTATTTACCTCAGATCAATAAAAGACCATATTTACCCTCATATCTCCCGTTATATCAATTGGCGAGTGTTTATTTTTTCGCTATTATTTTCTATGGTAGGTATCATAGTGATGTATGTACAAATTTTCACGTTTTTAAATTTGTAGGAAATTGCTCAAAATACGAGTTATACTTTAAGGGTATTTACCTCAGATCAATAAAAAATCGTATTTACCCTCATATCTCCCGTTATATCAATTGGCAAGTGTTTATTTTCTCGCTATTATTTTCTATGGTATCATAGTGATGTATGTACAAATTTTTACGTTTTCAAATTAGTAGGAAATTGCTTAAAATACGAGTCATACTTTAAGGGTATTTACCTGTAGCAGTTGCAGTTGAAACGATTGGAGATTTTAACCAAAGAACACCACGGCAAAACCGGAAATTAACCAAAACAAAAAGTAACTGTTAGAAAATATTCGTTTTTATACTTTGAGGAAATTGAATGATAGTTGAGTTTGACAATTCAATATCGTGAAATACGTTCAAATAATCTCTAAACGATTTACAGGAAAATATTATACAAACCTCGTAGAAATAGTATATTGTACACCTAGCAGAGAAAACTGACAGTACTGGACGATATGAAAAAAAAAAGAAGAGAAGAATTTATTCATTAAAAGTAGGTTAGCTTACCTATACATTGATTCTAAAAAATGTTAAACGTCTATGTAATAACATCTCAATTTAAAATGTCTCAGTAAGAAAAAATATTCCATAAAGATTATAAATAGTTATGAAGAGTAAAGCAGTCTCCAACAAAAAACGACTTCTGCCCTTTACGACCATGGAAAAAGCATTGCTCAAATGTTGATTATGGTCGAACGGTTTGGCCAAAATTAGCTATTTTGTGTAAAACCACATTTTCTTGTTAGGTTTTCGCTTGTAACTCAAAAACTATACTTATAATTACAATAAAGTTTAGATTTTGCTCAAACTACATTTAGTCACTAATTGATTATTATTTACTCATTGAATATACATCAGATGATATAGAATGTAATCAACGAGTACCACAGAGAAGTGTTCTGGGCCCCCTACTATTTTTGATGTATATCAATGATTTGCCAGAGGTGGTAGGTGAGAGCTCAGTTCATCTTTTTGCAGATGATGCACACACGTATCAACTGAGTTTCAGTTGATACGTCAAGAAGAGTACTTCGACCACATCGCTGAAGATGACTGCCACAGCTGCAGTTGAAACGTTTGGAGATTTAAACCAAAAAAGACCAGGCCAAAACCCAAACATTGACGCCAGCCGTGAAAGCCTACATTCCTATACTGATCAAATATAGTTTAATTTTCCTTAGTGGTAGTTTTATTTCATTTTTTGAAATTGAAAAAAAAATTGCTCTCATGTAGATTTGAACTGCACCTGACTAACTACTGCAGCTGGTTTCCTGCAAATGCAAGATAGAATAGCAAAAGGCATAGGGAATTTAAGAGGGATACCTAAGATATTAAAAGTTCTGGTTTTGGTTTGAAATCTCTAGTACCTAATAATTTACTTAAATTCTCATGCATTTCAATTCCCTAACATCATCATGTTTCCTTTAATTTTTCAAATGACGTGCCACCCCAGGTCTTGACCATCAGTGAGCCTACAGCCCATGCATTGGTTGTAGATGAAAGATGTATATATACAATAGGTCTCAACTGATTTTTAGTTTTTAGATCTAGCGACCACAGGGTTTGTTTTGTTCAAAATAAGGTATGCAATTTGCAGGAAATTCAATGTAGTTTATCCATGAAGAATCCAAGCTCTTTTGTAATTACCAAAATAGTTTTTGACTCACAAGCGAAAAAACTAAGGAGAAACTGAGTTTTCCACAAAATAGGAAATTCTGACCTTTTTTCAGCGCGCTCTAGCGGCTAAACTATTGTGCCAAAAATACATTCGAGGTGTTCCTTATTTTTATTTTTGAAATGATTGACAGGATTAATGGGCTTGTAGCAAAGAAGGTTATACGCCTGGAAATCTCCACTGGGTCTTACCATCAAATTGCTCGACTCCATCCACTTCACTTCCACCGGCTCCTCAATTCCTTCACTAACCGACAACCCCTGTTTCGGCTCTTGTGTTCCCCCATCAGCATTTTCCGGCTTGTGTTTCTTTTTGCCAAGCAACGTCGGTTTCTCCCTGATAGCAACCTCGATCTCTCGCTTCTTGAGTTTCGCATGCCTACCGGGAAGATTTTGATCGGGCGCAGTGTTGGACTTGAGCTTCTTCCTCAAGGGTAGCCCCAGGAGTTCGTGTTGCAGGTCCCTCTGGTAGCAGCTCGGCGAAAAGTGGTCGCTGCAAATGCGCGCGTGCGGGGGCGGCAGCTCGTTTCGGTAGCCGCACAATTTGGCCCACTTTGCCGCCATTTCGGGGGCCGTGGGTAGCATGTGGTAGATTATTTTGCCGCTGCCTCGGGTCTTTCCGTAATAGTTCGTGCACGACGTGACGTAACATTGTGGCATGTCGGCTCACTGCGAGAATGTTGTTGTGAAATTCAACTTGGGGGTAGGTGAGATTTGATTGAAAAAGGACCAGGCAGCAGCTTAATGGAAAAATTGTCACCGGTTAATTTTTCTGAAATTTTGTTATGTTGTAGAAAACATGACCTCCGGAAAATTTCATTGGTTGAGTACAAGTACACTATTATAATGTCGAACACTTCTCGCTTTGTTATGACCAGTTTTTGGAATACACAGAGTAATACATTAAACGAGCCGACCGGCTATGTATCCGTTATTACAAAAGTTTTCAAAAGAGTTGTATACAATGAAAATGTCATACAGAAAGCAGGAAAAATCAACATTTTCTGATCCCCCTGTATATACAAATTAACGTGATGATAATGTGAGAATCATGAATGATATATAATTTATTTCTTAGTATTTAAATCAAATATATCTTTGAACCTGATGTTGATATTATCGAAATATTTTTCTCGATTACGTTTTATATAAATAAGTTTTGTAGATTTTTTTAAGGAATTTATCAAACGAATTCACAAAAATATGTCCCGTATAGGCGAAATCAAGCCTTAGGAACAATTTTAATTGGTTATTATGCCTAAACTGTTATCAAAAAGCTAAATGTCATACAGAGTGATCAGGAAATTTCAAATTTGAAAGCTCCCTGGACCCTATTTACTCTGTGTATTTCAAAAAACAAGTGTTTGACATTATAATAGTATACTCAAATTAAGAGTAATAAAAAACAATTTGAAAATATAACCAACGAACAGGGTGAGTCATCATCTGGCGTTTGTCTCATACAGTATATCAATTTCGGTCAAGTATGTTGAATAGTTCGCAGTCAAGCTCAAAATACAAAATAAAAATATACAAAATGTCACCAAAAAACTGTCACTTTCTGACTCACTCTGTACAAAATGTTGAATTTGTCAATTTTGACATATTCAAACGATAAGCATTTTAGTGTGTTACTGGTTACATCTTCCTCGACATTTTCATTATATGGAGTTGATTAAGAATTTAATTTTGGATAATGCTTGACTCACTAAAGATATTTTTTATCAAAAACCAGTCTGAAATTATTGTCTTGTGGGAAAGCAATACTTTTGTGATTTTTTGTTTCATGTGAGTTGTTTTCTTAAGACCAATACTACTTTAAAGAAATGGCCACTTTCCAACTTCCTTATGGTGAATAAATATCAAAAAACCAGATCACTTTCCAGGATTTCCATTAATTTTCATCATTTTTTACTACAATTTTCTAGATGGCAAAAAATTATTATTTTTATTACAATAGAAGAATGGGTTTAGAAATTAGAGATCAATTGAGGTTTTTCTGAAACAAGTTGAGTTTTGATGCCTAGACTGTGTAAAAAGTGACAGCTCAAGCTGTAATTCAACCCTGAGTAAAAATAATGCCCTTTACAAAATTGATTCATAGGAGAAAGTTGTTTAATGTTGTATCCAGCGAAACTGTCAGTGCTTTCGGCTCTGCTTGCCACTTTCTCAACACAACTCAGTGCTACTCTTGTTTAACTTGTTTCAAAATATGGTACAAGAATTTGCGATTATTTTTGGTTGTTAAAAATTAATGCCATATCTAGACGACGCGACGTATCCATTATAAAATACCTAGTTCCGTTGTCTATTCATTCAAAAAAAGTATTACGTCAAAAAATTATCAAAATAACTCTGGAAACTTAGCACACCAGCCTAACGGTGGTCGAATTTTGAGAATATAGCAAACACGAATAGCACATCTTCACTACCACCAACTGCTACGACAATAACCTTATTTTCCGCTAATCCCAAGTTGAATTTCACAATATCACAAAAACATCAATTCCACAACTGCAAAACTAACGCATCTATTACCCGATCACTAACAATACTGAGATAAAAACTCGACTGTGTGGATGATACACTGGTAGTTTCGCAGAATTTTGACCCTTAGGGCTAACAGTATAGAAAGCTCATCATCCTAGTTCCTAGATAACTAGGGTGATGATGCCCTTCGGTTTGCCACCCCCTTACAATTCTGCCTTCCACTGTTTTGTGTACCACTGTGACGTAGTCAGAGTAGCTAAAGAGCCGTTTGAAAATGAAAATTGTAGTTGTGCAAATGCGGGGTTAACGTACCTGTGAAGGTCTAGGAAAGACAGGATCATTTACCTGATTTCTAAGCTTTAATGTAGTGACGCAATTAGACCAATAATTAAAGTGATAATACAAAAATGTTCCACAGGCGTTGTCGAAAATTTGAAAATAACTGATAAGTGCTAGTCGATATTAAAAATGTGTTCATTATAATTATATATTATAAACAAAGTTTCTTTATTTAAATATAACGCCACAAGATCCGAGCACTGTTTTTTTATTCCATCAAAATAATATTAATACTATTATAGGAATAATAATAATAGTGACCACAGTTGAAAACTCTCTCCACGGCAAATATCAGCATAGACTCCGACAGATCTGCTTAACAGAACTGTTGTGGAAGTATAAAGTTGCCGCGATAAATATATTTGCCATTCTGCTTCTACTATATTCACAAAATAATGATCCATCCTCATAGAATCTTGCAAACTAAATCTTCCTTTTCCTTGCAATAGCATTCTGCAAACTTTCCAGAGTATTGTCCTTCTTGCGCAGATATTTTCATAAAATATATAACGGCCAAAATCCTCACACTTTGGCTTTTGGATGATTTTTCTAGAATTTTGTTATGCTGTAAATCCTGGCATTCTCATGATAGACCAAGCAATAAAAGTTTTTCACACACAAAATTCCTCTGAAAAATTAAGTGTGTAAATTCTATGTGATCGTACCTACTCGGAATCGTCCCAAGAATAGTAAACAAGTAAAAATATACAGGGTGTTCCATTTGATATTTCAAATTTGTGTTCGTTTCCGGTGAAACCGAGAGTGTTAGGGGAGTAGGAAATATTGATTTTTTTCCAGTTCTTGAATTGCAATACCCCTGCCAAGTTTAAATATCACACTCTTGAAACTGTGATAACTATAAATTGTTTAGAGAATACATTGACACCCGGTATACTTATGTGTTTTTGCTGAAAAAAAAAAGCGGTTTTAACACGAATGTTATTTGGCGAATGAGTATATGCGCCTTCGCCATATTTTACAGTGAAGACCACAAATCCACTCAAGAAGTTGACCAATAGGTATAATAAAAGTCCTGAAGCCGCTGAATAGCCCTTACAGGTCCTGGGGGAACATTAATGGCAATTGAGAACTGTCACTGTGGCAATGGTCACATATAAGCAGTATATTTTTGTTTTGCTGCTTTAACGTTGGCATCAATTTAAATGAATGCAGCTAGTATGTAGGTAGGTATTAAGATTACAAACGAGCAACGCTCTGTCGCCCAGGCATTTTTAAAATCAAAGACACTCTTGTTTTTATTCAAAACTGAAATTTTCACTTGATCGACCAACTTACCATTTAATGCTCCTCTTCTTCAAACTTTTGCAAATGTAATTGTTCCCATCGATCCTGTACCGTTCAATTTTCTTATCACCCTCCGGATTCTGGACAACCTCTTCCCCTCCAAATCCATTATTGCATTCCAAAATATCATTCTCCGATTTGAAAGATATTCCCTCTTCTCCATCTGTCCCGATATTGGAAAGCAGATCGAAATCGGCTTTATCTTCTCCCGCCAAAAACACTTCCACAGCCTCCTCTTGCGAGCAAATATCGGAACTATTCTGCAAAATATCGTTTTGCGCTTTGTTTATAACCACGTTATGTTCAAAAGGACTAGTTTTTTCTGTTCGGTTTGTCTCAATCTCAAAATTCTCAACCTCGACACAGTTTCTATTAATAGATTCACAATTGTTCTGGTATACTATCAGAGTGTTTTCCGCCATGTTCATTGTTATTCAAAAACTACCGAAATTATTTACCGGCGTTCTAGATTAACCACGATATCATCATACACGCACATTTTAGACAAACCACTGACCTAATGTCTTGTATAATGCACGCAATTTCACTGCGTGTATGTTGAATTGTTACGTCGAAATTCAGCGAACTTTTATTGATCAGATTGTGAAATTCGTAATTACAGGGCACTGCAAGGATATTCGCGATTAAAAAAAGTTCATATGTTACTACTTTCGCCATCTATCAGTGAGTAGACAAAGTTCGAGCGTAGGACGACTTTGCAAGAATATCCAGCAGATGACGGTAGCGTTGCTAAATGTCGATAATCTGTTATGTCCTAGAATACTTTTTTTTTTCAGCTTGGATTGAGGACACAGTTAATGGTTTATGAAGCTATGTAGGAATGTAAACTCAGAAATAAGACTAATAGCGTAATGTATCTAGTATTTGTATTCGATGTTATAGAAAGGAAGCCCATTGTCTACGAACAAATAAGACTAATTGTCTCATATTAGGTGTTTACTTTGGTGTAAAAAGTTAACCCAATAACATAGTTTCAGTCAGTCCCATGTCTCTCATGAATAGGAAAATTCTGTAATTTTCAGAGAATATTGTGGATTGACGGAGCCAAGGAAATGTAGATTGGAATTGGTGTTATTCTGAAAACACTTCCAGAAAAGGTGAATTTGGAGAACAACCATGGGAAAGACGTGTTTCCAAAGTAACGACAAATGATTATGAGGACCGAACTCGACGGGTCAGTCTTGATAAGACCGCCAACGGTAGAACGACTTATCCCTTACAATATAAATACCTACATCCTCTGAACATCCGGGGGAAGTTCCTAATTTCATGGGAGGACAGACAGACATACATCTATAACTAAAAAGAATTTTCACCAAGTATTATGAAAAACATGTTTGAAAAACGAAAAAGAGAGTTTGTTAGCGTTGTTCTCGTCAATTTCGAGGTTAAATTGGAAAATGACTGCTACAAAAGTTTCAGAGTTATCAATTATCTACAAATCAGTCACAAATCGTAAAAACCAAGATCCAACACTCAAAAAATAAATTAAGCTACCCCTACCCCCCTTCCGGAAATTTTACCGAGTCGTCTTGATTTTTCTTGATTTACTTATGAATCGAAGATTTTTCGGCCTCTCACATACTGTTAAGAATTTTTTTTTTTTCAAAAAATTATTGACCCTGGTCTAATAGTGGGAAATTTAAGGCAATAAATATCTATCAGAAAACAACTACTTTCCCCTACGAATATTTAATTACTTCTAACATTGATTTGTGCAATGTTCCTCCAGGAGGACACAAATGTAAGGGCTATGGGTCTTGGTGGCGTGCAGGTAGTGTTTTCGCTTGCTATGCGAAGGTACGCGGGTTCGAATCGCCGAGTTACAACTCGAAATTAGTGTTAATTTGAAATGAACACTAATTTCGAGTTGTAAGTCGAAAAAAAATATCGCATGTCCGCTCTACGCTTTCGTACTATATGGTTGTACCAGATCTTTTTTCAAAAGCTTCCGGTTAGGGCTCGCATTCGATTTTTTAATAAACTACCACTGTCTTTCACGAAAAGTACCTACATCTAGTGACATGTTCAAAAAGTGGTTGGAAGCAATTATCGTAGATCAATGTTTTTATAATCTAAAAGATATTGAAAGGTACACCTATCTATTAAGAAGGTACAGTAACATTTTATTATTACTATCACTGAACTTGAATAATTTGATATCTACTTGGTTGAAGGGAGGATAAAAAAAATACAGACAAGCTAAAACTTTTACAATAGAGGTTCATGGAATTTCCGTGCGAATCAGTCTTCAATGAACTTATCAAAGATTCACCCTGTATGCAGGTGTCAATCGAGTGGAACATGTCTCGGTTTGAAAGAAGCGAGAGAAAATAGTAATCGTTTCAGCACAGACGAAGAATTTTTCCGGTACGCGATTTTATACGGTTCACTTGACTTTTATAGTCGATCGTTCTCAGCAAATGGAATTTCTTTCCAGTTACTGCTATAAAAATTCCCGAAATTCGTTTCAGAATATTTCACACTTCTCAACAGATATTGAACGATAGGGGCACATCTATGAGAGTTCAGATGGAAAAATTAGATTTTTGAATTTTGTAGGCGGGCCCATACACGGCCAATAATATTGGACAATATTTATGATTGCGCAATATTGAAATGTTCAGGTGAATAGACGAAAATTGATTTTAAAAAAAATGGCTAGCACCAGATTTCCTGGATTCCAGGTACTTCTTCAATCAACTATTTTCGATCGTTTGTTCGAAGAGTGTTAATAGTTATTTATGTATCGAGGGAGTTATGAGGATGTCATTTACAGGGGGCAACAGATTGTTAAGTTACCTGATGTTATTAACATCCAATAAATCATGTGATAGATAATTAATTTTATTTCCTATGATTTTCACGATTTTTCATTTTAAATCGTGCAGAAAGATAAAATCTTGCGGAAAAGTTATTTTTCCGCACTAGTGCTGAAAAGTCACTTTTCTGTACGATTTTTGTATTGTTGAAAATAAGGATGTTCAGGACTAACTAAATGATCTATGTAATTACTCTGTCTTATGTGTCATTTTGTAACATTATTATAGAATATTAAAAAGTTTTTCTTTTTCATAAATACGATGGACAAAAACACTCGTAGAAAAAACATTGTACCTAACTCTTGCGGAAAATGTCTTTTCCACTCTCGTCGGCTTGCCCGAACTCCGCTCCTCGTCGTTCGTGGAACTGCCATCGCGTGCGGAAAAGCACTACTTTCCGCACTTGTTAGGTAAATTTCTATTTTTTCGTCATCCTTTGTCGCCTCCGAAGCATCTCGCGTTTCGAGTGTATCGAAGTTATTGCCTCTCGTCAGTTACAGGGTAGGTCGGATAACATCATCCTCTGTCGTCCTGCCCCAGCCCAATGATACTGTATAACTAATATTTCCTCACAAATGAAGCAGCGACTTACAGTAAAGTTAGTTGCAACGCCACCAGTGGGAAAATAACCAACAAACATTCCTCAGTAACAAAGACTCCAGGAAGTGAACAGGGTTCAAGAATTTTTGCTGCAGAGTATCAAATAAATGAAATAATAAAATCGACAATGTCCAAGTAACCTTCTCTCCACTTTGACCACAATATTTCGAATTCAGTATCAATCCTACAGTATTTGACTGACATAACAGTCATTTTGTTTCTTTTTTGTATTTCAGTTCATGTTGTTTTTACCATGTTAGCATTGTTATGTAAGCATGTATTTATTGAAAGATGTCCATGTATTTTGATTTTTGTTAGCCCTAGTTGTTTTCTGTAGATATTACAAAAAAATCACATTTTTCTTTTTTCAATTTTCACGGAGAATGTTTCCCTTTTCAACAAAGATGACTTTTTTATCGTGATGAAAATGCCTGCTCCTCGTAACCAGCATTTTCCTATGTCTTAAGAGCGAATCACCATACTGTATGAACTTTTGTACAGTGAAACCAATCTACCCTGACATTTTAAATTGCGCGTACGTTTATGTTGAGTGCCTTATCACTGGATATATTACGGACCATAATAATCCGTTGTCGGACAAGTGCGCGGCACGTTTTCATGTCTCAAGCTAGGTTGGTTTCACTGTACACACTTATCATTGATACCGTAAGAACACTTTTTTCAACTGCCTTCCTGAACAATTTCCTGTCGAGATGACATCATTAGCGTGGAAACGGCGAAATTCGGTCAAACTTTCGAAGGCACAATGGATTTTCGGAAACAATAGTTAGCACTTTTCCGAATGATCCCTTTATTCTGGCACCCTCGTTACCCGAATTATAGCGGAAAATACTGTTTTCGGAATTAGATTCCAACACATGTCCTCCCCTATGTCTGGCTTTGTTAGCAAGTGTTAACAGGATTAGGGGTAACAGGGTTATGGCGGTCTTATTGCCTAAAGTAATGCTGACTGTTTCATTATATCTGCAGGGGATAATCAAACACGTTGAGAGAAATATTCAAGTAATTTGGAAACCCTTCATGAAAGTGATAAATGTGAGAAAAAGTCACTAAGGAAACAGAAGGCGAAAATATGAGCTATCCTTTAATTTTTGTTTCATAACTCAAATATTTGATTTTTTATTGTTATTCATAACAAATACAACGATTCATAGATATATTTTTCAGTTGTCTAACGCGTCGTTCGGCCATCTGCAATCGCGTGCGGAAAAGTATCACTTTCCGCACTTGTTAGGTAAACTACTATTAAAGTTAAGTAAAGTAAAAGATAAATCCGAAAAGACGATGTCCTACGTCCTTCAGGATATACTGGATACCATATATAAATGGTGTGAGAGGGAGGAAATGTCCATTAACCCCCACAAAATGGTCATAGTACCGTTCACCAGGAAAAGGAAGCTGGAACATTTAATACCTCCTTCCATCAATGGTGTAACAATTTCATTTGCGAGTGAGGCAAAATATCTGGGAATAATCCTAGATAAAAAGCTGAACTGGAACTCGTATTTGGAAAAGACTATCCGAAAGGCTAGCCTATCATTATGGACATGCCGCAGAATATGTGGCAAAACATGGGGCATGTCACCAAAACAAGTTTACTGGCTGTACGTGACCGTCATACGACCAATGATCACGTATGGCTCTGTAGTCTGGTGGAACAAAGGCCAACAAAAAATGGCCCAGGTTAAACTTAACGGACTACAGAGACAAGCGTGCCTGGCGATTACTGGGGCCATTCGCTCCACGTCAACGGCAGCAATGGAAGCTCTTCTTTCAACAGGAAAAAACAGGACTCTGACAAACTTCTAGAACTCAGTAGAGCACATCTCAGAGTTATAGTAGGTTTACTCACTGGCCACTGCAAACTCAAACACCACATGCATAAAATCGGACTTGCACAGGATGCAGAGTGCCGTATATGCATGGAGGATGATGAAACGGCTAAACACATCCTGTGTACATGCCCTGCAGCGGCCAGGACCAGATTTTCAATATTTGGCAATACAAAAGTAAGGCCAGAAGATCTGGTAAACTGTTCTCCCAATATGTTACTCAATTTCGTTAAGAGATTGGATATACTGGGAGAAATATAACCATAGGGTGAGCCACAATAGGCCATTGGCCGCAGTGGAGAGCCTGATATAGGCTCACTCACATTTAAACCTAACCTAACCTAACCTAACCTAAGTAAAGTCGGAAATTCCTTGTTTGAAGTCGAAAAAATTTAAAAAACTATGTGGCCCTTAGACGCTTTCGTATAGGTCTGACATGTTTAAGAGTTTTATTTTTTGCTTGAAGAACGTGCACCTATCGTTCTATGTTGTACAATTTTGTCTGTCCATCTCAGTTCTCACATCTATATGCCGTCACTTTGGTGACATGCAGAACATCTCTTTCTTTCGCAGGGCTCGTCTTCCACTGAACGGCAAAGCTATGAAACTTGCTACTTCGGGAGGTATTTCCGGCAGAAATTCAAGAAGAACACCAATTCCTATACATCACAGGAAAACGTGAAAACCAGAACTAAAAACAAACAAGAAATGTTAGAATTTGATTATTTCAAACTGAACGTCTTAATTAGGAATTTTTTTTTCTCTAAACGAAAAATACTTCTTTTCCATATCTTGCCAACTGTATATCTTTTCTTCTACGGAGTTTGGTTGATTCTACTGGTGAAATATAATGAGAATCTGTTGGATTGCAATGACCTGAGTTGGTGGACAGGTTTCTCATAGTCTTCATAGTCATAGACTTCATAGAAGGTAACCTACTCGATTGGATTTACAACAACATTTTTTCAAAAACTTCTTTTTCGATTCCCTGAATATATTTGTAATACTTCTATTTTTATACTTTTTTTATGGAAATACATCATTATTTCAGTAGTTAAATCGAAACTATAATCTAGGCTCTCAGATCAGCTCTCAAATTTTGGTAATTATGCTCAATGAAGTCCATCACTATCATCAAATTATACGTAAACGAGCATTTTATTATTGGATCTCGTTTGTGCTGGGGCTGTAAATCGCAATCCAATTACAGTTGTATGCAATTATATGCCGCATTGTCAATCAGTTGTCAGATTCGTGGAAATTGGAATCTGTGTTTCAAGTCAATAATTCGGAGCAGATGAAAATAATCAACGAATGTTCAAACTCATTGGCTGTCCTTTTCGATTATAATTGAGTGTTTGATCGACTGTTGGACGAATTAATGCCCATCAATCTGCTAACAAGTCCAAAGTTTTGTTGTCGATTAGATTTTTTGGATAACATAACATAACATAAAATGACAACACAATCATTGGACTAGGGTCAAATCGATTAAAAATACCCGAATTCGTGGAAAATGTTTAGCAGTACCTAGGCATGTGGGAGGTCGGAAAATTTAGGATAAATTAAAAATGACTTGGGAAAATTCTAGATGAAGTTCCGTTTTGAGGATTGGATAATGGTTTTATGAGTTGTGTCTGAAATATGCATCGTATTAAAAATCAAAAAGTTTAAAACTTTTGTATCAATCATTTTCAACATATTTTATTTTGGATTAACGTGGCCGTTACTTGATGGAAATCCATAGTTATGACACTAAGGTAAAAAACGATTAAAATTTCCACAGTATCTATTTCAAGCGAATGAAAACATGTCGCAAAGACAATAAATTTTGTGGAAATTTTAATCGTTTTTTACCTTAGTGTCAACATAACCTCAGAATTCCTGAAGAAATCCCCACATACTGTTATTTATGTTTTCAGTTTTCATCTCCCAAAAAAGAAATGTTTTTTCTATGAAACTTGGTGACAAAGTTTTTTTTATGTTTCAAACAAGCTATTAGTTTTCGATTGTATACGAATTTAGATTTAAAAGCAAGCCTAATTGTCTTTGGAAGAAGTTGGTTGAAGAATTTTCAATTTTTCAATTTTATCATTACTCATTTTTATAGTTGAAACCTCTTCTTCAATGTAGTATGAAAAAAAATGAGTGCGGAAAAGTGAATTTTTCCGCACGCTAGTAGAAAAAAGTTTTTTTTTTATGTTTCAAAATTGATTGGCTATGGTCTACATGACACCTTTCTCTACAGACGAAATGTTGGAAAAATTGAATATATGGACTTAGTAAAAGATTCCACCATGCTGTTTTCAAATATGGTTTTGAAGAAATTTGCTGAAGATTGATGAAAATCGGTGATTCTCAATGTATAAAAGCTCTTGAATTTTTTTGTGGATTTCCGCAAGGTTCTGTTCTCGGCCCGCTTCTATTCATCTTTTGAAAGTTCACATAGGCGTTACACTGAAGTTTAATGAAACAGATAGTTATCCAAATTGCCAGAAAGCTGCAAAATCACATATAAAGCTTTTTATCTAATGTACTTTTTGTGATACAAGTGCCGGTCTTTCTTTTGTCAGATCCACACAATCAAAGCCAAAAATTCACTGTTCTGGTTCCTACGGAAAGGAAAATCCTGTTCAGAAAACATCGTGAGAGACGAAGAAAAAAAAGTAAGAATTGGCGATCTGGAAATTCTGTCAAGGAAGTGAGTTCCAAAGCTTTACGTTCGTTGGAAAAACGATCTCTATGAAAGAGATGTTCGACATATGGATGTCAGGACTCGACGGCCCAGCCTCGATGAGATCGCTAACAGTGGATTGATGATAATTTAGAAATGCAGCGTCCATGAAAATATCTTCAAAACAGAGACAGACCGCCAACCTTTCTGCGGTGTTCCAAAGAAGTGAGCGAGCTCGTAAGCGAAGTATCACCGACAAGATGAATGACTATTGGAGAATGTTTCCCTTCTCAACATGAATACCTCCCAAGAGGTTATCTTGAACGATGGAAAACGGCGACTAAAGTTTGTCTTTCAGTCGCAGATGATTCCACAACAGATTTTATGAATGTCCTATTCATATTTTCGAACTAAAATCAGAATGACTCTTATTTGGACAGAATCTAAAAGTTTCAATGTTTGTTTAGGTGCTGCAACCCATATGTGGGAGCAGTTTTCCAGGACAGGTGGAAGTTGTGCCTTATAGATCATAATCAATTGATGGAAAGTGAAATATTTTTGGAACGAAACAGAAAACCAAGTTTTTAGAGGTACTTATGGCAATGGGCCTTATATGGTTTTCCCATGAGAAGGTACTGTTGTTGGTAATACCGAGCATTGGAATGGAAGATGAATGGAAGATACCATTGGTATGGGTGTTCAACATAGTTACGCTGGCATCTGTGAGATCAGCCTTTCTATAGGAAAGAAATGCTTGGTTTTGTTTGCACTGAATTCTATGAAGTTTATTATTTGAATTTATGTATATATTATTGAATTTTTATTTAAATCGTTCATGATTCTTTTCGGTTCATTGCTGCTTTCACTGGTTGATATCAAAACTTTGGAAGAGAAAGTGGTATAAAGAGTACTATCATCAGCAAAGCAGTGCACTGGACATTTGTTAGAAGACCACGGCAAAACCCCTAAATCAAAAAAAAATCCGTACGTTCTGCAGCTTTTTCTGGAGACAAGAATAAATTCTTCAAATTCCGTTGCAATTTTTGCGGAAAAATAGGCCACAATAAAAGTGAATGTAAAACTGAAAATGAGGAAAACATAGCATTCATCGGATGTACAGGAAATAAATCAAGCCATGATTATAACATTTTGACTATAAGAAAATATCCCGCTTCATCTTGACTGTACTCGAAACGTACTTTCAAGTGAAAAATGTATGCCGACGCGGAGTCCAGACCGGCGGAACTAAATACATTCGATAAGTTGCGTGTGCGGTCTCTTTGGAACATCGCCCTTATGCATCCTTGCCGGAGGTCCCGTCCTGCACCACTCCTTTGTAGACCTTGAGTGGGATGAGATACAATCTAACTTTATTTGTTGTGCGTCTCGTTGTCAAGGCCGTGCAGAGCTGCTTTGATATTAAATTTTCTCGCAGTGGCGCACCGGAAATATTTCCTAGAATTTTAGATTGACGTGGCCGTTACTTGATGGAAATCCATAGTTATGACACTAAGGTACAACACGATTAAAATTTCGACAAAATGTATTGTCTTTGCGACATGTTTTGAAACACAATATCTTTTTCAAGCGAATGTAGTACATAACATTATTCTTCATTGAAAATACTTAAATACCTTTATCAAAAATAAAGATAATTAGGGACTACCTCATACAACTTATAAAATTGACGATAACAATGTACCTACCTGGAAATTTCAAAACATAGCTACTACATAATTGAATAAATTCAACAAAGGGGAACTGTTCAGTTCCAAGTGATTATTTAATTTAAGTCTAATTTACATGAATAATTTCGAAGTTTTCATCGAAGTCATGGCCTTTCTCCAAAATATGATTGACATATGAGAGTGTGTTTTATTATTTTCATATTTCATACTGTGTTCACGTATGCGGCTTTCAAATGGTCTACATGCCTGGCCTATATATACTTTGGAGCAGGTGCGTGCCTAGGGACATTCCATGGGAGGGGTAATATTCTCCATGGGGGGTAATCACTGTTTTCGGGCATATTATT
This sequence comes from Chrysolina haemoptera, assembly GCA_958298965.1. NCBI lineage: Eukaryota > Metazoa > Arthropoda > Insecta > Coleoptera > Chrysomelidae > Chrysolina > Chrysolina haemoptera. The sequence goes on along the minus strand of OY282587.1, from coordinate 2,309,868 downwards.
TACTATAAAGGTATCATTTACGTTCGAAAAAGTTCAATTTTGATCTCTTTAAGGTCATCATGGGGGAGGGATAATTACCCCATTCCCCCCCCCCCTCAGGCACGCGCCTGCTTTGGAGCAAGATCCAAGTTTATAAATTGAATTGTGAGTCTTGCTCTTGTATTTCAACGTTCGACGTGGTACTAGTCAGGAAAGTAGTTATGTTCTGATGAATTTTTGACCCAATTTTTCCTATTGCATAGGATTATTGCAATGGGTAGTCCTCGTTACGGCAGGACACCTGGTCTCTTTCTAAAAGTCACTTTGAACATAATAATATTTTCCAATTATTTTTGGAATCGAGACCTTTGTTCGAGCAACTTCAATTTTCCGAAGGGGTGTTGTCTTTTTCTTCGTAGGATTTCATGAAGTATTTGGGTCCAACTAGTTTTTTGTCAGGATAGGACAGTTCCGAACCTTAAAAATGGCCCAAAAACCAGTCATCAGATTCACTCGAAATTACCACCGATATACTCAAAATTTTATGCTGATTCCGAAAATGCATGATTTGAATATGTTCGGATACACAGTGTACCATAAAACAACGATAAATGTGCAACAAAAATTGTATCGCACGAATCCGGCAACCTAGCACACAAAACCACCTATAACACCTACAAGCGAACTGCCAGGCCAGCAAACAATAACATCCTCTTGTAGGAAATTTTCTTAGCTTTCTTTCTATAATACCTATGTTTTTAACGAATGTGTCTCGTTATGGTCGCAAAATGCGATAAATGTAAAAGGTGCGCTGGGATCCTATACTAGTACATAAAACCGCCAAAAAAAAATACTTCCGAAAGTTCTAGAATTTTTTCCATATTTTTCCCGTATTCTACGCCATTATTTCAATAGTCATTTGGTGGCTTGGGGGGTCTGCAGCCAATGAAAACTTTAATGGCAAATAAATATCTATCTTTTATGAAGATGAAAACTGGGAAGATTTAAAAATCAAAGCTGAAGACGATCTGACTCAAATTATGATATGGTTCAATCATAAACTACTTACGATTAATACAGAAAAGACGTACTTTGTCCCATTCACCTCATATAAAAATAATTTACCGCAGTACAAAACCTTAAAAATCGATATCTACAATTCTTTCATAAAAGTAACAAATGAAATTAAATATTTAGGTATAACAATAGATAGCCACTTGAGATGGGATATTCATATCAATAATGTGACAAAAACCCTAAGAACTATATTATACAAATTCAAGTATCTCAACAAAATATTGGACACACACCACAGTAAAATAATATACGCGGCACTCGTGGAATCTAGGATTCAATATGGAATCCTAGCATGGGGTGGAGCGGTAAACATCCATATACGAAAGTTGGAAAATATACAAAAACGCTTCCTCAAAATTATCTTTAAGAAAAAACCTACATACCCAACCGAAGCTCTTTATACCGAATCGGAAGTATTATCTGTGAGACAAATTCAGTTTTTGAATCTCCTAGCTTATATACACGAACATAAATATTTATTGAATAGTATCGATCATCCATACTCAACAAGGACAAAAACTAAAAATTTTGTAAAAACACCTCTCTTAACGAAAAAAATTGGACAAAGATGTTACAGATATTTAGCATTGAAATCGTTCAATTTTCTCCCTAAAGAACATAAAAATTATATTCTTACAATTAATTCTAAAAGTTTACTAAGGAAAAAATTGAAGGGATTTATTCTTAGAATGGAACTAGGCACTATCAATGAATTACTTGCATGATATTATTGTCTTCTCGACACGATTTCCTTTCCTTTTTTTCCTTTCTCCAGGCGAGTAATATGTAAGAAAAAAAATAAATAATCTTTAACTAAATTATTATTTTTACATCTACTTATATATATATTTCTGTTTAGCTATATATTATCTTTCCATCACTTTCAAGCTTTTTACAGCAATGAATGCACCACGCGCAGCTCCGGCTTTTGTGGTTTCTCAATGTTTGTTCGGGCTTTTATGTATTTATATATATCAGTAAAAGTGTAATTTTTATGTACAATCCTGAATAAACGTTATTATTATTATTATATTATTATCTGTCTATCTATGATACCAAAAAAATATCTCAATCCTCCCCGTAGAATATCCGACACTCCGTGACACTGTCGGTATAAATATTTAACGTTCCCAGTTCGTTATTTGGAAACATGCCTACATTTCTCTGGCGTAATATTACAACGGATACGAGTACCAATTTTCGAGTGGAGGAAAGCAATTTATTATTTATGTTTCCTCGTTCCAAATCAAACTGACTATGGATTTTATCGTCATGTTCCACTAATGGACGTAGACAAGGAACAAATTTGCTTTTATGATGGCGCCCTTCTCATTAGGAAATGGAATAGATAGATACAAAGCAGATAATGGGTTTTTGGAAAAGGTTCATGGTAATGTATGATGGATGTCTAAAATATCGTGGCACAGAAACAAAAATATTCAAACTGATAGAAAATATATACAGGGTTTTTGGGAAACAAAGAATAAGGTAGCCTGCAGTATTTAATTTGGACTGTGAAACTTCTTGGAATCGAATGGAACTTCGACAGTAAAATTTTGAAATTGTCTCCTAGTGTCTCTTAGTAAAGACATAATGGAGTCCTCTGTGTGTTCCCATCTCTAGAAATGTACTATCTGAACTAAACGAGAATTGTTAATTTATCGACTGGATAAACTTCCCGAACACGTTGCATTTTCTCTTTCAAAAAATTTCAGTTCATGTGCTCCCTCAGATGTTGTTCTTTCCTCCCTCCTCCCTCCTCCCTCCTCCCTCCTCCCTCCTCCCTCCTCCCTCCTCCCTCCTCCCTCCTCCCTCCTCCCTCCTCCCTCCTCCCTCCTCCCTCCTCCCTCCTCCCTCCTCCCTCCTCCCTCCTCCCTCCTCCCTCCTCCCTCCTCCCTCCTCCCTCCTCCCTCCTCCCTCCTCCCTCCTCCCTCCTCCCTCCTCCCTCCTCCCTCCTCCCTCCTCCCTCCTCCCTCCTCCCTCCTCCCTCCTCCCTCCTCCCTCCTCCCTCCTCCCTCCTCCCTCCTCCCTCCTCCCTCCTCCCTCCTCCCTCCTCCCTCCTCCCTCCTCCCTCCTCCCTCCTCCCTCCTCCCTCCTCCCTCCTCCCTCCTCCCTCCTCCCTCCTCCCTCCTCCCTCCTCCCTCCTCCCTCCTCCCTCCTCCCTCCTCCCTCCTCCCTCCTCCCTCCTCCCTCCTCCCTCCTCCCTCCTCCCTCCTCCCTCCTCCCTCCTCCCTCCTCCCTCCTCCCTCCTCCCTCCTCCCTCCTCCCTCCTCCCTCCTCCCTCCTCCCTCCTCCCTCCTCCCTCCTCCCTCCTCCCTCCTCCCTCCTCCCTCCTCCCTCCTCCCTCCTCCCTCCTCCCTCCTCCCTCCTCCCTCCTCCCTCCTCCACACCAAAGGTTCCAAACATTAATTTTCGAACAGTTCGAGTTGTAAAAATATTCAATTAACCCTTTCAAGATTCAAGTGAATCGATCTGTTTCACGGAATTGTTAGAGAAAAAATGTAACCGAATATCATGTTCAATAAGTACTTATATACCTCAGACCAGTCCTGTATGGAATCTTTATGTAACTGACACTCTTAGTTACTATCTTTTATAGCTACTATTTTTTATCTGTGTGGAATTTTAATTGTGTATTTCACTACGTATTGGACTCACGACAACCCATTCATTATTCGGAAATAATAAGGCAATAAAAATATTCTATATTCTGATAGTTACAGTAGCTATTGGTAGTTATTGTTCAAATTGCCATTTACTTTGGTAAAAAAGTACCTATAACTATTTTACTACCATTTCATTAGTTATTTCGCAAGAATTTTCACACAATTTTGTATTTTACAACAATCATTCATTCTCCAGATAGAAGAATATTGTTTTCGACAATTTCTTTCCGAATTATTAGGGAATTTTGGTCAATAAAAACTGGTGTGGTCTCACACCAATTCTCTCTCTTTTTCTCTTTGAATTTTTGCTTGTTGCTAATTGAATCAAACTCTTCTGAAACCACATACATTAAAAAAAAAATTGTATATCAATTGAATCAGACTGAATATGAAAATCATTAATATCGAGCATTGAGCTCACGATATATCTGCAACGTTCAGGAATTGTAAATCAAGAGTCAACTCTAAAACCACTCCCTGAAGAATGATTCCCTCAGAGTAATAAAAGACCATAGAGATGCCCTCTCCATCCTTGTCTTGAAGTCGACATAACTTTGTTTACTCATACATGTTAAATCTGTATCCATTCGGGTAGTTTCGTGTATGTCCGCTCATTTCATTCGAATCAAGCTGTCATTCTTCGTTTGTATTATGGACCTTCATACTCTAAATGTAAACAAACTGTCCATAACATTTCACCACCCGTCGCCCCCCTCGCCCACAAATTGTAAAGAAAAGGATAGTAGTTCATGTTCACTTCAAAACAGGTATTTGTGTAGGTATAGGCAGGGCATCTCTATGTCTTTTATTACTCTGAGATAATTCCGAAATAGAATTGAAGAATGAGTTAAAAACAACTAAAGATAGCCTGGAAGGAAACTCAATATACCCTTTTGGGAGATTTGACGTCAGCAGTGACCTATATAAGGGGAATAAAGTATCCTCGCTTTTCCTGGATTATGGAAAAGCATTTAATCTGGTCAACCACAATGGTCTCCGAACTGAATCAGAACTTCACAGTATTACTATAAAAGAGGGCATGATAATATATAACAATTGGATAAAATGTTTTGAAGACGATGAAATAAATATTATTTACGTAGACGTTCCAAATATCAGTGTTAGGTTTTCCGCTCTATCTATCTAATATATCGGTAGGTACAAATTGTATAATACCTAAGATGACAAGACTTGAGGTCAGAAGCTTGTGAGATGTATTTGATATCTCGCAATCGACTCAGTATTTAGAAGTGCATATATAGTTAAAAAAATTGGATATATTCTGAAACACCGTATATACTGTAAGGATTATTATGTATTATGTACGAACAATCTGTTAGTTCTGATAGCCGCCCAGGAAGGTGAAACTGAGTTACTCAAATTTTATTTGACTATGATGTACACAAAAAACTAGAAATGTACGCCACTGGATTTGATCCCTTTTAAGGGCAAGTGAATGGGAACTCTAAATGTGTCTACATATGGAGTAAATTAGAAAAGAAACGTGTTTTTAATGCTTCTGTTTTAATATGCAATGATATCGAATTCGATTTTTTCATTATCTTTTAATACAGTAAATTACAAGGGATAGTGGGGAAAATTATCTTTTTTCCTAATTTCTTCCATGAAGAAGGGGTGAAGTGAAAGACTAAAGGTAATAATGAAACAAATTACCTTTGTTTTAGTAGTTTATTATCAGCTATGAATCATTAATAAGCTACAGTCTAAAACTATAGTGTTTTTTCTTTGGTTCGAAATAATAAATCCTTCAATAGACAAATCAATAAATAATACATTAAAGTATACAGTTTCTGTAATATACAACAACTATTAATCGTATATCGCTCACAAAGCGCAAAACAATATTTTCTTTACACTAACGAAACGAATAAATGCGTTATCATCATTATTGTCGATACTTTTAATACTTTCTCAAAGTAGAACAAAACGTGTACACCAACTCATATGATGTGTTCGATATGTTTTTTTACCATCCAGAGGATGAGTCACAGATAATACAACGATTACATCAATATTTCGAAAATAAATAGGTCCATTAGGAATGATTAAAATATCGGAAAATTCAGTATTGTCGCATTAGTTTTGCATAGGGAAAACTTAATATGTGAATAGTGTTCATGGAATGGAGACATATTTTTTTTTACAGTTGGCGCTAACAGATGGCACCCAGCCGCCATTTTAAACTTTGAAACTTTGTTTATTTGAAATTATAAAAATGAAAAAAAAAATTCCAATAACAATATCGGGTAAAACATTGTGCCGGGATACGTCTGTAATTTGAGCATTCTGAAACTTGGTACAATTATATGCAACCAATTCGGATGTTCTATGATCTGGAAATGCCACTAACTTTATTTTTTCAAGTTAAACGTTGAGTTAGATGTAATTTTTTCGAAATAAATTAAATCATTTTCAGTAACAATTTATATACATTGAAATATCTACAACTATTTCCTTAGAAGTTTTCCTAGAATTTGGTTACGATATTTTCTCCTGAACCCTATATTTTTCTCTGAAACTCCTTAGATAAGCTTCCACTTTCATCTGGGTGGACTCAATTATTAATAAAATGCTAGATATATATTTTTTTATTTTGACGAAAACATTTTTATTTGAAGGTTTACATCTTATGCTCAATTATGAAGAGGTATTTATTGTGTTATTGTTTTGATGATTTAGTAATGTCCAGTTGAATGTCCTGAATTTTGTCCATTTACTCTTAAACACAACCTGGTACTTTCCACTGTTTCCCTTATGACAGCAGTGAGTTCATCCAAACCAATTCTTTGTACTGATCCCTGAATTATTTTTTTCAAATCTTCCAGCGTTGTAGACTGAATGAACATGGTTTTTGAAATGATCCCATGAATAAAAATCGAGAGGAGATAGATCGGGTGATCGAGGAGGCCATATGACAGCCATTTGTTACAATCCATTTAGGTCCATATGTCTCGACCAAATACTCCTGGACTGCTCTTGAATTAGGTGGGGGGCGCTATCTTGTTTGAAATACATTCCTCTTATTTCCTGCAGGGGCAAGTTGTCCAAAATATTCTGAACTTCATTCTGTAGGAACCCGAGGTATCGTTGGGCAACTATATGACCCCATGAAAAAAAATCGAGAGGAGCTAGATCGGGATATCGAGGAGGTCATATGACAGGGCCCTTTGTTTCAATCCATTTTGGTCCATATGTCTCGACCAAATACTCCTGGGCTGCTCTTGAATTATGTGGGGGAGCGCCATCTTGTTTGAAATACATTCCTCTTATTTCCTGCAGAGGCAAGTTGTCCAAAATATTACGCACTTCATTCTGTAGGAACCCAAGATGTCGTTGAGCAACGATATAACCCCATGAAAAAAAATCGAGAGGAGGTAGATCGGAAGATCGAAGGGGCCATATGACAGGGCCGTTTGTTTCAATCCATTTTGTCCACATGTCTTGACCAAATACTCCTGGGCTGCTCTTGAATTATGTGGGGGAGCGCCATCTTGTTTAAAATACATTGTTTGAACCTGTAGAACTTGAATGTGAGAAAAAAATACAGGGTGTTCCATTTAAAAAAAAGGAAGTTGATGGCATTTCCAGAAAAACCGAAAGATCTTCACATAACAAATCTAATAACTTTCAGAAAAATCTTTTCACGACTGCAAAAGTTACAGGGATGGCCCGATATTCTGTGTCACCCGGTATATCAAGTAATTCAAAAGTTAGCAACGATGCAACTATTCACGACCACATTTAAAATAAATTTCAAGTCGGTATCTAATATCCGTAACACACAAATTATGTGTCAGAATGTGGACACACAGGCCAACAGCCCAAATTAATAAAACTGATAAGAAATCTAGAAAAGTCCAACTCTATAGTAAGAAAATACCAGAAAAACACTCCTCATAATGAAGTCACTATTCAAATATTCCATTCAACATCTATTGATGGTTTCCCGGACACAAAAGCTCGTGGATGCCCATCATTACAAATCATAAATATGTAATAGGTATAGGGGAGATATAATTATACGTTTGACTTTCGGGTCTGTGAACTTTTGGTTCTCATACATTCAATATTGAATACATTAATGAATTGTTCATCAAAATATGAACTCGGCTGCGCCTCATTCAACAAACTTCGCTTGTATCATAAATAGATATTCTGAACGAATTTGCTTTCAATGAATCTATTCTAGATTATTGGGCTTTGGATATAGCAAACTGTGAAAGACTGAAACTTTGGAAACATTTACAGTGTAAACTGGTCAAAATGTTCATACAAAAATAGATATTTTTGTTCAACACTAGATGTCCTGCCATGCCAGGATGCTCACTGCAATACTATAGGAGTATTCGGGTCAAAAATCCATCAGAAAACAACTACTTTCCTGGCTAATACCACGACGAACGTTGAATTACATCCAATGAATTTCCGCGCAGAGTTCCTACAAGGCTATCTCCGCAATTGCTAAATGCATAGAATGTTTCGATTAACATTTCTATGCATTTAGCAATTGCGGAGATAGCCTTGTAGGAACTCTGTACGGAAATTCATTGGATCTAATTCAACGTTCGTCGTGGTATTAGCCAGGAAAGTAGTTGTTTTCTGATGGATTTTTGACCCGAATACTCCTATAGTATAGGATTATTGCAGTGAGCATCCTGGTATGGCAGGACATCTAGTGTTGAACTCGATTAGCTCATTGTTAAATAGATTTCTTCTATTTTAGATATTTTTGTATCTAGAATGCGAAATGTGAAATATTTGTTATTTTGCGAAGCTTCAGCGAGGCAAAATAACCAATCGAGAACGCAAAAGTATTTCGTATTCGGGATGCATTTTTTCGAAAACTGCATTGAAACTAATACGAGATCGAGAAATCAAAAATATGTATCTGACATTTCGGGACATTTCGTGTTTGAACCGCAAAACGAACGATCTAGGTGATATTGTTTGTATGACTATCGTTTAACGGTAGCAACGTAATAAATAACAAACAGGAAGCAAAAGAGTCACTCCGCTAAACGATATTTTAACGAAAATACGTCACTTTCACTCGACGCGCGTTTCGCATTCTCAAGAGCTATACGCTTAATAAGCTTATTATCAATAAGCTTCAGCTTAATAAGCTTATCATTATTGAGCTCATTATTATTAAGTTTAATAAGCGTATAGCTCTTGAGAATGCGAACGCGCGTCGCGTGAAAGTGACGTAGTTTTGGTGTTTTGGTTAGCTCCTATTTCTTGAATCAAACAAGAATATACGTTGGCATAATAATTTGAAAAAAATGCTCTTCCACCATATTTTTTTTGGAAATGTGAAGATTTCCAAAATGGATGAGTAATATGCCTTTGGCGCCATTGAATTAAATCGTTTTTTCTAAAAAAAAATTACGCTGCTTAATGAAAAAATTGGTACACAACCTTCAAACTGTTTTCTTTCTCATTAAATCAAATGTAAATAGCAAGAAATCCCATCCCCAGATACCTACACCTCGAAAAAACTCAATTTTTTTTCAAAATGCTTTCTCGATACCTACGAAACTTTGAACTAATTAGTTTCTCTTATAGTTTCCCATACTTATGAGATGACACTGAATTTTCGATATAGTCAATCATAGCAAATTTTAGTAATGTAAATTCGTCGAGTATTATGTTATTAAAATATTTAAAACACTTTCCGTATAACAATTGATATAAGTATATAAAAAGGAAATGTGAAAATTTGAAGACAACTACAAATTATTTTATCTAAATCCTTACAGCTAAAATTCACAGGTTCTCGAATTTTATTTAAGATATACAAAATCGTTATCCAATCAGATTAAACTATGAAAATTTTATATACAACAGATCGAAAGTGAAGGTGTGGCCTAAACTTCTGGAATGTGAACAAAATCTGCAAAATTTTACATAGGTATAGGTGGTAATAATTTATTTTTGCATACAAATAAGATATTGCACATAAATCAAAATAACAGAAGCCTTTACATATATTTCTGAAAAATAAAAGTATAACTGAACATGGTCAACTAACAGGACGAAACGAAATAAATAAGAAATAATTTCAATCAACAACATTTACATAATACATCAAACATAACCACTAATTGAGACATTTATACAATGTCTTCCATTAATATATACACATTTTTATAGATACAAGATAGAATAATTATTTTTACATTCAGGAACATTTTTTTATAATAATAAGCGTGGAATGTCACTTTTATACAACAAATTTTTTCATGAACATCGATTGACGATATTCTGGTAACTGAAAAAAGCCTCTCACCAAATATTGGCAAGGTATGAGAACAAGTGCGAAGGTTAAAATGTTCGTCTCGGAAAAATTTCAAAGCAATTTCCAAACTTCTCAAGTAGGCGTCCTTAGTACTGAGATTTTATAATTATTACGATGATCTAACAAATCATAAACAAGACAGCAAAAAATATGCCTCTGAACCTACGCCTAAGAAATCAACATTATAAAAAATTCAATAACCATTTCAAGATCAAGTGTACTATCAAAACTTTTCACATAAATAGGGATACTGCGAAATCAAACTCATAATTTCATCCAGATGAAAAGACCAGTGCAAATGCCTTGTAAATATCATTGATATAAATGATGAAGAGTAAAGGCCCGACGACAGAGCCCTAGGGAACTCTGTGTTACGAATTGTAATACTCATATAGGTAGGTCCCCAAGTACATGTACCTCGAAATTTAATACCGAACTATAATCCAATTGGAAAATGAAAAAAGTTATGTACCCATGGTATGGTTATTTGTCGTATATACAGGGTGTTTCCGAAATTGGAGCAATTGAGAAAATGGCTTGTTATATGGAACATAATTTATCAATAAATGGCAATAATTTTCGTTTTGAAGCAGTCAAAAATAATCGAAAAGTTTAATGAAATTTTATGAAATCCCTTCAAGTTACCTTTGTTTTGGAGACACTGGTTTGATTTTCCAGGCCACAGCGCGTCTGCCCGCTGGCATTGTTTGCGCAGGCTGTAGACTTTTTATCAGTTATTACCAAAAAAATTCCTGAAAACTTTAAAATTCAATATCTCCCAAAATATTTTTTTTGCAAAAAAGTATTCTTTAATTTCGTTTTGTTTTCTCATCTTCTACTTCCCATTTCATTTATTACTCCAGTTCCGAAAACACCCTGTATATTTGAGAAAACTTCTATTATTTCTTCGCTTCTATCTTATGGATAAAAATTTGTGTACGATATCTCTAAACTATACGTTGAAATGATGGGTCAAGCCATAATAAAAAAATAATATCTGATATTTAGGAGTGCCACGGGGTTTACTCCCTGGGCCACTGTATCTCTTTAATGACCTCTGTTATCGGGTTGATAATGGTGAAGTATTCCATTACGCTGTTGATATATAGGCAACTATCGTTGAAAAATGTACGAGTGATTTACCTTTAATTGTAAAAAATATATGTTATAAAATATCTGCATGGTAAAAATAAGGTAAAACCTGTAGATATAAATATAGAAACACCCAGTGGAGTTGTCATTGTAATAATTTTTTTACCACCATTCGTGAAATTTCGACTCAAAAAAGTGGTTAGTAGAAGATGCTCTAGGAGGTACTGTGCCAACCAAATCTATGAAGTAAATAACCAACCATTTATGAAACCAAACTTTAAGGGCAGATGCATTTCTTGTGTTTTCATAGTGAAGTCCAGGCGTTTTTTTTTTCAACATTTTTGTACACCCTTGAGTCCAGAATTTTTTATTAGCATGTCATGAAGGAACACCCTGTATATCTAAATCGAAAATTTATCAACATAAAAAAGATAAATTCTTGTATTATATCCTGCTTCACTGTACTTTCGTACCATTAAATCCGCTACTGTGCTGCCCTAAATGGGGCACTCGCCTGCCATCGTGGGACGGAGTGACCTTTGAAAGTCTGAAAATCGCGAATTCAGATTATAAGGCCGCCATACACGATTATTAACTGGGACAGTCGAGCCAGATTTGGTGAAAATACGTTTGAGATCGAGTGTTATTTACAATGACCTGGTCTCGAACGAGATATGAATTTTTATGAGTGAGCGTATGTCTTATAGGCCAATCATTTCAGCATTAAAAGTCAAAAATAGGGAAAAAATTACAGGAGAAAGGAATCTTTCACCAAAAGTTGTATTTTAGGGCTTAGTAATACTGTACAAATTTGCCACCTCGGACAAGGCCGGCAACGTTATTAAATACGAGTTGTAAGCAACTATGCTATTTTGCAAATTCAAAAGAGTCACAAAATGCTGAAAACAAAGAAAATATCATCCTTTATCGTTCCCCAATTTTGGGACCGTTTCTAAGTTAGGTTTTCGCTGAAATCTAAAAGAGTATCGAACGTGAAGAAACGTTTCTCTCAATGTCAAAAGTCTCTCCGAATAATTAATTTATTTACTCTCATGCCAAACTTGGAAATTGTCGCAAACTTGGGAAAGGATAAAGGATGGTATTTTCTTTGTTCTAACCATTTTGTAACTCTTTTGCATTTTATCCCTACAAATATATAACCACAACTATACATAATAATTTTTTTTAACAATGTTACCGGGCTTGTAACAAGGGGCAAATTCGTACGGTTTTATTGAGCCTTAAAATACAACTATTGTGAAAGTTTCATTTCTTTTGTAATTTTGTCCCCATTTTTTCCAAAATGACTGGCCTATTATCAACACAATGCAAATGAATATATCCAGAGACACATCCAGATGGTAAATGGATATGTAAATGCGCTTCGCAGACATCGTAGATCATATCCATCTTGAAATAGCTTGAATATTGAATATATTATCGGAATATATACAGTTGGTTTACATATTATTTTTCTAGTACTGGCGTGGCCATTACAGTGGAACAATAGAGTGTCACTGCATTTACATGATGAGAGCTTTTTATTCAGCTCAGCGAACTAGGTAGGTATTTGGATGGCTTCAAATGATTTTGATCCCTAATTGATAATGAAAGTTTAAAATGAAAATGCAAATATCTCACACTATGAAATGTTTAAATAAATGCACATATCTTACACTAACTGAATCAATAGATGTAACCGTTATTACATGACAGAAAATCATCATGAAAAAATGAGTAATGAATCCTTCCACGTTTTATATATTTGTTACGCTAACTGCAGTTTGCAGTTCAGTCCATGGTCCAAAGGACATTATCAAAGGTACCTACTTCCATCTGACTAAAATATGTACAAATATCTTGAAATATGCCTATACCTTCCCGTTGTTATCAATAACGACTAAAAGTCCTCTTTTCCTTTGTTATTAACAAATATCAATTTTTTTGAATAGTGACCTGAGAGGGTTATGAACTTCTATAAACCACTATTTTCAATAACCCCACCTTTCACGTTGAAGAAGTTAATGACTTTTCTGAATGTACTGGAGTTTTATCCCAACACCAAACCGATATTAACACCTCGACACGTGTTTCAATCACCAAGTGATCATATTCAAGAGGGAATGTTAAATTGAATTTACATACAGAATTGTCCTTATTTATATCCATTAGATATCTCTGCTAGATACCTGCATCTTGATTGTCTTAGATTAATTTCACAATATTGCCTTATCTACTAATTGAGTAATTGTCGAATTGAATGGATATTCTAATTATTAGCATTATTACGTTTACTTATTTCTAAGCTTTCATAGGCATCCAGATGCCTGTTTTTTGTTAACTTGTCAAACTGATCTTAAGGAACTAAAGTCTGTGGAATGGTTTTGTTGCAAAACATAATGATTCGAACCTAGCCGACCAGCAGTCAATGGTTTTGAACGAGACAGTCTCAACCACTGAGCTACCTGACCCTGTACAATACATATATTCCTTTAACCAAACAAGCTGAACACTGTTAAAAATCGAAGATTAGGAAGAAATTTAAAAGTAAAAAAAAGATAAAAAAGATGGGACTATATTGATAAAAGAATAGATGGTACTTACAATAATGATAATGATAATATTTTATCTTGGCATTTGACCAATCAAATTGAAAAAAGCAGTATTTAATCCATCAATATCTCTTCTGTTATGTTTGAGAACTTCATCATTTTACTTATGAGCCTTTTGGAAAGATATGGTTGAACATCTATAATAACTGGGTTGGTGAAATCAAAATTATGATTATTTTCTAATTCTATCTAAGATATTAATTCATTTGTGAGAGCCGCTACCGAACATTGCCTCCTCACCAATCCTATAAAAATTTTAATTCATGTTTTTCAGTAGTAGGCAGTTCTGTAAAAAAATTTCAAATTCCATTAGTATCCATATAAAATGATAACAACTTAAAAAAATAACAAATAAAAAAATTTAAGTGATTATGGACCCTGATTCAAGATTTGAAAAATACCCTTTATAAGAATAAAATTTAAACAATGCAAAATTCTCGCCTATGTTTGATTTATAGTATCAGAAAACCCCAAAAGATTTCCCACAAATTTCATGAAATAGGCTGGCTAAATATGGACAACGGAAGAATATATTATACTGATTTTCTATTATGACCCATCTGTATAAAAAAATCATATACTTGAATATCAGAAATAAGGGGCAATTGACTATGTGACCCTTCAGAACTGAATATTTTACCTACACTATTTACTCGCTTTGAATCCAGTTCTGAATGATACGGAAACAAACAGCTCCTAATTTCAGAAAGCACTACAGAAGACATCTCTTGGATCAACAAAAATGAATTTTCGGTTGAATTTTGTTCTCAAACTCCACAACTTTTATGTTGAGGGTTAAGTGGTGGTAGCTTACGCACACTTTGTTGCATCATTCACTTAGCTTTTATGATGTTTATGAGTAGAAAAGTATTAATTTTTGTATTCATCTGTTATCTTAATGTAACGTAGTGAATAAATTACCCTCGAAATTACCTATCCATATGGGGATTCATTTCAATGTACGAGATACGATGAGAATGGATTTAGAATGTACCATCACTGTATAAAGATCACATAATATTCCTGCTAGAAATCGTGACGTAATTTAACTAATTTTCAGTTCATTCATAGAAGAAATATAATAATTTTTTCCAAACGTCTTCCATAACAGTTATTAATTGAATTAAAAGATAATTATTCGTTTTATTCATTGGTGAAATTGAACTGAACTTGTTTAAAAAACCACCAATTAATTTAATTGTTCAATCAATGATACTTCACTTCAATATGCAAACCACTTGAAAAACCTTGGAGCATACTTCAATCATGGAATTAGTTTTTCAATAGGTACACATATCAAAAACTATTTGTTCAAACAAAAGCATGTCACATTTAATATTCTGGAATTGCAGGAATTTCACAATAAAATGGCGAAACTAAAACCTTTTTTTGATATTACACTCCATACCTATGGAACTCGCAGAATCGTTGGCAATTTATGATGGAATGTGCCTGACGAAAAATTCCATCCCTGTCATAAAATCACATGCATGCAGAGGACCTTAGGGCCGTAAAGTGGCGTCGTTGTAATAACACGGCCCACAGCAGCGGTAATAATATGCGTACCGCGTTGGTTGCTTATCGACTACGAAGCATAAATTATTTTCGACGCGTTGTTGCCTCAAACTTTATGTGCTATTAATTC
Organism: Chrysolina haemoptera; assembly: GCA_958298965.1. NCBI lineage: Eukaryota > Metazoa > Arthropoda > Insecta > Coleoptera > Chrysomelidae > Chrysolina > Chrysolina haemoptera. Next base: position 2,294,478 of record OY282587.1, on the reverse strand, counting down.
CAGTTATCTGCGTCCAAATAAGCGCTAGGCTGAACGCGTTATTACCACCAACACCACCGCATAGGTAAATGAAATTCTCGATTAAAGTAAATGTCTACAAAAAGCCAAAGTGAAGAAAAAAAATCAATCAATTGATTTCGAGAATAGACGAATGCTGTTGGGCTTGGCAAATGCTCCTCTACGTTTCAGGGAACCATGGCATTTTTCTATACTAAAGAACTAGTAGACACTAGTCTGGAAGTTAATTATCACTCCCGATATTCAACAACTAGCGATAACACAAAACTTGAGTGCTCGAATTTTTCGAATAACATTAGGAGTTGTGGACAATTTTTCACCACTCATAGCATCTCATCGGTACGAACTTGATGCTAGATGTACAAATAATGCTTGAAGTGATAAATTATCCGACAGAAATATGTGAGAAATATCAAATGAAATTGAGATGGAAAGATGATTTCTATAGGGTGCTCTTTTGTTATTATTTTGTTCAGTGTGGTCCTGAAAATGTTATGGGATGGGTAAGCTGATAGCATTGCAGAAATGGTTGGATTGGTTGGTTTGAAGCTGACGAGTGAATTTACATTGGGGTTTCGCTTAACACTGAGACCTACTGGAGTCTATTCGTACTGTCCCGTCATTATTGATCCCTAGTTGAATAGCCTGTATATTTTTATTGACTCTTAGTCTAGTACGTAGATGTTCCTCATTGAAAAATAAATTCAGCTATGTATTGAAGAGCATTTCAAATTTGTTCTTGTAGAAAACTTTGTCAAGTATTGAACATATATATTTCAACGGTGGGAGAGAGCAATAGCTTTTTTCTGTTGGATATTTGCGGACAAATTATCTATTGCATGGGAACAGCCAGGAGGGGGTTTGGGGCTGCAGCCCCCACTAAGCCACCAAATGACTATCAAAATGATGGCGTAGAATACGGGAAAAATATTGAAAAAATTCTAGAATTATCGGAAGTATTTTTCGTTGGCGGTTTTATGTGCTGGGATGCTGGATCTTAGCGCACCTTTTACATTTTTCGCATTTTGCGACCATAACGAGACACATTTATTAAATACTTAGGTATATAGAAAGAAAGCTAAGAAAATTTTCTACAAGATGATGTCATCGTTCGCGTGCCTAACAGTTTGCTTGTAGTTGTTATTTATAACATCCAGCTGACGAAAACAAAAAAAAAACTCTGGTAACTGATAAACTGTATATTCAGTCCCCCAAAACTGAAATCCAGGCTGCGCCACTGAATCTTGTGTAAATAGAAAGTAGAAATTTTTGATAGCCTCTGTAACATCTAGTCGTATTCGTTCAAGATATTGAAGAGGCCTCAGCGGGAACTTTCACATCAACTCTCAATCAATAACACTAATAGCATCTCCGCAGTTTCCATCAACCACAAAATCAATTGAGTTCTAAGAATACCTCGTTCTGAGCTCCCTTTGTGTGCCACCACTGGCACTTTCCACTTATTAATTATTCCACATAACAACATTACTCGCATGTCATACGTAAATTACAATTTCATTATTGTCCCTACGTACATGTACATATAATAGTTTAAATATGAGAGATTTTTGTGCCAGACACGTAAGTTATCTGTCAGAATTTCAGGTCATGGCGAAATACATTAATTTATCACAAATCAATAAGAAGAAACCGTTACTGCGTACTGGCTTTCAGATCGATTGCGATTAAGGATATAATCGTCTGTGGTAGAATGTGTAGGGTTGTGGCAGTAATTTCTTGAGTGACTGGAAAAAAATGAATATTTTTGCTTTTTCGTGAATTCCATATGGTACTTTGTGCTAATAGTTAGAATAGTAAAAAAATTTACTGATAGATCTCTCCAAACTTTCTTTTATTTCTTTTTTTTTCTTCCGATTTTCCAAAAAAAATATTTTTTTATATTTCCCTCATGTTCCCTAACTAAGGTACGACAGTACAAAGGATGATTCGTTTCTGAGACAAAAGGCGTTGAAGTTTGAAAACGAGCCACCTCTCTAAAACTGTTAGTTATTATCCGATTAAGAAGTTTTTTATTCAATAGATAGAGCATCAATAGTTCTAGTTGAGTGACATAAATTCGAAATGAAAATAAAAATTTCAAGGCCTACTTCGAATTATTTTCAAGGTCAAAAATCCAAAAAATATACTGGCGATTTTTTTTTGCAAACTCAAATTGATTCAGAATGGTCGAATTAGTATATTCTGAGAATTTGAAAAAATGTATAAACTGGCGAACTGACTAAAATTTTAGAATCAATGAATAACTTGCAAGAATGAAAAAGTGCAGAGGTTTTGTGAGAATCAATCAATATCAAATCAATACATCAGTTTCAATCGTTTTGAAATTTGTCAATTATTTAAACAGAATTCTTCACAAAAATAGATCGAATTATTTCTGGAACCCTATTCTCAAATGTCGACTACCCAATGTCGCATGCGACAAAATATATCTATCACTTTTCTTGACCAAGCACCAAAAACAGATGGAGATATTTTGTCGCATGCGACATAAGGTAGTATACATTTGAGAATCTGGGGCTCTACTCTCTAATGTCGACTACCCTATGTCGCATGCGACAAAATATTTCCATCACTTTTCTGGACCAAGCATTAAAAAGAGATAGAAATATATTGTCGCATGCGACATAAGGTAGTAGACATTTGAGAATCGGGTCCCAGGCCCCTGTCCCGGCCCCTGGTCATAGATCCTGATTTCCATCCATGTGTGACGAGGTCAAAGATATTATTACAGTGCGGTTCTTCAACTACAGTTTGAGTACCTATTTGTCGTTCTTGTCCGAGTGGACTCACATTCACACACCCAGATCATTCGTTTCCACTGGATATATTTTCGCTTTTCATGAACTTTGCCCAGTTCACAGGAATCCAGTTCAGTTTACTTGGTAACTTCCTTCGCCTCGTCCCCAGTATTGATTCTGCCTTGGGTCGATATTTCATACAGGCCAGCAAGTACGGTTTCAAATTTCCTATTGCTATAAAGCATAACGAGATTTTCTTTATTCATGACATAATTTGTCGTTTTCAATTTGGAAGCTGGCCTTCATTCGGTTTAAACATGGTTATTTGCACTTTGCATGTTTTGTCGGCATAAATTCCGGTAGAAAGTTTCGTGATGATATCAGCCGATCCCAGATTCAGTGTCGTCAGTCGTTTTCAGGGATTTGTTGTCTGCTATCATCAGTATATTAGGTTTCTGATCTATTTTTTGAAAAGGAACACATCGATCTAGGAAATTAGGAATGATGTGTTTGAGATGTCGAAAAGTTATTGTAAGATTCACTATAAGTGAGTTCTGTCGCAGATGTTATTCAATTTGTTGGTCAGATTCACATCGGTTTTGCAAATGCTGTAAGTAGGCCAGATCAACCAACGAGCGGATAATCTTCTCTTTGTCGCTCCATGTGCGTTGGTTTTCTGTACACTGACGTTTGGAACTTACCATCTGTTTTTCGGACTGTTCCTCGGTTTCCTTTTCCATTGTGAAATTTGTGGACGATCGAATCTTGTTGATAAGCTGCAGAAAGGTCTCGAGTTCTTCGTCTCCATGGTTCCATACGACAAAGACAGCATTATTTGAAGAAAATTTCTCAGGTGAGAAAATTTCTGATCTTCCTGATCCCAGCTCAAGGACGTGACAATAATCAATTCCCACTTTCTCGCCACTAACCATGTTACTAAAAGTTCTGCAAAACTTGCCTGGGGCTGGAGTTTAGATGGCGACCGTGGTTTAGTTAACGCTAGGCCCGCGGGCGGTGTCTCAGCTTCTGCCCCGACATGGAGATTTTGTCGAACCATTTGTTGCAGACATTAGTTATTTTCTGCAGAGACCTACTCTATACTTATAAGGACAATAACCCAGAAATCGATCTATGGGTGGTCCAAATATTTCAATGAACATTTCCATGCAACTAGCAATTGCGGAGACATCCTTGTAGAAACGCTGCACGGTAATTCATTAAATGTAATTCAACGTTCGTCGTGGTATTAGCCAGGAGAGTGGTTGTTTCCTGATGGATTTTCGACCCAATTATTCGTATTGTATAGGATTATGGTAATGAGCGTCGTCCTAGTAGGTCAGAACATCTTGTTTCTCTCTAGCCGTATTAAATGAGTATAATGCACAAACTAACAATTTTTTTCTTCCTTCAGGTGTGACGAAAACACTTCCAGAAAGAATTTGAACACCATAACAAGTAATTTAGATCAGATATCTTTGCCAATATCATTTCATACCCAAGACTAATAATCCAATGGAACCAACACATCTCAGACCAATTAGTTTTATTCCAATGAAGAAATATATTTCGAACCTTTGGGAAAATCATGTGTGGGTTCCCTAAATTCCACAATACAACCATAGTTTTACTGAGTATCAGCGGTTGATATAAAGAAATTGGTGTACAAGCAAACGTTGGACACCAAATAGTGTATTTCTGCAATTTCTTCTTTCTAATGGGACGTCTGAATTCGTAGGCATCTACGATTGATTGATCCAGTGAAAGGTATAAGGTCTGCTTTAATTGAAAGTGTCATTTTGCTTTCAAGTAATTCAATCTGTTCTAGGTATATTTCAGATTGGTGGGATCCAAATTTCTGGAGTTTCTACTCAAAGGTTAAAAATGGCTGTTGTTGAAATTGTTATTTCCATCAACCGGCTGCCCTCTTACTAGCAATCCTCAGAAGTCTCCGAATGGATTTTGCGAGCAAGGGAAGATGCAGCCCTTACCTTTTAACGTATGATGCCGTGCATGAGGTCGGTGGGCGCGGCGCGGCGAGTCGAACCCGCGTACCTTGTCATAGCAAGCGAGAAAAAAATCAAAATCAAACAGTTTGCTCTCTATAAAATTAACAGATCATATTTCATGCCAAACTACATATCATCTCAATTCTTCGTACAATCCCAGCCCTGGGTATGGAAGGGCATACGGAGAACATGACGCAGAAGAAGCTAGCCTGCTACAAGTATAAATTCTAGGCAGTATTTTTTCCGTCACGTTTAACCTTCGGCTTATTGAAAATATAAGAATTCTAAGAAAAATGTGTAGAGAATCGGATTATTATTTTTGAAAGGTACTATTACTAGATTTTTCGCTTTGAACTTGAATAAGGATCTCCTTTATCCTATAACTGAAAACCAGGCATATTTCTGCAAAATTTCGTCAACTTAACTCGAGTGAAATTACCATAGTTTAGAATTTTTGGTTAATTTTATATCTTTTTTAATTTCATTCGTCATCGTGATTGAGCCATTTTATTCGAAATTCGTCAACGTGTTTAAAAAAACATTAAATTATAAAGCACACAAGTGCAGATGCTTCTCGTGAAAATTCCATTAAATTATATTTCGTTTTGGGAATATCCAACCAAGGGAGATTCCGTTCCAACGGATCGCCCGGTATATTATCTCGGCTGCGGTGCGTCCACGACGAGTTATTTGCGCTCTCATTGAGAACAATGAGCCGCTCGTCAGTTGTTTTTTATGAGGTTATTGACAGTGGGTAACCACGACAGGTGTCAAATTAACACCGCGACCATTATTGTGAATGAACTTTGAAATATCCCAACCATATCTCGACAGAGACCAACAAAAAGTTCGAAGCGATGCAGTTCCTACAATGGAGTAACGGAAGATGAAGGTAAACGTTTTTTACACGTTCGATGGTGGTCATGGAAAAAGGAAATGACAGTCGGTCTGTTTGTTATAGTAATTGACATTGATACTGTTGATAATCATTGGGATGCTGGGAGGAAAAAAAGAATTGAGGATTAGGTAAATCGAACATGATACAAATGAGATACGATGACATTACCTAGTACAGTAACCACAGACAAATGTAAGCCACAAGTGGAGAATGAATCGTAGAACTTTGAAACTCGGCACATGACTTCTTGACATCATGTATTGTTAGAAAAAAAATTGCTTATCAAAAAATGAGGGGTGGACCCCGAAAAAATTTTATTCAAAAAAATTACAATTTTTATTTGCTGTTTCGGAAAGTATAAGAAAAGATAATTTAATTCTCCACAAGAAATGTACTTAGTAATTTCTCACAAAATGTGCTCGTTTTCTCAGAAAACCTGATTGAATTCCGATATTAAATTGCAGGCTCGCGTTGACCGCCACTGTAATTTCCCGCAGGGCTGAAAATTAGATTTGTCATAACTTTGCTACAATTTATTTTCCAGCAGATTTGTCAGCTTGTCAAAATGGCGTTGTTCTTGCACCGGTGACCAAAACTCCTCTTTCTTCATCGGTATCAACATAATATTGTAATAAATATCCAGTTAGAATTGACTTGTTTAATTAATTTAGGAACATGTAGTAATAGGTATATTGTTAATAGTAATTTGCCGGCTACAGGTTCATAGAATGACGAACATGAGACGTCTTAAATCAGTGCCGGAGAGACGTCGAAAAACTGACGTTCTCAAGACGTCCTCATTGAGCCATAAGACGTACGAGGGTAATTAAGACAAAAAATGACGTCTCTCTTGAACGTCATGGTGTTACCTGGGACTTGGGCAACCGAGTTTGCCTCGTTTTGCAATCCTTCCTTCTGCAGGCATTTACATACTATTTGTGACAATTGTAACAGTGAGAGGTCTCAATTGCAACAAAAGGTTCCCAAAACCTGTGAAAATATATCGTAATAAACTCTCAACTTCATTGACAAGTGTGCTGAAATGACTCGGTCAAAGATGGAATCCTTGAGGTACACTACACCAGCTATTCCCTCTATTTCATATTATTAAACGTCACATACCGATATCACTCGGATTCGCATGCTGCTTTATACCGATTTAAATCTTGAACTATCCTGTTTCTCCCGTCTATCTATGAAATGCGCATCCTCGTCAACGCAATACGTACACACAAAAGCGTTTATACCTCCATTTCCTTGACCTTTCTCGGTGCTCCTAAGAAGAGTTCATCCCGTCCCAAATCGAAGGCTTTGTCCGATGCGAGAACAATGCCACAATGAGAACTAGTATCAATACGACGAGAGCGATACGCACCAATCAGCTCATACAGAATTATTGAGTTAAATTTAGAACCTCCGCTGCTGAACTCGTGACCCCGCTATTCACTTCCATCCTTTCCAAAGCCCGGACATCGTTAATTCTCCCTCTGGCTCCATGAATGGCCGATGGCTTTCGCGATACTCGTTTTGCGGCTTTGTTCGCGATGTTCGGCGTAGATGTGAGAAAACTCTTTTTGTGCTGTCTTCGCAGAGATGAACCAGCTGGCAGTTTGATGAAAGGGAAATGAGAGGCAATCGTTTGTTCCGGGGTTTTCACAACAATGTCGATTCTGAATGAAATGAGGCAGGGAGTATCGAAGATGTTGTCACTGGACTCAAGAGGCTATGAGCGCGATCACATTTGGGACGTTAGATAGTCGAGGAAGCAATCTTTATCCAATTGAAATGAATTTGGTATCAAAAGGAAGGTAAAACGTTGATCTATGACGTGCTGTAATGTTTTTTCGAAATAATTTTTTTATCTACCCAAAAAATTGCTTCAAAGTAACTGCATTTTTGGGACATCTTCAAGATTTATTTTGTGAAAAAGTGGATCAAACGTCCTCTGGAAGCCTGTCCTTGTTTGAAATCGATAAGTCGAACCGTTTTTCAGTTATCAATTGACTTTTTCACCCTAAAAAGCGTCCGAAATGTGATTGCGCTCATGGCATCTTAGGAAAATAGAGTTTCGAAAAAGGATTCAAGGGAGGAGGAGGAGGATTCCGTGAAAATGGAATATGCTGCGTCCGTGTCATCACTCTGACAACTTTTATTAGAAAATATTCATGATATTTATAAATTAGACAACAGTTGACATACAGTCTAGTAACTGAGTCTCACGAACAAGCTCCTTAACACCATCAGGAAAAATGACATGACAAATATGCATTCAATGATTCAAGAAAATCTGTCACCTCTATTCCCTTTGGTGTTCATGCTTCTTCAAAGCTCACTACCAAGTTCCCTGAAGAAATTGAGCATTTTAAGTAACTCTATAGGCAGAATTTCTCCACTGTCAGCTGGTGTGATCCCAGATTTTTACGGAGGACGTTCCATTAGAATTAGAAGCCTAGTTTCTTGAGGTGATTTTCTTTAAATGCTCATCTCAGATTGATTAGTCTTATTCCAACTTTATTCACTAGAAATATTTCGAAATTTCTGTAAAATCATGACGTTATAACTTCTGAACAGTCTGGGTTCAGTAAATTCCACAGTACAACTACAACTTTACTGAATATCGGCGACCATATTCTTAGCTTTAGCGAGGCGTTTGATACTATAGAACTCAGTGTGCTATTTAACAGATTTTTTATTTTCCGACAATGCAGCAGATATTATGCGTAGCTATATTTGTTGGAACGACGAAAATTTGTTTCCTCTTCAAAACCATCAAAACCACAAATCAGTTCAGCGGAAACTTGCTGAAAACGCTTGAAAGTGTGTTCATGGCATACTCGAGTAGCAGTAGTGGAAAATTATCGAAGAGAGGAGAGTATAACTGCACAGCGATTTGAACAAAGCAATTCCCCCACTACCGCTCCTCCATTCTGCCACAAACGCACCCGATATTCCCCCACTACTGCTACTCGACTATGCCATGAACACACTTTAAAGTGGTTTGAGCAACTTTCAGTGGCATTTTCAACACATTTCCCACTTCTCAGATGAAAATACAATATATACAAATTGTAGTGTCTGATCTGTACTTCCAGATGCCGTTCACATAATTTGAATGTGATGATTTCCCTTAGATCTACGCATTTTGCAAGATGAGCTCTTAAATTTTTTATAACGCGATTGTACAAAAACTACACATCGGACAGAAAATATCTTGCGCACAGTTGAACCACATGTTATTATCTATCATTTCCCACAATATTGTTTGTTCAGATTCAGATTTGTACGAATTATGAATTTTTGAAAAATTATATATTTTTCGAGGTTTTCCCGGATTTTCTCAGTGGAAAATGCACCGATCCTGTCGCTTAAAGAACTAAAGAACTATTTTGTAGGTTTTATAATTCTTTACAAAAGTTCCTGTGACTGTGAAACGATTCCTTCAATACTTTTCGGGATATTTGCAAAATACCAAAAAAGTTCCACAAAGCAATTTTGGTGGGGCAAAAATCAGGGTTGACCTTTTGGCAATGGTTCAAAAACTGCCTCCTCAACCTATCCGAAAATTTTTTCAAAATATTTTCATATCCAGAAATAAATTATTTATTCAAAATTTTTTTGGTACTCTGTATAAATTCATAATAAATGATAGATCAATAACATTTTATTGTGACTCGCCCCCCTTTTAAGTCTTTATGGACTAAAAACTAACTAATGCATTTCCGATACCAAATCAAAGGTATTAACATGGAGAAAGATCTGATGGCCCCACATAGTCGTTGAATAGTTATCTATTCATGCATTGAAATGACTGACTAGATAAAAAAAATCCTTGTTGTATAGACCATAAAACCACGAATGGTGCCGGAAATCATTGGACAAAAATAATTCCAATTATAATGGAAAAACATAACACATTTTACTGTCCATTGTTCAGGTTTCAGAGCGAATGGATTTTTTATGACGTTCCACAAATAGCCCATTAAATGGTCGATTCATATATTTTATTTTTTGTAGGAATAGTTTTAATAATGTCATGGGAAAATACAGAACAATTCTGCAATTTCGTTCCCCGTAAGGCTTGATTTCTCCTACAAGAACTTACGTACAGGGTAATTGAAATTCGACCCCTACCGGGATTATGAGACGCCGTTCGGGTGAAAAGTGTTTTTGTAATTATATTTAATTTTGTGTCAATGAATTTATTAGTTGCAGCAAATATTTTCATTTTGCTTTCCGATATATTTATTTTCGATGAAACACAATATATTTACTTTCCAAGCATTACAAATATATAAAAACGTATATATGTTTAAATTCGATCTATTTTATGTCGTCAAGAGATGCGATTTGTCCAAGCTCGAGCATGTGGCAACATGGCAACCAGGCAGTCATTAGTACATAAAGTGGCTAACAGATAGCAGTAGCACAGGTAGTTTTGTTATTGTGTAGTTTTCTACTTTACAATTGGGCACTTTTGAACGTCACGGTCTTCTAAATTCAGTGACTCTATGTGTGGGTCAAACGAAGGCCCTCTAGGATTAAATGACCCAATTTGTAATATTATACTGCCGCCATCTATTCGGCAATTTCTGTAATAATGACTTTGCTTCGTTCCCATGTTACCATATGCTCGAACGTGTCACAAATCACGTCAATTGCCCCATCTTTCGACGACATAAAATAGATCAAATTTATAAATATATGAGACTTCACGTTTTTGTATATTAGTAACACTTGAAATGTAAATATATTGTGAATATTAAGTATCAAGAGCGGTAAGAATATTTCACCGATCGTTAATTTCCAGCCAATGACTGATAGGGCAAATGTGAATTGTTTACTGACGCCTTTGGCCTAGCAAGAAGAATGAACTTGGCTATTCAATTTCACTTCAATAATGCGCTTTTGGATAACCATACCATGAGATGAGTTACTTTTAAAGAGTACCCTATTAATTTGAGCTGATATACAGTGCCCATATAAAGTCCCTTCCCCCTCTAATAATTTTTGAACCATCTGGTATATCGCAACGAAATTTGGAAGGCCTGAATAGAAGATAAAAACCCACTTTTTTATGAACGAATCACTCCTAAAAGTTTCGAAATGGCAGCTGATCGCCATCTTCAATATTTTTTTGAAAAAAACACCCGGTATATCATTGCAGGACTGGTTACGATTGATCATTAGGAATCTTGGTATTGTTGGATTTTTCATGATCCCCCTTAACGAACATGCAATAATATACTTGGCCATTTCGAAACATTTAGCTGTGATTTTTCATGAAAAAGTAGGTTTTTATCTCCTAATTGAGCATTCCAATTTTTGTGGCGATATACCAGGTGGTTAAAAAATTAGAAGGGGGGAATGGACTTTAGACGGGTCCTGTATACCGTAATAACATGAAATTTCAATCTCAACTGTTTCCCTAGATAATCAGTGTGGATATTAATTTTTTCAACAACGAAAACCTGCCTTATATAAGCCATTTTTTATGTTGTACCACTATGGCATTTCGAAAACGGTAGATGATACAAAGTTGGTTGTTTTCCAAATAGAAAATATCACGAATAGTTTTCAAAATATACGGGAAAAACAAAATTGTAAGTTTGTTTTCTTGGCACTAGCATCCCCATTTTTAGGATTATGAAAACTTGTTTGACGAACTTTCTTTCCTTTTCCAAAACAGCTTTGATTTACTATACTTTGACTTTCGATACGGCGTTTTTTTCATGGCCTTCACTCTATTTTTTCTAATACGGACCTGTACTATTTAAATTAATCCTTATCATCTCGAATTCAGATATGCACGTACTCACATTCAAAATACAGAATACAGGCCAGATTTTATTTTATTTCTTTTTTCGAAAATTCATTTGGAAATTTAAAAAAAAATCAAAACAGAAGGAACAAGGAATAGCGATTGATGCCTTTATGCAAAGTATGTATTTTTTATGTTAAAAATACGAGAAGGATTTTTCTGCGTAGGTAAATTCTCAGGCGATTGATATGTCCAGCAAATGAAGAAGAAGTTTGAAACTTCAGAATAAAATGAAGCAAATGTCAAATTTCAAATGGATGAATCCAAATCTGAGATCTGAATGATGATAAAGTGTATTCAAGGTGTTTGAGGAATAGCAATGAACAGAGAAATGTTGTATCCTGAGCCCAATAGTAGAGTTTTTCGGTTCTACCCATAAAGTTTTAAAACAGTTGGTAATATTTTTCATTTCAAACATGGTTTCATTATTCTCTGAAATAAGCTACATTCGTTTGATTCAACCAAGATGGATAGAAACCCCGGTGCGTTCATTTATACCTGTGAAATCGGCCTACCAAAACTGTTAAGGTACGGCCTACGTGATTCTTCATATTTTATTAGATCGGATTAGCTTCACGATCGTTCGTAGATGGCGGTAAAGTCATTACAGATTGATAAATGAATACTTGTCATGATGACGTTGGACAATTGTCATCGTCATGACATGTTTACATTTCGTATTTATTCAATTTTGTTAAAAAATATGACATAACATGTTTAACGTGCTTATTTCATCAAAAATCAGAACAGTAATTTTACGGGATATTTAAACAATGATACTAACCTTAGATCTTTCATACAAACGCAGCCATGTCCAAGTACAAACTTGAAAAAACATTATGTACTACAAATACAAGAATTACAGAAAACTCAACAATAAACAAATAACTAATCATTGCGAACTGAACGAAAATAGTAAAAGAACAGAAAAAAAAACGATAAATATCCCGATGAAATGCAAATCACAGTTAATCAAAAATTATAAACATAGTCATAAACAGTCAAATTTCAAATATTCCAAAAAAAATATGACAGTACGTCGGAATGTAAACTCGGCTATTTTTTGATAATGCGCCATCTTCTGACAACGGGAAAGCTAATCCCATCTTATTACAGCATTAACAACTTTGGGTGAAACAAAAGCGAATCAGTCAATCCACCAGGGTTTCTATCCATCTTGGATTCAACCAACTTTGAATCATTGACATTTTTCAACTGGTAAGGTATACAATATACGATATGTATAATTGCAGAGCTTACTTACTGTATCCATTACTAGTTCTATTTGAAATGGAAATAAATCCAATATAGTTCAAATAGCGTAGGCCCCACCACTGTACCTTGACGAATTTCATAGTAAATAAAAAAGGATGTTCCCACATTTTAGTTTGTGCCCTCCAGTTCATCTCAAGCATGATGTGTATGTGATGAAATATAATGTAATAGATATTGATTATCCTGAGCTGCTAACTTACAAGCAGAAAATTCCGTAACTTATCTCGAGATGTTCTTTAGATCCTCGTTCGTAATACGATGACGATTACCATTTAAAACAATGATAAAGTAACCTTCGATCTCATTGGTTGCAATTTAAATCACCGCTCTGTAGACAGTGGCAATGAATTATCAGAGAAATGTTCAGTTACCAGAATATCATCTTTCGAATAAAGAAGCCTTAACCAGTGGTCTTACTTGGAGAAAAAATCAAAGTCTAACCCTGTTAAAGATGCGTCCGTGTTGTTGGAGCCTTGGTGGTACTGGTACAGATTCGACCTCCAATTTGCGGGTGGAGGTTGAGGCCTGTGTTATTCACCAGTGGCTGTAACTGTTGTCCAATTCCAAGGGCTGGTGTAGCCTTTTTGGCTGAAAAAGGAAAGTGCGTTCAATAGGTGAATCGATAAATGTTTTAAACATTTTCAGACTATTTAATTTCAGGACATAATTTTCACAAGCTTCATGTGGTTTGTTAAAGGTTACTGACATATTATTTTATTATTTTTTTTTAACGGTGACATAACTACCTACGTTTTGTCTTGTGTTTTAGCAGTGTTCAACATTTTTTAATAGGTGTCTGTTTCATTGGCGCAGCCAGGGGGGGCTTTGGGGCTGCAGCCCCTCCAAGCCACCAAATAACTATTATAATGATGGCGTAGAATACGGAAAAAATTTTGAAAAAATTCTAAAACTTTCGAAAGTATTTTTTTTGCGGTTTTATGTGCTAGGATAGGATCCTAGCGCACCTTTTACATTTAGCGCATTTTTCGACCATAACGAGACAAATTCGTTAAATACATAGGTACATAGAAAGAAAGCTCAGAAAATTTCCTACAAGAGGATGTTATTGTTTGCTGACCGACCAGTTCGCTTATAGGTGTTATAGATGGTTTTGTGTACTAGGATGCCGGATTCGTGCGATACAATTTTTGTTGCACATTTATCTTTGTTTTATGGTACATCTGATGGTATCCGAACATATTCAAATCCTACATTTTCGAAATCAGTATAAAATTTTGAGTATATCGGTGGTAATTTCGAGTGAATCTGATGATTTTGGATTTTTGACCATTTTTAAGAAACCCTTTGATGTTTTTTCGGCTGAAAATTCATTTTGTGCCGATCGACTCAAAAATCACAGAATATACCAATTTCGGCATGCTGAATCAATGGGCTTTCGGAGAATTGCTCTATCTCGATTCGGTCGTCGGATGAAAATGTTATCTAGAGGTTGCAGGTGCCATTTTCCAGCCAAAAATTTTTCAAATTTTTTTCTATATTATGTTCGGTAAATTCAATCTTTCTTCTATGTGCTGACCGAATTTGAAATCGATTGCTAGTCAGACATAGATTTGGTGAGCGTTTTTACGAACGTATGCACTTTGAGTTAAACCAATTTTGAAATTTATCATTTTTCATTTTTCGAATACTGTGTCATGTTGAATTGATGGCGTAGAATACGGGAAAAATATTGAAAAAATTCTAGAACCTTCGAAAGTATTTTTTTTTGCGGTTTTATGTGCTAGGATAGGATCCTAGCGCACCTTTTACATTTTTCGCATTTTGCGACCATAACGAGACACATTCGTAAAATACATATCTATATAGAAAGAAAGCTAAGAACATTTTCTACAAGATGATGGTATCGTTCGCGTGCCTAACAGTTTGCTTGTAGGCGTTATTCATAACATCCGACTGACGAAAAAAAAAAGCTCTGGTAACTGATAAATTGTGAAATCCTGGCTGCCATTGGTCTGTTTTTGTGAGTATAGAGAATAGACAGAATAGTGTAGCTCCCGATGATCTAATATATACGTGACTTCCAATAAAAAGCGAGGCCGATGAGTATAAAAAATAAACGCTTTCAATGAATAATTTTCCAAATCCTTTTCTGAAGTATGACGAACTAAAACACCGAATTCTAACCTGAGCTAAAATGATGGAATATTTTAATCTGGTACATATCTTTGAGTATAGATGTCGAATAAAATTCTAGTTTAGGCCTCACAAGAGTGTAGTATAAATTGATCAATGTTTTTTTATGTCAATCAATCAGAGCATTGTCTGTTTTCGTACAAAAACAGTCCCTGAAATTTTGAATAAATCAGTTCACCAGCAAGTCATAGGAATTGTGAATAATTAACCACCGAGAGTTAATCAATAATGAAGAATGAAGGCCCCAGATTTGATCTTTGTGGTTTTCCGGAAGTATTTTCCCAACTAAAACATTTCTGTTTTATAGATAATTTTTTAAATGTTCTAAAAGTCTTGTCTTGTTTACTGCAAACTTCTGACTTGTTGAATTATTTCACGAAAATCTCAAATATGTAAGTAAAAATAAATTATGATTTCAATACAATTAAGGATGTTACAATCTTATCTTTGTTCAAAGAACAAACTATTTGAGATTAAATAATTTTAAACTTTTGTGTTCACTTTCAACTAGCATATGAACAATGAACAAAAACATCCCCCACATGTTGTATATTTTTTTGGAGTGTTTTTTTGGGTATATTTTAAATGAGCACCAAAATAATTATTGTGCTACAACATTACGTGCTAAGTTTTATACCTACTCTGTCTCCAAAATAATATTTGGCAACCAAAAGTAATAAACGAGCACCAAAAAATCTCGATCAGAAATAGAAATGGCATAAATATTAAATTCGTGCCTAATGTAATACATAAACACCAAAAACTTCCTACACAAATCTCAGCTTGCTCAGGTTAGGTTTGTGTGTCAAGTGCGAGTGAAACACTAATTCACGCATTTTCGACTCGCAAACTATGTTTATTTTGGTGCTCAAATATTCAGTGTTCAAGTGTGATTAGTGGTGGCAACAATAATTAGTTGCTGCTGAAATATATAAAAAACTTCAAAACTCAATACTTTGGGGCTAAAAATAAATAATTTGGTAATTCAATTTTGGTGCTCAACTATGATTTTTGGTGACACAAGATAAATATTTAGATATCGAATCAATATTACTTTGGTACTTGGTTTAATATGACCCTTTCCTATATTTTCTATATGGTTCCATTTAATGAAAGTAGGAAATTCTAATAAGAAATTCCCATCGATACTTCTTCATCAAAATCAGAAAGATTGTCAGATATTTCAGCTATTTTTATTATATCTAAATATATTTTTTTTAAATCAATCGCAATTTGAAATTTGGTGGAAGTGCTTGAAACTTCCTCTTCGAAATCAAAATCAACCTGCTTGTTGACATTTCCTTGTTGAGTATCATATACTTCGGAGAAAATTCGTGGTGGTACGTTTCAAATGGAACAACCTGTATATTTAACTCATAATTTGTATGTAAATATGCCATAACTAAAAAAGTTCCTTTTTGTCCTCTATATTATTATATCACCTATAAGAAATGTATTTGTAGTTTCATGATTAACAAAGATATCTCATTTTGTGGAGTATAGTACCAATTATAATAGTACTCATCCTTTATATACACTTGATTGTGCCAAAATGCATAGCCTGCGTGGGGAGAGAATAGATGTTATTATTTTCGCCGTGGCGGTCCACAGCAACTTACTGATTTTTTTGTGGTGTATTCACGTTTCACCTGTAGGAAAACCAGTAAACCTATAATGCCACCTCTAGATGAGAGAATATTTCCCCATCACCACAAACTTTACTGTGTGCATTCCTATAACCAAGTCATCTTCAACAGTAGCACTTTGCTTTTAAAATGTATGTAAAAAGTGTGTGGTAGAGGGGAAGCAAATATTTGTTTATCATTATATTAGTTAATAATAATAAAGCTTCCTTACTTTCCAAACAGTGGATGCCACAAATGCTTGTGGGCGTCTTGCATCTCTTCGATACTGGCAGTGGTACTGCCAACTTCCGGAACATCATCGTGCTGCTTCAATAACTTCGGAGCCTTCGCAGGATCGATTAGATGCTGTTTGACCTTCAGTTTACTTCCTGACGTCACCGCTCCGGAAAGATCGATAGGCTGACTTGTCGGCTGCTTAGAACAAGAAGAATCTCCCCCAGAGGTGTGAGATTTGTCTTTCTGATGCTCGTGAATGGCGGATTTCTGATGCGACATGTTGGCGAAAGCTTTGCAGGACAGCTTCGGTTTCTGAGCCATGGCACTCGGGTCTTTTCGTTGCAAACTGGCTAGGTTCTGATGAAACTGCTCCGGCGCGCTCATACCCAGACTCTGGAGGTACTGGTGACGTTCGATGTCAGCCTGGGGAGGGTACAAACCGGTGAAGTTCTGGTTGTTGTCCAGTTTCTGATGTGGAAAGCTGTTCATTGGCTTCTGCGCGAAGCTCGTTGTGAGCTGTCTCTTCTGATGCATTCCCGATCCGAACTGAGGTTGTTGCATGCTCTGCTTGGCTGCGCTATTCTGATAAGCCGCCATGTAAGGGTTTTGGTACTGCGGGTGCTCTGTTTTATAGAACTGGCTGGAGTACCCTTGGTGTTTGTTCGCAGAGTGGTTCCTATGGTGGGTATTGGCTGTGGATCTCTTAGGCTGCGGGTTTATCTTCTCCAAATAGTTCTTGAACATCTGCTCGTTGTTGAAGTTCTCGAAGCTTGTTTTACTACGCAGCATATTGGCTTGCACCATAGCTTCCTGCCACATGTTCATTTCCCAAGGGTTGCTATAATTCATCGGTGGTTGTTGCATAGGAAAGCCCATCGGAGGTGCAGGCGCTCTATTTCCAGATATCATCTGGGAAAAATCGGGCATTTGGTACATGGGAAATGAATGCACAGAGTTGGACAACATTTTCATAATTTCAGCGTTGTTGGTAAGAGACATGGCTTCCAGGTGGTTGAGGTAAGGCAACCAAGCCATTTGGTTGAACGCTGCTTGGGTAGCTACGTCTATATCGTTAGCCAGTTCGTTAAAACCCTTTATTTGGGACTCCGAAGACTTCTTCGGCCTCATGACGTTCTCGCTTGGCTTCCGCCTCGGTGCTTCTGAAGCTGCATCGCAAGTTTTCTCGGGTTTCTTTATCGGTTTTTCTTGTCCTTTTTCGGAGCTGGACTTGGAACTATCGTCACTGTCTTGGGTACTCTTACTGGACAAGATGGATTCTAGATGATGGATGTTCAGTACTAGCATATTGGGATCCTGCATTATCTGGGGGTAGGCTAGAGCTTCTGGCAGCCTCAGCTCAGGTCGCTCTCTGAGTAGTCTCGGAATTTCTGTGCCCGGACGAGTCAAGATTGAGCTGAACTGATCCTTGGGCACCAACATAGGATCGGGAATATCCAGGCTCGTATCGGACAACAACTGTTTCAGCTGGGTCAGAGGATCTGGCTCGGAGTCGTTCTTCAGCAGCTCCAGCAGCCGAGGAGTTTCCGCAGCAAAGTTCTTCTCCTCGGCCTTCTCCCCTGCCTGGGTGTTCTGCGCATGGGCGTTCAGTAGATTCTTCAGCGTCATGTTCCCAGTTTTCATCTTCTTTGCAGGGGGTTCATCAGCAGCGGAGCTATTAACCTCTTCAGAGCACGTCACCGTTGGACTTCCCGACTTTCGACACTTTCCCAAGTCTAGAGGTTCTCTCTGTCTGATTATTGTGACCTCAGAGTTGAGTGCGATCTTTTTGGAGCTGTTTGTGAGCAGCGATTCCAAGAAGACAGATTTTGGTTTAGCATTTCCGGAGACCGTCGTGGAGACGATGTCCGGAGATGGTGGCACTGCTGGTATGCCACTAGGCTGCGGTGACTGGATGGCCTCGGAGTTTTGCGATGGTGGACGAGGGGGGCTTGAGGATTTGGGGACGCTAAGGTCTGTGGGTCCTTCAGATACGTCGCAGGTGCTTTCGGTAGCCTGGAGGTCATCCAGCTTCATTGATAGGTCTGTGGGTTCTTCGAAGTCCTTCGTTGAGGATTCCACTAGGTTGATTTCTGGTTTGGAATCCTCAGAGTCAGCTTTGTTGTCTTCTAGCTCGGTTTCGGTTTCTTTGAAGAACTCCTCCAGATCAGGTACTGATTTCAGGTTGTTTTCGGTGTCGCTCGTGTAATCTTGTTCGGTGTTTTTTTTATTCTGGAAGCTAGAATCGCAGTTGGCCAACTCCGTGCACTCGGGGCTCCTAAGAGACTGCTCTAGCCTCGTGAGGATGTCATCCATGGCCAAGTTGTTATCGTCGTCTTCCGTATAGTCACACTCATCAGTCTTGTGGTGTTCCGTATCGAAATCAGTGGACATTTCCAGCTTCACCTCCTCAGATTCGATGAGCTCGTTGAGCTGCTCCAGATTCTTCATGAACTCCTTGTCCTCGTCTGTTTCCTCGAAGGAAACCATGGGAGTGTCGACAGTATTGTGCTCGTCGGATTTGTTCCATTCACCTGATTGTATTTGGTGGTTGAATTCCAGTTCCGCCACGGCGAGTAAATTATCCAGCGGGCTGACGTCACATAATTTGTCGGCACTGCACTTTAGAGTCGGAGTTTGCGCGTTTTCGTTCACGGCACTGTTTACATTTTCCTCGCGCTCAGGAGATCGCTTCGGGCTTGTTGACCTCTTGACTTTTATAGTGTGGGACGGCAAAAGAGACTCAATGTTGACGTTGTCGGCCGACATCCACGGCGGGGAATTGGGGGGCTGTTTCTCGTCGGCTTCGCACTCCTGCTCTGGCTGTTGCGGTTCCTGCGGTTCCTGCTGCTCCGCCTCGTCCTGCTCGAGGTCGGAAGTGACTTGGACGCCGAGGGACCGTCGCCGGACCTTGGCCTTGCGCGATTTCTTGTTTTTGTGATGATGGTGGGTGTTTTGGTCCTTAGCCGCCCCCTTCAGGCTGGGCGCGAGGGTTTCGGTGCGCGGAATGGCGCGCCAGCCCTGGGCCGTTTTGGTCAGCAGGATCCGGTTCCTTTTGTCGTAGTCCTCGCATTTCACTTCCACGATGCGTGTGTCTTCTTGCCGGACCCACACGAAAATCGGGTTGACTCGCGGGTTTGCGGGAAACGGCGTCGTCGGACCGAACTCGGGCTTGGAGTGTTTACTACCGTTGGAGCGCGTTCTGGCGGGTTTGCGATGGTCGCGTCTTCTGTCTGATTTACGGTGACGCTCCGACCTTACTTTCCGGGAGAGCGGCGTCTGTGGGGCGGCGCTCGAGCCACGTGACCCTGCGCTATCGATCAGCTCGACGGCGGGCTGGTTCGCGGACCGCCGCCGGGGGCGCTGTTCGCCCATAACCTCCGAACGGGCAGAGACACAAGGGGCGCACTCCTGGAGGCCCCTGTCAGAGGTGTTTGGAGATTTGCGTAGCGCCGATATCGGAATAAGATCCGGAAGCGGAGGCAGAGATCCGCCGCTCATCGCATTCACCCTCTTTCGCACATTCCCGGCCGCTCCCGAACGCACATAACTAACTTCGTTGCACTGTCACCGACACATCGCGTCCGTTCAACTGCACAAAACGCCACAATCAGCTGTGGAACACTGACACTGCGCTGTACATTCCACTTGACTCACTTGCACTCGAACTAAGCTCGCCAGAGCCAACTATTCCTCTGGTGTATGAGAATTTATCCCGATCGCGCACGAAGTTCACCGAATCGAGTTCGTACACTTCCAAGCATTCGAGGGTTCGTGAATGCGCTTAGAGTTTGTTGGCCTGTGGGAGGGGCTTGGCTATTGGGCCGGCCCGCGACACGCCTAAGATGCGTGGAGTTCTGTTTCTCTTGCGAGGACCCGGCTGAGGATACCACCTGGCGTCGGTGAACGTTACTAGCGGGAAGATACTGTAACCTTGATCCTTGTGCTGGATGCTTCATGGTTGGAGGATTACTCGAGGGGGTGTAACTTGGCATATTGTTGTTGGATGAGATAGAGTTGGAAGTTTAAGATGGAAAGGAGAACAAATGATAATTTTGGAAGTTAGAAAATATGTCTACAGGGTGTATTTCGAGTACTATACTATTATTATCTTATCATTTACTTCAATTATGAAAATACAGCAGTGTCTGAATAAAATCATTTCAGTTGAAATAAAATATTGAGGCTGATGTTGATTAGATTACTGTTTTTCTCACGAAACTCTATTCTACTATCAAAATCTTCATCACAGAGGTCATGAATTATCTGCATCTCATAGAGATGAAATTCACGAAATTTCAGTGGTTTTTTTTATACAGTGTGACCCATTTAAGATGGAAGCACCCTTCTAAAACTTACATTTTTCAACCGATTGGAATGATTTTTTTTTCGTTAGGTAGACATTCAAAAAGTCCACCAGGACACCAAATTTCATGAATAAATCTCCATTTCCAGGGCCAACTTATCTTATATGTTATATTCGTTAAATTCAATCTTTTTTCTATATGCTGACCAAATTTGAAATCGATTGCTTTTCAAACATAGATTTGGTGGGCGTTTTTAGAAAAAATTCTAGAATTTTCGGAAGTAAATTTGTAAAATTGAGCATCTATCCAGATAACGAATTCTTGATAACTATAAATTTAATTTGAGTAGAAATGAAAAGTGATGGAGATTGAAAAGTCGTGGATAGTGCAAATATGAGATTTCTTTGACATAATTCAAAGAAAGAAAAAGGTATTCGTTGTTTCACGAGGATTGTTTTTTAATTTTGAATATAAATCTAAGAAAATGAAAAGTTACTTCGATGTAGTAGTTATTCAAAAGTCAAGTCAACATTAATAATAATAATATTGACCTCGATGAATATGTTATTTTAATATTCGCTTCAAATTTTCCATTTTGCGGGATAGTGTGAAGAGAAAGGGATTTCGACTCTGTCGAAATTATTCGTTTCATTTGTTTGAAACTCAACTATGAATAATGAATCAATAAAAATATGCCAAATTCATTTCATATTTGCAAAAAATACGAATTGGTTATTTTTTTGACAGTTGTAGAAAAAATACTGTATGAAACTCGTGAGTAAACTGTTTTTTTACTCGTGGGAATGACGCACTCCGCCTACGGCGTCGTAATCGTAACAAAAAGTATCACTTTACTCACTTGATACATAAATTACTATTAATTAATTTCCCGTTCTCCTTTCTGTAACAATTTATTTTGGTATTTTTATTAGTCTAGTTATTCTTCATTCACGTATGAGATGTTTATTTTTCAAATATTCAGATCATATGGTTTTGTTTTATGTTGTGTTTCACTTATTTTTGAGATATTATTAAAAGCTTACTTTGTCAAATATTCGTATTTTCTGTTTGGATCTGTGAGTGGGTCGATTAATAATTCATGAAAAATTCTTTTATTTTTTATATGGTACTTCATTCTAATATGTTGTACCTAGTTATTGCCAACATCAAAAAATTAAGGAATAACTACTGATCAACATAGAAATACAGTTACAGTAACTTCAAATCAGCAACGAAAAAATCAGAACCGCTTCCGCACCCCTGAATCCCAAGGGAGCAAGTCACTTGTCACTGACGTACTCAATATGTCAATTATCGCCCCGGCGCCAATTATTTGTGGTCTAGGCACAAGCCCAGCATACGGACCACTTCTCACCCCATCGACTTCTCTGCCACCCCTGTAAATACGTTTAAAATCAGCGATATCGACGACAACAACAATGGACTTTTCTTGCTCCGGTGCGTCTAATGGATATCCATTTACATGGTAATCTAGTTATGTGGGCTGGAAAATGTGTATTCGGAATTATTTCAATGGACGTGTTCAAGGTCATGGGATCATGTTCGTCCATAATTTCTTTTGAATTCACAGGGTTCATATAAAGGCATTTTTCTGGTGAGGAGTAATGGCTTTCTTCATCAGTACAATATCTATTTCATACATGAAAGATATCAACTAACCATAAAAAAGAAAATAAAAAATCAATATCTGAAAAATTATCGTTACAAATGAGTCTGAAAAAATATATTTTTCTTCAACTGTCAAAAAAAGTCCACTTTTTTGTGTGGTTTGTGTGCGTAAAGTATTACAATATTTCACTATCAACATACGATTTCATTATTAAACGGAAAAGTGTAAAAAATGCACTTTTTCAACGACTGTTGCTAGGCAACCGACAGTTTCATGCAATATATAACAATGACAGATCCGAATAATAACGAAATCCTGTCATAAAGCCAGTTATCATTTTCTTTGACAACTAATTACCTATAAATATCTGATATACTTACAAATGTTTCACGAATAATATTCTTAGCATTCTTACTATTGAATAAGTATTATCAAAATTCGAAACAATCACGGCGAATATATTCAGGGGTAATATAATAAGTGGTATGATTATTACCGATAATTTTTTGGAATATTAATGAATTGCAATCCCAAAGCTGAAAATACGAGTCCGCAGGACGAGTTGTATTTTCTTGCATTGGGATTGCCAATGAATTGATATTCCAAAAAATTATAGGTTTTTAATCATACCACGAATTATATTTAGGACGACAATATATCGATTTGAAATAAAGAAAAATCGTGTCACCTGGTAATTGATGCTTTACTTCTAGCCGTATTCAACGGGATACTCTTTTCAACGGCCACATCTATGATACCAATGGACATTTGTCCCCAACGATTGCTCATATTGATAAATAAAGATAACTAGTCAAAACACATAAATTTGACGTTTATAATTTAAATCATTATTTTCACTTGACAGATAGTAAAACAAAAACTAAGTAGGTTTATCACCGTGAAAATACAGCGACAAGCTATATTTTCACTGTAGTTCCGATTCTATTGGCTGAATTTCAAACTTTGAAATCCACTGATTGGTTGTTAAGCAAGGAAATATATTGGGTGGTATTCATAAACAGTAGCAAATGCTTATACTTTACTTATACTAGGTTTTTCTCTCTCATTACTTAACAAAACGAATAGGTCTTTTTCAAGAAATCCGAGTAAAAGCATTTGCTTCAGTTTTATGCATACAACCCATTGTCACAATAATATGGACCTAATCTACAATAGGTAATCCAAGGTAGCTGTGGTTGTTTAGCCGTCAGAAACTAGAGTTGACATCAATAATTAATGAAATTTGTGAAATTAGGCATCTATCCAGATAACGAATTCTTGATAACTATGAATTTAATTTAAGTAGAAATGAAAAGTGATGAAGATTGAACGGAGAAAATCGTGGATAGTGCAAATATGAGATTTCCTTGACATAGTGCAAAGAAAGAAAAAGGTATCGTAGCTTCACGAGTATTGTTTGATTATTTTGAAGGGAAATCTGAGCCAATGAAAAGTTACTTCCGATGGACTAGTTATTCGAAAGTCAAGTCAACATTAATAATAATAATAATAATAATAATATTGACTTCGATAAATATGTTATTTTAATATTCGCTTCAAATTTTCCATTTTGCGGGATAGTGAATAGAAAGGTATTTCGACTCTGTCGAAATTATTCGTTTCATTTGTTTGAAACTCAACTCTCCGGCATACTCTTCGAACTTTGTTGCGGAATTATGAATTGATAAATATGCCAAACTCATTCCATATTTGCTAAAAATTCTGAATTGGTTGTGTTTTTTGACAGTTGTAGAAAAAATACTTTATGAAACTCGTGAGTAAAATGTTTTTTTTTACTTGTAGGAATTGCCGTCAACATTTCCTACTCGTAAAAAAAGTATCACTTTACTCACTTGATACATAAATTACTATTTTAAGATATGAATTGAGTAAAGTGATAGTTTTTTACAGGTAGTAAATGTTAATGCATGATGCTGTAGGCGGACTGCGGCAATGCCTACCGATAAAAAAAACATTCACGAGTTTCAGACTTTACTTTTTTCTACAACTGTGAATATTTTCATTTTCTTGGATTTTTCTTTAAAATAAACAATATTCGTATAGCTACGAATACCTTTATTACACGCAATGTCAAGAAATACTCACATTCGTACTATCCACGTTTTTATCTGTTAATCTTCATCATTTTTATCTCTACTTATATTAAATTCAGTTATCAAAAATTCTTATCTACAGATATGCACAATGAACAATTTCAATGATGTTGTTGATACTATATATTTATATGATGTATTTTTTCTACATTCATGCAAAAAGCAAAACTTTATTGAACTATATTTAGTAGAAAAAGCTCTTTATTGCACACGTGTAATAAAGTTTTTATTGCACTCAAATGTCATTCTACTTCAACGTGCTGTCATCATGACAAACATAAACGACATATTTAGCAGATATTCTGTGAGATTGGCAATACGTTTCAAACAGTTACATATTTTATATTATTTTTTATTAATGTTAGCAGCCAGAGTTTAACAAACAATGCCATCCAGAGAATAACTCCATAATCAAAACTGATCCGCTTTGTTCTAAACCGTCTACCTGCATAGAGCAAACTGTCTGTACTATGACCACACCTCGGGGTCATAGTCATGATAACATACGCGCTCACGTCCACTACGATTTTGATTTTCATAATGCAACTGTGGTTATAGAAACGTCAGTCAAAAAATAATTCTGACAATTACAGAATTGAAAGTTTCAAAATGGGTATTATTGTATTATGTAGTATTATGAGTAATAATTAATTATTTAAGTTCATTTTCCTGCATGAACGTAGAAAAAATGTTGTATGCAACTCGTGCAAAAATTGTGTATCGCACTTACCTTTTGCAATTGTTGCATAAATAACTATTAACGCGATGAAATTAAAATATAGATCAAAACTAATAAATCAGTGAAAACATTTTCAAAATCCATCAATAAATGACTGATAGATTATTTGAGTTAGTTTACGTATTTTAGCGCGCAAAAATTTACTTTCAACGAAAATCAAATCGTAAGGTTAAAAGGCAATAGAACCATATAAAATGGCTTATTTCCTATGAAGAAAGCAATGTCTAAACAGGAATTTCATTCACAAAGACATATTTCCACAATCGGTTCTGTGGAAATATGCCTTCTGGTCAAGTTAGAGAAAGGAAGAAGGTGATCTTTCGAAGAGGCGTATTTCTATTCCTATTGATGCCACTCTCCGTTGCACTCATCATGAAAGCCCTTGTATACAACTGCGGCACTCCCAGTACCCGGATGCACAAGGTCACCCTTTAATTTTAAATGGATGACCTCAAACCTTGCTTCCCTAGAAAAGGAGTCCTTAACGGTGGGGTAAGAGTACACGCATAAAAACTCGTAAAATAATGAGTCTTTATATTGGAGCTTGCATCCTTAATCGTTCGTTCCATAGTTGTACTTTCCCGAACAAGGCTGTGGAATTTTAAGTCTAGAGTATCTACATGATAGAATGGTCTCCTTTTCTGGACAGGGTGACCCAAACTCTGACACCGAGTTCAAGCCCTTTCATCAAAAAGCTCACATTGAAGCTGCAGAAAAAGAAGCTACACTATGATAAGCAAACGCATGAGGTTTTTTTTTAAACATTGAACACATTGGCTCATCAAGATTTTTTTTTCTCGAACTATGCAGGCTAATCCATTCTGTTAAAATTGTGGTTCTGGTTGTGGTTTTAGGGGTACTTGGTAGAATGAATCTGCTGTGATGCGCAGAAATCTTAGCTGGACGATCACAGAAGGCCGTCATACTTGGTTAATTTTGTCTACTCAGAGCACATGTCTCTCAGACCCAGTCACTCAAACTCACTCAACGGGCGTGGGGAGTGACTAACAGATGTATCTAGGCTCCGGAGACAGGGTCCGACTAGTATATTCCCAACGGAAAGTATTGTTATTACTAATACTGTAATTGTATTTTTTCTCACGATGTCCTCAGTCTTCAGAGAAAATTTCCTGTGAATTTGAGAATTAATAAAAACAAAAACGTTTCATCATTCATGTCAATGAATAATTTAATTAATTTCTCATTACTTGGGTCGTTAGCAAAATAGTGGATGGGGGGAAAATTATGGTTTTCGAACGACTGAATCGTCTAAGTTTATTACAATCTCATTTATATGATATCTCTCTTCGGCGTCTGTCTGAGATAGGGTCATTGCTAACTTACATCTAACCACTTCAATGAGAAAGTATTCACGAACAGCGAACCGTTTCATTAATTTAATCTTCAATCATTCCATTAAATTAAGTCAATTACAAATTTGCAAGAGTTAACCCAATGCTCATTAGAGATTCGACTAAGTGATTAATGAAAACTGTCCAAGTACAACTAGGAACAAATAAGTGAGTGATGGTGAGTGATGGAACACTAAAGAGATGGAACCGGTAACTTTTCTCTTGATTAAATTCATCCAGCATAGGATTTAATTTTGATTCATTTATGCACTCCCTTTCCTGTGTATAGAAAATATAACTGAGTTAAAAAACATTTGTGAAGACAGATTTCCATTCGTCCTGTTATGTATCTGAAATGAGGAACACATTAATTATTTTTAATTTTTTTTTGGGTATTTCAGTCAATACCTTTCACAGAAGCTCAGAAACATTTGGAGGACACGCTGGGATCATCCACCAAAAGAAGGATTTCCTATATCTGTGTTTATTTTCAATCAAATATAGAAATCAGTGGCGCAGCCAGGATTTCAGTTTGGGGGGGGGCTGAACATACAATTTATCAGTTACCAAAACTTTTTTTTTTCGTCAGCCGGATGTTATGATAGCACCTACAAGCGAACTGTTAGGCACGCGAACGATAACATCATCTTGTAGAAAATTTTCTTAGCTTTCTTTCTATATACCTATGTATCCAACGAATGTGTCTCGTTATGATCGCAAAATGCGAAAAATGTCAAAGGTGCGCTGATCCGACATCCTAGCACATAAAACCACCAACGAAAAATACTTCAAAAAATTCTAGAATTTTTTCAATATTTTTGCCGTATTCTACGCCAACAATTCAACATGACACAGTATTCATAAAATGAAAAATGATAAATTTAAAAATCGGTTCAACTCAAAGTGCACTCGTTCGTAAAAACGCCCACCAAATCTATGTTTGACTAGCAATCGATTTCAAATTCGGTCAGCGTATAGAAAAAAGATTGAATTTAACGAATATAACACGGAAATAAATTTGAAAAATGTTTGGCGGGAAAATGGCACCTGCAACCCCTAGATAACATTTTCATCCGACGACCGAATCGAGTTAGAGCAATTCTGCGAACGCCAATCAATTCAGCATGCTGAAATTAGTATATGCTGTAATTTTCAAGTAGATCGGCATAAAATGAATTTTCATCCGAAAAAACATTAAACGGTTATAAGTACCTTAAAAATGGCCAAAAATCCAAAGTCGTCAGATTCACTCGAAATTACCACCGATATACTCAAAATTTCATGCTGTTTCCGAAAATGTATGATTTGAATATGTTCGGATACACGGTGTACCATAAAACAAAGATAAATGTGCAACAAAAATTGTATCGCACGAATCCGGCATCCTAGCACACAAAACCACCTATAACACCTACAAGCGAACTGTTAGGCTAGCAAACAATAACATCTTTTTGTAGGAAATTTTATAAGCTTTCTTTCTATATACCTATGTATTTAACGAATGTATCTCGTTATGGTCACAAAATGCGATAAATGTAAAAGTTCCGCTGGAATCCTATCCTAGCACAACCGCAAAAAAAAGTACCTCCGAAAGTTCTAGAATTTTTTCAATATTTTTCCCGTATTCTACGCCACCATTTTAATAGTCATTTGGTGGCTTGGGGGGGGGGGGGAGCTGCAGCACCAAAGCCCCCCCTTGGCTGCGCCAACGATAGAAATTCAAGAGACTATAAAGGTGCATATTCACTAGAGCATTTGTTCCGCACGAGCACCGGATGAGCACCGAACAAGCAAATGCTCGGACAGTGTGGCAAAAATTGGTCCATGTCAAGCGCGAGGAAAACACACTAATTCACGCATTTTCGACTCGCCAGCCAGGTTAGCTAGCTCGGGTTAGGTTTCGACTGGCAAGCTAGGTAGGCTAGCTCAGGTTAGGTTTGTGTATCAAGCGCGAGCGAAACACTAATTCACGCATTTTCGACTCGCAAGTTAGGTAGCCTAGCTGAGGTTAGGTTTGTGTGTCAAGCGCGAGCAAAACACTAATTCAAGCATTTTCGACTTGCAAGCTAGGTAGGCTAGCTCAGGTTAGGTTTGTGTGTCAAGCGCGAGCGAAACACTAATTCACGCATTTTTGACTTGCAAGCTAGGTAGACTAGCTCAGGTTAGATTTGTGTGTCAAGCGCGAGCGAAACACTAATTCACGCATTTTCGACTTGCAAGCTAGGTAGGCTAGCTCAGGTTAGGTTTGTGTGTCAAGCGCGAGCGAAACACTAATTCACGCATTTTCGATTTGCAAGCTAGGTAGGCTAGCTCAGGTTAGGTTTGTGTGTCAAGCGCGAGCAAAACACTAATTCACGCATTTTCGACTCGCAAGTTAGGTAGCCTAGCTGAGGTTAGGTTTGTGTGTCAAGCGCGAGCGAAACACTAATTCACGCATTTTCGACTTGCAAGCTAGGTAGGCTAGCTCAGGTTAGGTTTGTGTGTCAAGCGCGAGCGAAACACTAATTCACGCATTTTTTACTTGCAAGCTAGGTAGACTAGCTCAGGTTAGATTTGTGTGTCAAGCGCGAGCGAAACACTAATTCACGCATTTTCGACTTGCAAGCTAGGTAGGATAGCTCAGGTTAGGTTTGTGTGTCAAGCGCGAGCGAAACACTAATTCACGCATTTTCGACTCGCAAGCCAGGTTAGCTAGCTCGGGTTAGTTTTGTGTTTCAAGCAAGAGCGAAACACTAATTCACGCATTTTCGACTGGCAAGCTAGGTAGGCTAGCTCAGGTTAGGTTTGTGTGTCAAGCGCAAGCGAAACACTAATTGACGCATTTTCGACTCGCAAGCTAGGTTATTGAAATAATTTCTCAATGAGCTCCTATTGAAGTAAACTAGCAATATCTTTTTTCCTCAAGTGGAAGATAGTGAATGTTGTATCATGTCAAAAACTAAAACGAATGAGCAATTTTTTAAAATAACTTGCCATATTCGCGTGGTTATTTTGTTTACAGTATGAGAGTGTAAGTAAGGTAGGTAATAAAATAAATTAACTCGTGAATCGGACAAAAATATTTTTTTTTCTGCAAAGCTTTTTCACCATTTGCACCAGTATTATTATTTTGGATTCTAATCAATAGAAGGGTTATTCAGGGGTGCATAACAAAAATTGCAACCTCACTATGAAGTGTTATATCTACGGCACTCGAAATACTGAACAAAGGTTTCGAGATTCATAAAAGTGTCAAAATTTCCAAAACTATCAATATTTGACTAAGGTCATATTGTGATATTCTGGTCAGTCATGATTCGTCCAAAGAATGACGTTGAGTTTTAGGACACCCTGTATACATCTAAAAACTCTCCGGCGAAAGTCTGGATACACGCACGTCCATCATCCAGGAAACAACATCCTGGCACATGTATCAGGAGGCGATGTAGAGCAAGAGGTGGCTGACGACGCACATGGGAGTCGGTGACGGAAAAAGGGCTCCGACAGGCCTCCCGCAAGGGTTTACGAAATGGGGTTGGATGGCGATCAATACTCCGTTGTCGGCGTGTACGCTCCACGTCGATTTTTCATCCCCCGAGACGTCAAACCGGAAATGTGCTGACGGATGCGCGTGTACTGGGTGTTCCGATGGTATTGTGCGGTATCTGCTGAGAATTCGAATAAGGTTTTCAAAAATAAAATTGAGTCAGAAAATAGATGGATGATTGCTATAACCCTTTTCTAGAGTCTCTATCTCCATTGATATTAATGTTCTGTAATATATGCTAGAGCACACCATAGCGAATAAATAATGTTTAGTTATAGCATTGGCGCAGCCAGGGGGGTGGGGCTTTGTGGCTCCAGCTCCCCTAAGCCACCAAATGACTATAAAAAAGTTGCCGTAGAATACAGAAAAAATATTGAAAAAATTCTAGAACTTTCGGAAGTATTTTTTTGCGGTTTTATGTGTCAGGATCCTAGCGCAACTTTTACATTTATCGCATTTTGCGACCATAACGAGACACATTTGTTTAATACATAGGTATATAGAAAGAAAGCTAAGAAAATTTCCTACAAGAGGATGTTATCGTTTGCTGGCCGATTAACTCGAAAATCACAGCATATACTAATTTCGGCATGCTGAATCGATTGGCGTTCGCAGAATTGCTCTAACTCGATTCGGTCGTCGGATGAAAATGTTATCTAGGGGTTGCAGGTGCCATTTTCCCTCCAAAAATTTTTCTTAGTTTTTTCTGTGTTATATTCGTTAAACTCAATATTTTTTCTATACGCTATTATTTTTCTTTGACGGTTTTATGTGCTAGGATGTTGGACCATAACGATATACATTCGTTATATATACATAGGTATATAGAAAGAAAGCTAAAAATTTTCTACAAGATAATGTTATAGTTGGCGTGCCTAACAGTTCGTTTGTAGGTGTTATTCATAACATCCGGCTGACGAAAAAAAAAAAGCTCTGGTAACTAATAAATCGTATGTTCAGCCCCCCCAAACTGAAATCCTGGCTGCGCCACTGAGTTACAGCAAAGGTGAAAATGGGGTGACGTATTGACAAGTTGTTCAACACGATGGAAAGTTTTCCAGAAAAAACTCAACAACTCGTCAAATAAATAAATCAGTAATTGAATAGTAACAAAAATTGTCGATTTAGTATATTGTTTCATTTTGAAATCTTGGTTTACTATACAGGGTGCTTCCGACATTGGAGCAATAAACGAAATGGGAAGTGGAAGATGACAAAACAAAACGAAATGAAAGAATAGTTTTTTGCCAATAAAAAAACTATTTTGGGAGATATTGAATTTTAAAGTTTTAAAGCATTTTTTTTGGTAAGAGGTCTACAGCCTGCGCAAACTGCGCTGAAAGACTGCCAGCAGGCAGACACGCTGTGGCCTGGAGAATTGAAACATTGCCTCTCAAACAAAGGTAAGCGATTTCATAAAATTTCATCTTAATTTTCGACAATTTTTAACTGCTTCAAAAACGATAATTCTTGCCATTTATTGATATATTATGTTCCATACAACAACCCATTTTTTTATTGCCCCAATTTCAGAAGCACCCTGTATAGGTAGCTTTTTGATGGGTTTAGCGGGCTACTGACCGTAGTGTCCAGATATTTTGCTGATTGACTATGTCCACATAGTTTGTTAGTTGTCTTGCTATCCACAGACTAATTTTCAGATTTTATAAAACAGTTGCGACATTAGTGTTTTTTGTAACCATCCCCGCGCCAGTTGTCCCATTAACTGGCTGACTGACGGCAGGCTAATAATATTCAACCTATTTTCGACCTATCAAAATAAAACTGTTGCATTTTTGATCCTTCAGCTCCTGGACTATAATTTCATATGCTGTTGTTACCTGACTTTCCATTCTCAAACTCAGTTTGATCTGTGCAATGTTGATCTTGCAGTTGGGCACTAAGCAAGATTACCTTTCAATTAACTTAATAGCTATTTTGCAATTAAGAAAAATTTTGTTGTTATGCTCGTATAGAGCAATGGTAAGATTATTTCTATAGATTTTGAAAATGTAAAGGATGGATGTAGGCAAAGCGAATTTGCGATTATTATTCTTTATTAAAAATTCATTCAAGTAACTTGTTCTCTTTAACAGTCAAAACTTAAAAACAATTGTTAACAATGTAAAATAAACGATTTATTTCCTATCGCAATTCATGTCATATTAACAAAATCCAATTTAAAAAAACTTTCTTAAATCTCTGAAAATTGTTAAAATTTTCATTTTTAGGTACCTCGAATAAATTCAGATTAAAAAAATAGTAAAATCTGACGTAAGTGCTTTCAAATTCAAATGGCATAAAATAACCTGACATTGAGATTTGTCGCAGTTTTGGCCCAATATCAAAAAATTATCCATTATTGAATTAATAACGTAAAAATTATCCCACGAATTGGATAGAGAATGATATGAGATACTAAGCTTCGAAAGCTGCCGGAAAGATGAAGATTATTTTTGAATCTTCTAAAATGTACCCGAAAGTATTTTTAGTCTGGGATTCAAAAAAGAAACCCAACAATTATTGAGTACTTCACACAAAGGCTTTCTCATATATACGTCCGGATGCAAAGCTTTACTTGAGCCTGTATATATTTGGCAATAGACTATTTCAGTATTACGTCACGCTGGAGGGCAACCTGTCAAATTTAAAGCTTTTTAGGTTAAAAGCTAGCCGAAAAATGCCATAATAATGCCACTTAGTTTGAAAACCAGTCGAAAAATGAAAAAAGAATGCCATTTGAAGCTATTTAGGTTGAAAACTAGTCGAAAAATGATAAAATAATGTAAATTTTGGTTAGAAATGAATGTGTGCCCTCCAGAGATAATTGTCAATGTCACGTGTTGTAGAATGGTCTATATTCATTTTTGAAAGGATTTGACACAAAATAGCACATAAATAATTGCAAAGTGAGTGTTTGTATTGTTGAAATATCATGTTTGTGACTGTCAAATTTTCGAGTTGTGCTGCAAGTCCTCAGAATTCAAATACGGCATTTTCATGACAATACCGAAATCTCCTCAGTTTAACAATCCAACTCCACTCAAAATGCGTCTGGGTCCGCTTTGATGGACAATTCTGGTTCAGCAATGACTTCAGTTTTACCAAGCACTGGAGCTTCATTCATTTTGTAAATAAGATCGATACTGCTGGTAGAAGGTAACGTAGAAAAGTAATCAATCACCTGCGAGTACCACTGACTCGTCTTCTCCATCTCGTAGAACAGCTCTTTCTCAATGGCAAGAACAGCAAGAGCGCCTCTCGGTTCTTCGTTTCTTTCCACCTGACAGTATTCCCGGATCCTATTCAACACACATGCTTTGCCTTCTAGAGGTTCTGTCAAGGAGGGAATGGTGACCACGAGTTCAAGAAGTCGATACAGCATCGGCAAGCAGCCGTTGATGTCATTATCGTACATGAACCTCAACATATCTCCAGCTCGAGTCACTTCAGCTCTTCCTATCCCAGCGATGGAAGGATCACTGTAGAGCAGGTCCAGCTCAGTCTTGAGTCTGACCATATCGAAGGACTCCGGGTAGGTCTTCTTAATGCAGGTAAAGTAATTGTTATCTGCGTTTTTTCGAGCACTCGCTTCTAGAGAAATATTCGCCAAGCCAACAAGAGAGCAGAACTCGGCGAGCTCAATGTCCAGAAACCTCCCCTTGGTCACGTACAGAATTTGGTCGATAATTTGGAAGTACACCTCCGTCATGTTATTCAGCACCACGCTCTGAGAGCTGCCCGTAGTTCTAGGCACCTCAGCAAGGAGATTGTTAAGTACTGTGATATTCCTCATCAGATTTAGTTCAGCGGTGAGGTCGTTAATCACTCTGCGGTTGGAATCGATATTCCAGTCGTTCTTCTTGAGCTTCTCAAAAGCAGCGTCGATGACAGAAAACACGCCGTGGAAAACAGTGACGAGAACCATGAACTGGGAGCTCTTAAGATTGTTGATTAAATTAACCGCCTGCGAAATCAACCCAGCGGAGTTTTCGAATTCCTCAGCAGCTATGACGTACTCGAGGACAAGCAGAACATTGACGAAGTTGTTCTTCAAGTTCGCAATGCTCCGAGACGTTTTGTCGACCCAGCTGACGTCAGTGTTTTCCAGCAAGCTCTGCAATGCTGTATTTTTGTAGAAGGAGGAGAACTGATCGACCGTGGAGAAGAAAACCTTGCACATCTGAATGGCTCTGAGAGACTGCGCTAGGATGGCGCTGAACTCGTGCGCATAGCAATGGATGAGCTGGCACCTGTTCTGCGTAACTTGCAGACGTTTTATCGATTTTTGCAGGTCGTACAGCTCAGTGGACTTGACGGCGCCCCCATCAAAGCTCTGCGCTATCATTTTCTCTCTGAAGTTGAATCTTTCTAGCTCCTTCTCCAATATAGCCGAAAGCTCGTCAGCTTTTTTGCTGGAACTGATGTCAAAGAAGCCTATTAGCCTCTCCACAGGTCTTGCGTCTTTAATGAACCTTATAGATATGGCGACCTGCCTGGATATCCTCGAGCATGTCACCTCGTCGACCTGGAGAGCAAAAAAATTTGCTGCGGCAACTTCGGATACGATACGCTGACGAACTGTGTGGACGATTGACTGGAGCAGGTCGATTTGGATGGTTTTGGTAAGGCCTTTGAAGGGGCTGCTCTCTTCGATTTGGGTCCTGACTATGTCGTCGTATTTTTTGAAGACGCCGATCAGATCTGTAAAGTTAAGAAAGAAAATTGTAGGAAGGGCGTGATATTGCGGGCAATTATTGAAACGTGGACCAATAAAAACAAATCAATATCAATTCAGAACCATACATAGAAAAATTCGTAACCTATTTGTAATTGGAGTATATGTGTGCTGTGTGGTCCACAAATTTGTTAATTAAAATTAATTATATTGATATACAGTGTACTGAAACAGACATTTTGTGATTATT
Organism: Chrysolina haemoptera; assembly: GCA_958298965.1. Classification (NCBI taxonomy): domain Eukaryota; kingdom Metazoa; phylum Arthropoda; class Insecta; order Coleoptera; family Chrysomelidae; genus Chrysolina; species Chrysolina haemoptera. Next base: position 2,259,095 of record OY282587.1, on the reverse strand, counting down.
GAGTAGTGAAACTCTTAGCGCACGCAAAAGTATGTAGAAAAGTACTACTTTACTTACGCTCGTAGAAAAAATATCTACCGGAAACCCCATAATATTAATTTTCGTATCTTTATAAACAACCGAGTGAATCATTCGAGTCTAATTTGTCAGACACCCGGTAAAGGGTCTATTCAGAATTTATCACCACCCCAGTTCATCATTACCAAAGAAAGGATACTCACATTTATAAAACCCACTGTCGTCCCCTTCGCGAAAAGGTATTTCATAATGAGCCAGGGCACTGGCAACGTCGATGAGTCTCTCCAGATACTCCCTGTTCCTCTTAACTTTCACGTTATTCTCGTACTCCTCCTGACACTTGGTCGGCGTCCTCTTGTTCTCCAGGAACAACTTCAACTTCACCGTAGAGTACGTGTGCTCCTTAACAGTACAAATAACAAGTATCAATTCCACTGGACACAAAATAGGAATTGTCAAATGGTACAAATGGAACAGAGTGTATCGAAACAAATAACATTTATGCACTTTATGGATTTGAGGAGTACTTTTGATACGAAAAAAAATGGTTCTTTACTTTAAATCCCTACGGATTAAATTAGCCTTGAAGTATGATCCGTATTTTGACAAATTTTCTGAAAATTAAAATATGTGCAAATTTGTACACACATCACGTGAAGGTATATCCCTTGAAGAATGCATTTTGACTAATTTCCAACCAATTTAAAAATGTGAAAATGTGTACACACATAACTTTGATACCGTAGACAATAATCGCAAATTGATATAAAGGAAGATGTGAGGATAAAAACCCTAAAAGTATGACTCATATTTTGACCAAGTTCCTACCAATTAAAAAATGTGAAAATTTTTACACACATGACTATGACACCGCGAAAAATGATGGAAGAAAAATAAACAGTCGCAAATTGATATACAGGGAGATGTGAGGGTAATTACCCTTGAAGTATGACTCGTATTTTGTGTAATTTCCTACCAATTAAAAAATATGAAAATTTGTACACACATCACCATGACACCGCGAAAAATGATGGCAGGAAGATAAACAGTCGCAAATTGATATACAGGGAGGTGTGAGGGTAACTTCCCCTTGAAGTATGAGTTGGTCATCTGAAGCAGTTTTCGAATGGTTTTTTTGGCGCCAAAAATATTTCTGATATGTTTCCGACATTTTCGTTCAAAGATTCGGAATCAGCACGTCAAATTACGTTTGAGGACAAAAATTTGAAAAATAAAAAAGTTCAAAAAATTATCTATCATGACATACTCTACTTTTTTGTCCGTCGATTTTTCTCGTTCAAATTATCAGTAACTACTTATTTGGCCATTTTGAATCGATTGGCGTTCGCAGAATTGGTCTATCTCTGACCGTTCTCGAGTTGGTCAGCTCTGAACCAAATTTCGAATAGTTTACTACCCTTGAAGTATGACTCATATTTTGAGCAATTTCCTACCAATTTGAAAATGTGAAATGTCGTACACATATTATTTCAACCCCGTAGAAAATAACGGTGAAGAAATAAACAGTCGCAAATTGATATACAGGGAGTTGTGGGGGTAACTTCCCCTTGAAGTATGAGTTGGTCAGCTCTGAAGCAGTTTTTGAATGTTTTTTTTGCCGCCAAAAATATTTCCGACGAGTTTTCGACATTTTCGTTCAAAGATTCGGAATCAGCACGTCAAATTACGTTTGAGGACAAAAATTTGAAATTCCAAAAATGAAAAATAGAAAAGTTCAAAAAATTATCCATCATGACATACTCGACTTTTTTGTCCGTCGATTTTTCTCGTTCAAATTCTCAGTATATACTAATTTGGCCATTCTGAATCGATTGGCGTTCGCAGAATTGGTCTATCTGTAACCGTTCTCGAGTTGGTCAGCTCTGAACCAGTTTTCAAATGGTTTTTTCGGCGCCAAAAGTATTTCTGATGATTTATCGACATTTTCGTTCAAAGATTCGGAATCAGCACGTCAAAATACGTTGGAGGACAAATATTTGAATTTAAAAAAATGAAAAATAAACAAAAAGGGCAAAAAATTATGTATGGTAAATAAATAATATACTCGACTTTTGTGTCCGTCGATTTTTTCCGTTCAAATTCTCAGTATATACTAATTTGGCTATTCTGAATCGATTGGCGTTCGCAGAATTGGTCTATCTGTAACCGTTCTCGAGTTGGTCAGCTCTGAACCAGTTTTCAAATGGTTTTTTTGGCGCCAAAAATATTTCTGATATGTTTCCGACATTTTCTTTCAAAGATTCGGAATCAGCACGTCAAATTACGTTTGAGGACAAAAATTTGAAATTCCAAAAATGAAAAATAAAAAAGTTCAAAAAATTATCTATCATGACATACTCGACTTTTTTGTCCGTCGATTTTTCTTGTTCAAATTCTCAGTATATACTAATTTGGCCATTCTGAATCGATTGGCGTTCGCAGAATTGGTCTATCTCTAACCGTTCTTGAGTTGGTCAGCTCTGAATCAGTTTTCAAATGGTTTTTTCGGCGCCAGAAATTTTTCTGATGAGTTTTCGACATTATCGTTCAAAGATTCGGAATCAGCACGTCAAAATACGTTGAAGGAAAAATATTTGTATTTGAAAAAATGAAAAATAAAAAAGTGCAAAAAATTATGTATGGTAAATAAATAATATACTCGACTTTTATATCCGTCAATTTTTTCCGTTCAAATTCTCAGTATATACTAATTCGGCCATTCTGAATCGATTGGCATTCGCAGAATTGGTCTATCTCTAACCGTTCTCGAGTTGGTCCGCTCTGAATCAGTTTTCAAATGGTTTTTTTGGCGCCAAAAATATTTCTGATTAGTTTTCGACATTTTCGTTCAAAGATTCGGAATCAGCACGTCAAAATTCGTTGGAGGACAAAAATTTGAAATTCAAAAAATGAAAAATAAAGAATCTCATGAAATTGGATCTTCTACCTTAAACACTCTTGTCCGGCTAAATCTTATATCTGCCTATCTGAGCCTATAGAAATCATACATTTTCGGAATGAGCATGAAATTTCACGTATATAGTGCAAAATCCAAATATATGTGACGACTTAGTATTTTTCATGATTTTTAGGGGTAACCCCCTTTCAATTTTTTTCGAGTAATTTATAATTTTTTCGTTGACTCGAAATTCACAATATATACTAATTTGACAATTCTGAATCGATTGTCGTTTGCAGAATTTGTCTATCTCTAACCGTTCTCGAGTTGGTCAGCTCTGAATCAGTTTTCAAATGGTTTTTTTGGCGCCAAAAATATTTCTGATCAGTTTTCGACATTTTCGTTCAAATATTCGGAATCAGCACGTCAAAATACGTTGGAGGACAAATATTTGAAATTAAAAAAATGAAAAATAAAAAAGTGCAAAAAATTATGTATGGTAGGTAAATAAATAATATACTCGACTTTTATGTCCGTCGATTTTTTCCGTTCAAATTCTCAGTACATACTAATTCGGCCATTCTGAATCTATTGGCGTTCGCAGAATTGGTTTATCTCTAACCGTTCTCGAGTTGGTCAGCTCTGAACTAGTTTTTGAATGGTTTACTACCCTTGAAGTATGACTCATATTTTGAGCAATTTCCTACCAATTTGAAAATGTGAAAAAATTCGTACACATATTATTTCAACACCGTAGAAAATAACGGTGAAGAAATGAACAGTCGCAAATTAATATACAGGGAGTTGTGAGGGTAACTTCCCCGTCAAGTATGAGTTGGTCAGCTCTGAAGCAGTTTTCGAATGGTTTTTTGGCGCCAAAAATATTTCCGATGAGTTTTCGACATTTTCGTTCAAAGATTCGGAATCAGCACGTCAAATTACGTTTGAGGACAAAAATATGAAATTCAAAAAATGAAAAATAATAAAGTTCAAAAAATTATCGATCATGATATACTCGAATTTTTTGTCCGTTGATTTTTCTCGTTCAAATTCACAGTATCTACTAATTTGGCCATTCTGAATCGATTGGCGTTCGCAGAATTGGTCTATCTCTAACCGTTCTCGAGTTGGTCAGCTCTGAACCAGTTTTCGATTGGTTTACTACCCTTGAAGTATGACTCATATTTTGAGCAATTTCCTACCAATTTTAAAATGTGAGAATTTGTACACATATCATTTCAACACCGTAGAAAATAACGGTGAAGAAATAAACAGTAGCAAATTGATATACAGGGAGTTGTGAGGGTAACTTCAACTTGAAGTATGAGTTGGTCAGCTCTGAACCAGTTTTCGAATGGTTTACTACCCTTGAAGTATGACTCATATTTTGAGCAATTTTCTACCAATTTGAAAATGTGAAATTTCGTACACATATTATTTCAACACCGTAGAAAATAACGGTGAAGAAATAAACAGTCGCAAATTGATATACAGGGAGTTGTGAGGGTAACTTCCCCTTGAAGTATGAGTTGGTCAGCTCTGAAGCAGTTTTCGAATGGTTTTTTCGGCGCCAAAAATATTTCTGATATGTTTCCGACATTTTCGTTCAAAGATTCGGAATCAGCACGTCAAATTACGTTTGAGGAAAAAAATTTGAAATTCCAAAAATGAAAAATAATAAAGTTCAAAAAATTATCTATCATGATATACTCGACTTTTTTGTCCGTTGATTTTTCTCGTTCAAATTCTCAGTATATACTAATTTGGCCATTCTGAATCGATTGGCGTTTGCAGAATTGGTCTATCTCTAACCGTTCTCGAGTTGGTCAGCTCTGAACCAGTTTTCGAATGGTTTACTACCCTTGAAGTATGACTCATATTTTGAGCAATTTCCTACCAATTTGAAAATGTGAAAATTTTTACACATATTATTTCAACATCGTAGAAAATAACGGTGAAGAAATAAACCGTCGCAAATTGATATACAGGGAGTTGTGAGGGTAACTTCCTCTTGTAGTATGAGTTGGTCAGCTCTGAAGCAGTTTTCGAATGGTTTTTTTGGCGCCAAAAATATTTCCGATGAGTTTTCGACATTTTCGTTCAAAGATTCGGAATCAGCACGTCAAATTACGTTTGAGGACAAAAATATGAAATTCCAAAAATGAAAAATAATAAAGTTCAAAAAATTATCTATCATGATATACTCAACTTTTTTGTCCGTCCATTTTACTCGTTCAAATTCTCAGTATATACTAATTTGGCCATTCTGAATCGATTAACGTTCGCAGAATTTGTCTATCTCTAACCGTTCTCGAGTTGGTCAGCTCTGAACCAGTTTTCAAATGGTTTTTTTGGCGCCAAAAATATTTCTGATTAGTTTTCGACATTTTCGTTCAAAGATTCGGAATCAGCACGTCAAAATATCGTTGGAGGACAAATATGTGAATTTACAAAAATAAAAAATAAAAAAGTGCAAAAAATTATGTATGGTAAATAAATAATATACTCGACTTTTGGATCCGTCGATTTTTTCCGTTCAAATTCTCAGTATATACTAATTCGGCCATTCTGAATCGATTGGCATTAGCAGAATTGGTCTATCTCTAACCGATCTCGAGTTGGTCAGCTCTGAATCAGTTTTCAAATGGTTTTTTTGGCGCCAAAATTATTTCTGATTAGTTTTCGACATTTTCGTTCAAAGATTCGGAATCAGCACGTCAAAATTCGTTAGAGGACAAAAATTTGAAATTCAAAAAATGAAAAATAAAGAATCTCATGAAATTGGATCTTCTACCTTAAACACTCTTTTCCGGCCAAATCTTATATCTGACCTATCTGAGCCTATAGAAATCATACATTTTCGGAATGAGCATGAAATTTCACGTATATAGTGCAAAATCCAAATCGATGTGACGACTTAGTATTTTTCATGATTTTTAGGGGTAACCCCCTTTCAATTTTTTTCGAGTAATTTTTAATTTTTTCGTTGACTCGAAATTCACAATATATACTAATTTGACAATTCTGAATCGATTGGCGTTTGCAGAATTTGTCTATCTCTAACCGTTCTCGAGTTGGTCAGCTCTGAACCAGTTTTCGAATGGTTTACTACCCTTGAAGTATGACTCATATTTTGAGCAATTTCCTACCAATTTGAAAATGTGAAAATTCGTACACATATTATTTCAACACCGTAGAAAATAACGGTGAAGAAATAAACAGTCGCAAATTGATATACAGGGAGTTGTGAGGGTAACTTCCCCTTGAAGTATGAGTTGGTCAGCTCTGAAGCAGTTTTCGAATGGTTTTTTTGGCGCCAAAAATATTTCCGATGAGTTTTCGACATTTTCGTTCAAAGATTCGGAATCAGCACGTCAAATTACGTTTGAGGACAAAAATTTGAAATTCCAAAAATGAAAAATAAAAAAGTTCAAAAAATTATTTATCATGACATACTCGACTTTTATGTCCGTCGATTTTTTCCGTTCAAATTCTCAGTACATACTAATTCGGCCATTCTGAATCGATTGGCGTTCGCAGAATTGGTCTATCTCTAACCGTTCTCGAGTTGGTCATCTCTGAACCAGTTTTTGAATGGTTTACTACCCTTGAAGTATGACTCATATTTTGAGCAATTTCCTACCAATTTGAAAATGTGAAAATTCGTACACATATTATTTCAACACCGTAGAAAAAAACGGTGAAGAAATAAACAGTCGCAAATTGATATACAGGGAGTTGTGAGGGTAACTTCCCCTTGAAGTATGAGTTGGTCAGCTCTGAAGCAGTTTTCGAATGGTTTTTTTCGGCGCCAAAAATATTTCTGATATGTTTCCGACATTTTCGTTCAAAGATTCGGAATCAGCACGTCAAATTACGTTTGAGGACAAAAATTTGAAATTCCAAAAATCAAAAATAAAAAAGTTCAAAAAATTATCTATCATGACATACTCGACATTTTTGTTCGTCGATTTTTCTCGTTCAAATTCACAGTATATACTAATTTGGCCATTCTGAATCGATTGACGTTCGCAGAATTGGTATATCTCTAACCGTTCTCGAGTTGGTCAGCTCTGAACCAGTTTTCAAATGGTTTTTTTGGCGCCAAAAATATTTCTGATATGTTTCCGACATTTTCGTTCAAAGATTCGGAATCAGCACGTCAAATTACGTTTAAGGACAAAAATTTGAAATTCCAAAAATGAAAAATAAAAAAGTTCAAAAAATTATCTATCATGACATACTCGACTTTTTTGTCCGTCGATTTTTCTCGTTCAAATTCTCAGTATATACTAATTTGGCCATTCTGAATCGATTGACGTTCGCAGAAATGGTCTATCTGTAACCGTTCTCGAGTTGGTCAGCTCTGAATCAGTTTTCAAATGGTTTTTTCGGCGCCAGAAATTTTTCTGATGAGTTTTCGACATTTTCGTTCAAAGATTCGGAATCAGCACGTCAAAATACGTTGAAGGAAAAATATTTGAATTTGAAAAAATGAAAAATAAAAAAGTGCAAAAAATTATGTATGGTAAATAAATAATATACTCGACTTTTATGTCCGTCGATTTTTTCCGTTCAAATTCTCAGTATATACTAATTCGGCCATTCTGAATCGATTGGCGTTCGCAGAATTGGTCTATCTCTAACCGTTCTCGAGTTGGTCAGCTCTGAATCAGTTTTCAAATGGTTTTTTTGGCGCTAAAAATATTTCTGATTAGTTTTCGACATTTTCGTTCAAAGATTCGGAATCAGCACGTCAAAATACGTTGGAGGACAAATATTTGAAATTAAAAAAATGAAAAATAAAAAAGTGCAAAAAATTATGTATGGTAAATAAATAATATAGTCGACTTTTATGTCCGTCGATTTTTTCCGTTCAAATTCTCAGTATATACTAATTCGGCCATTCTGAATCGATTGGCGTTCGCAGAATTGGTCTATCTCTAACCGTTCTCGAGTTGGTCAGCGCTGAATCAGTTTTCAAATGGTTTTTTTGGCGCCAAAAATATTTCTGATTAGTTTTCGACATTTTCGTTCAAAGATTCGGAATCAGCACATCAAAATTCGTTGGAGGACAAAAATTTGAAATTCAAAAAATGAAAAATAAAGAATCTCATGAAATTGGATCTTCTACCTTAAACACTCTTTTCCGGCCAAATCTTATATCTGACCTATCTGAGCCTATAGAAATCATACATTTTCGGAATGAGCATAAAATTTCACGTATATAGTGCAAAATCCAAATCGATGTGACGACTTAGTATTTTTCATGATTTTTAGGGGTAACCCCCTTTAAATTTTTTTCGAGTAATTTTTTATTTTTTCGTTGACTCGAAATTCACAATATATACTAATTTGACAATTCTGAATCGATTGGCGTTTGCAGAATTTGTCTATCTCAAACCGTTTTCGAGTTGGTCAGCTCTGAATCAGTTTTCAAATGGTTTTTTTGGCGCCAAAAATATTTCTGATCAGTTTTCGACATTTTCGTTCAAATATTCGGAATCAGCACGTCAAAATACGTTGGAGGACAAATATTTGAAATTAAAAAAATGAAAAATAAAAAAGTGCAAAAAATTATGTATGGTAGGTAAATAAATAATATACTCGACTTTTACGTCCGTCGATTTTTTCCGTTCAAATTCTCAGTACATACTAATTCGGCCATTCTGAATCGATTGGCGTTCGCAGAATTGGTCTATCTCTAACCGTTCTCGAGTTGGTCAGCTCTGAATCAGTTTTCAAATGGTTTTTTTGGCGCCAAAAATATTTCTGATCAGTTTTCGACATTTTCGTTCAAATATTCGGAATCAGCACGTCAAAATACGTTGGAGGACAAATATTTGAAATTAAAAAAATGAAAAATAAAAAAGTGCAAAAAATTATGTATGGTAGGTAAATAAATAATATACTCGACTTTTATGTCCGTCGATTTTTCTCGTTCAAATTCTCAGTATATACTAATTTGGCGATTCTGAATTGATATGCGTTCGCAGAATTGGTCTATCTCTAACCGTTCTCGAGTTGGTCAGCTCTGAACCAGTTTTCGAATGGTTTACTACCCTTGAAGTATGACTCATATTTTGAGCAATTTCCTACCAATTTGAAAATGTGAAAATTCGTACACATATTATTTCAACACCGTAGAAAATAACGGTGAAGAAATAAACAGTCGCAAATTGATATACAGGGAGTTGTGAGGGTAACTTCCCCTTGAAGTATGAGTTGGTGAGCTCTGAAGCAGTTTTCGAATGGTTTTTTTGGCGCCAAAAATATTTTCGATGAGTTTTCGACATTTTCGTTCAAAGATTCGGAATCAGCACGTCAAATTACGTTTGAGGACAAAAATTTGAAATTCCAAAAATCAAAAATAAAAAATTTCAAAAAATTATCTATCATGACATACTCGACATTTTTGTTCGTCGATTTTTCTCGTTCAAATTCACAGTATATACTAATTTGGCCATTCTGAATCGATTGGCGTTCGCAGAATTTGTCTATCTCTAACCGTTCTCGAGTTGGTCAGCTCTGAACCAGTTTTCAAATGGTTTTTTTGGCGCCAAAAATATTTCTGATTAGGTTTCGACATTTTCGTTCAAAGATTCGGAATCAGCACGTCAAAATACGTTGGAGGACAAATATATGAATTTAAAAAAATGAAAAATAAACAAAAAGGGCAAAAAATTATGTATGGTAAATAAATAATATACTCGACTTTTGTGTCCGTCGATTGTTTCAGTTCAAATTCTCAGTATATACTAATTTGGCCATTCTGAATCGATTGACGTTCGCAGAAATGGTCTATCTGTAACCGTTCTCGAGTTGGTCAGCTCTGAACCAGTTTTCAAATGGTTTTTTTGGCGCCAAAAATATTTCTGATATGTTTCCGACATTTTCGTTCAAAGATTCGGAATCAGCACGTCAAATTACGTTTGAGGACAAAAATTTGAAATTCCAAAAATGAAAAATAAAAAAGTTCAAAAAATTATCTATCATGACATACTCGACTTTTTTGTCCGTCGATTTTTCTCGTTCAAATTCTCAGTATATACTAATTTGGCCATTCTGAATCGATTGACATTCGCAGAAATGGTCTATCTGTAACCGTTCTCGAGTTGGTCAGCTCTGAATCAGTTTTCAAATGATTTTTTCGGCGCCAGAAATTTTTCTGATGAGTTTTCGACATTTTCGTTCAAAGATTCGGAATCAGCACGTCAAAATACGTTGAAGGAAAAATATTTGAATTTGAAAAAATGAAAAATAAAAAAGTGCAAAAAATTATGTATGGTAAATAAATAATATACTCGACTTTTATGTCCGTCGATTTTTTCCGTTCAAATTCTCAGTATATACTAATTCGGCCATTCTGAATCGATTGGCGTTCGCAGAATTGGTCTATCTCTAACCGTTCTCGAGTTGGTCAGCTCTGAATCAGTTTTCAAATGGTTTTTTTGGCGCTAAAAATATTTCTGATTAGTTTTCGACATTTTCGTTCAAAGATTCGGAATCAGCACGTCAAAATACGTTGGAGGACAAATATTTGAAATTAAAAAAATGAAAAATAAAAAAGTGCAAAAAATTATGTATGGTAAATAAATAATATAGTCGACTTTTATGTCCGTCGATTTTTTCCGTTCAAATTCTCAGTATATACTAATTCGGCCATTCTGAATCGATTGGCGTTCGCAGAATTGGTCTATCTCTAACCGTTCTCGAGTTGGTCAGCGCTGAATCAGTTTTCAAATGGTTTTTTTGGCGCCAAAAATATTTCTGATTAGTTTTCGACATTTTCGTTCAAAGATTCGGAATCAGCACATCAAAATTCGTTGGAGGACAAAAATTTGAAATTCAAAAAATGAAAAATAAAGAATCTCATGAAATTGGATCTTCTACCTTAAACACTCTTTTCCGGCCAAATCTTATATCTGACCTATCTGAGCCTATAGAAATCATACATTTTCGGAATGAGCATAAAATTTCACGTATATAGTGCAAAATCCAAATCGATGTGACGACTTAGTATTTTTCATGATTTTTAGGGGTAACCCCCTTTAAATTTTTTTCGAGTAATTTTTTATTTTTTCGTTGACTCGAAATTCACAATATATACTAATTTGACAATTCTGAATCGATTGGCGTTTGCAGAATTTGTCTATCTCAAACCGTTTTCGAGTTGGTCAGCTCTGAATCAGTTTTCAAATGGTTTTTTTGGCGCCAAAAATATTTCTGATCAGTTTTCGACATTTTCGTTCAAATATTCGGAATCAGCACGTCAAAATACGTTGGAGGACAAATATTTGAAATTAAAAAAATGAAAAATAAAAAAGTGCAAAAAATTATGTATGGTAGGTAAATAAATAATATACTCGACTTTTACGTCCGTCGATTTTTTCCGTTCAAATTCTCAGTACATACTAATTCGGCCATTCTGAATCGATTGGCGTTCGCAGAATTGGTCTATCTCTAACCGTTCTCGAGTTGGTCAGCTCTGAATCAGTTTTCAAATGGTTTTTTTGGCGCCAAAAATATTTCTGATCAGTTTTCGACATTTTCGTTCAAATATTCGGAATCAGCACGTCAAAATACGTTGGAGGACAAATATTTGAAATTAAAAAAATGAAAAATAAAAAAGTGCAAAAAATTATGTATGGTAGGTAAATAAATAATATACTCGACTTTTATGTCCGTCGATTTTTCTCGTTCAAATTCTCAGTATATACTAATTTGGCGATTCTGAATTGATATGCGTTCGCAGAATTGGTCTATCTCTAACCGTTCTCGAGTTGGTCAGCTCTGAACCAGTTTTCGAATGGTTTACTACCCTTGAAGTATGACTCATATTTTGAGCAATTTCCTACCAATTTGAAAATGTGAAAATTCGTACACATATTATTTCAACACCGTAGAAAATAACGGTGAAGAAATAAACAGTCGCAAATTGATATACAGGGAGTTGTGAGGGTAACTTCCCCTTGAAGTATGAGTTGGTGAGCTCTGAAGCAGTTTTCGAATGGTTTTTTTGGCGCCAAAAATATTTTCGATGAGTTTTCGACATTTTCGTTCAAAGATTCGGAATCAGCACGTCAAATTACGTTTGAGGACAAAAATTTGAAATTCCAAAAATGAAAAATAGAAAAGTTCAAAAAATTATCCATCATGACATACTCGACTTTTTTGTCCGTCGATTTTTCTCGTTCAAATTCTCAGTATATACTAATTTGGCCATTCTGAATCGATTGGCGTTCGCAGAATTGGTCTATCTCTAACCGTTCTCGAGTTGGTCAGCGCTGAACCAGTTTTCGAATGGTTTACTACCCTTGAAGTATGACTCATATTTTGAGCAATTTCCTACCAATTTGAAAATGTGAAAATTTGTACACATATTATTTCAACACCGTAGAAAATAACGGTGAAGAAATAAACAGTCGCAAATTGATATAAAGGGAGTTGTGAGGGTAACTTCCCCTTGAAGTATGAGTTGGTCAGCTCTGAAGCAGTTTTCGAATGGTTTCTTTGGCGCCAAAAATATTTTTGATATGTTTCCGACATTTTCGTTCAAAGATTCGGAATCAGCACGTCAAATTACGTTTGAGGACAAAAATTTTAAATTCCAAAAATGAAAAATAAAAAAGTTCAAAAAATTATTTATCATGACATACTCGACTTTTTTGTCCATCGATTTTTCTCGTTCAAATTCTCAGTATACACCAATATGGCCATTCTGAATCGATTGGCGTTCGCAGAATTGGTCTATCTCTAACCGTTCTCGAGTTGGTCAGCTCTGAACCAGTTTTTGAATGGTTTACTACCCTTGAAGTATGACTCATATTTTGAGCAATTTTCTACCAATTTGAAAATGTGAAAATTCGTACACATATTATTTCAACACCGTAGAAAAAACGGTGAAGAAATAAACAGTCGCAAATTGATATACAGGGAGGTGTGTGGGTAACTACCCTTGAAGTATGACTCATATTTTGAGCAATTTCCTACCAATTTGAAATTGTGAAAATTTGTACACATATTATTTCAACACCGTAGAAAATAACGGTGAAGAAATAATTAGTCGCAAATTGATATACAGGGAGTTGTGAGGTTAACTTCCCCTGAAGAGTGACTCAGATTTTGAGCAATTTCCTACCAATTTGAAAATGGGAAAATTTGTACACATATCATTTCAACATCATAGAAAATAACGGTGAAGAGATAAACAATCGCAAATTGATATACAGGGAGGTGTGAGGGTAACTACCCTTCAAGTATGATTCATATTTTGAGCAATTTCCTACCAATTTGAAAATGTGAAAATTTGTACACATATCATTTCAACACTGTAGAAAAAAACGGTGAAGAAATAAACAATCGCAAATTGATATACAGGGAGGTGTGTGGGTAACTACCCTTGAAGTATGACTCATATTTTGAGCAATTTCCTACCAATTTGAAAATGTGAAAATTTGTACACATATTATTTCAACACCGTAGAAAATAACGGTGAAGAAATAAACAGTCGCAAATTGATATACAGGGAGTTGTGAGGGTAACTTCCCCTTGAAGTATGAGTTGGTCAGCTCTGAAGCAGTTTTCGAATGGTTTTTTTCGGCGCCAAAAATATTTCTGATATGTTTTCGACATTTTCGTTCAAAGATTCGGAATCAGCACGTCAAATTACGTTTGAGGACAAAAATTTGAAATTCCAAAAATCAAAAATAAAAAAGTTCAAAAAATTATCTATCATGACATACTCGACATTTTTGTTCGTCGATTTTTCTCGTTCAAATTCACAGTATATACTAATTTGGCCATTCTGAATCGATTGGCGTTCGCAGAATTGGTATATCTCTAACCGTTCTCGAGTTGGTCAGCTCTGAACCAGTTTTCGAATGGTTTACTACCCTTGAAGTATGACTCATATTTTGAGCAATTTCCTACCAATTTGAAAATGTGAAAATTTTTACACGTATTATTTCAACATCGTAGAAAATAACGGTGAACAAATAAACCGTCGCAAATTGATATACAGGGAGTTGTGAGGGTAACTTCCCCTTGAAGTATGAGTTGGTCAGCTCTGAAGCAGTTTTCGAATGTTTTTTTTGGCGCCAAAAATATTTCCGATGAGTTTTCGACATTTTCGTTCAAAGATTCAATCAATCAATCAATCAATCAATCATCTTTATTTCTTCAGGTTTATACAAATAAACATAGAAATGCGTCAGATACGTCATAAAAATATACATTACAAATGTCCTTATAATCAGCACGTCAAATTACGTTTGAGGACAAAAATATGAAATTCCAAAAATGAAAAATAATAAAGTTCAAAAAATTATCTATCATGATATACTCGACTTTTTTGTCCGTCCATTTTTCTCGTTCAAATTCGCAGTATATACTAATTTGGCCATTCTGAATCGATTGGCGTTCGCAGAATTTGTCTATCTCTAACCGTTCTCGAGTTGGTCAGCTCTGAACCAGTTTCCAAATGGTTTTTTTGGCGCCAAAAATATTTCTGATTAGTTTTCGACATTTTCGTTCAAAGATTCGGAATCAGCACGTCAAAATACGTTGGAGGACAAATATATGAATTTAAAAAAATGAAAAATAAACAAAAAGGGCAAAAAATTATGTATGGTAAATAAATAATATACTCGACTTTTGTGTCCGTCGATTGTTTCAGTTCAAATTCTCAGTATATACTAATTTGGCCATTCTGAATCGATTGACGTTCGCAGAAATGGTCTATCTGTAACCGTTCTCGAGTTGGTCAGCTCTGAACCAGTTTTCAAATGGTTTTTTTGGCGCCAAAAATATTTCTGATATGTTTCCGACATTTTCGTTCAAAGATTCGGAATCAGCACGTCAAATTACGTTTGAGGACAAAAATTTGAAATTCCAAAAATGAAAAATAAAAAAGTTCAAAAAATTATCTATCATGACATACTCGACTTTTTTGTCCGTCGATTTTTCTCGTTCAAATTCTCAGTATATACTAATTTGGCCATTCTGAATCGATTGACGTTCGCAGAAATGGTCTATCTGTAACCGTTCTCGAGTTGGTCAGCTCTGAATCAGTTTTCAAATGGTTTTTTCGGCGCCAGAAATTTTTCTGATGAGTTTTCGACATTTTCGTTCAAAGATTCGGAATCAGCACGTCAAAATACGTTGAAGGAAAAATATTTGAAATTTGAAAAAATGAAAAATAAAAAAGTGCAAAAAATTATGTATGGTAGGTAAATAATTAATATACTCGACTTTTATGTCCGTAGATTTTTCTCGTTCAAATTCTCAGTATATACTAATTTGGCCATTCTGAATTGATATGCGTTCGCAGAATTGGTCTATCTCTAACCGTTCTCGAGTTGGTCAGCTCTGAACCAGTTTTCGAATGGTTTACTACCCTTGAAGTATGACTCATATTTTGAGCAATTTCCTACCAATTTGAAAATGTGAAAATTCGTACACATATTATTTCAACACCGTAGAATATAACGGTGAAGAAATAAACAGTCGCAAATTGATATACAGGGAGTTGTGAGGGTAACTTCCCCTTGAAGTATGAGTTGGTCAGCTCTGAAGCAGTTTTCGAATGGTTTTTTTGGCGCCAAAAATATTTCCGATGAGTTTTCGACATTTTCGTTCAAAGATTCGCAATCAGCACGTCAAATTACGTTTGAGGACAAAAATTTGAAATTCCAAAAATGAAAAATAGGAAAGTTCAAAAAATTATCCATCATGACATACTCGACTTTTTTGTCCGTCGATTTTTCTCGTTCAAATTCTCAGTATATACTAATTTGGCCATTCTGAATCGATTGGCGTTCGCAGAATTGGTCTATCTCTAACCGTTCTCCAGTTGGTCAGCTCTGAACCAGTTTTCGAATGGTTTACTACCCTTGAACTATGACTCATATTTTGAGCAATTTCCTACCAATTTGAAAATGTGAAAATTCGTACACATATTATTTCAACACCGTAGAAAATAACGGTGAAGAAACAAACAGTCGCAAATTGATATACAGGGAGTTGTGAGGGTAACTTCCCCTTGAAGTATGAGTTGGTCAGCTCTGAAGCAGTTTTCGAATGGTTTTTTTGGCGCCAAAAATATTTCCGATGAGTTTTCGACATTTTCGTTCAAAGATTCGGAATCAGCACGCCAAATTACGTTTGAGGACAAAAATTTGAAATTCCAAAAATGAAAAATAGAAAAGTTCAAAAAATTATCCATCATGACATACTCGACTTTTTTGTCCGTCGATTTTTCTCGTTCAAATTCTCAGTATATACTAATTTGGCCATTCTGAATCGATTGGCGTTCGCAGAATTGGTCTATCTCTAACCGTTCTCGAGTTGGTCAGCGCTGAACCAGTTTTCGAATGGTTTACTACCCTTGAAGTATGACTCATATTTTGAGCAATTTCCTACCAATTTGAAAATGTGAAAATTTGTACACATATTATTTCAACACCGTAGAAAATAACGGTGAAGAAATAAACAGTCGCAAATTGATATACAGGGAGTTGTGAGGGTAACTTCCCCTTGAAGTATGAGTTGGTCAGCTCTGAAGCAGTTTTCGAATGGTATTTTTCGGCGCCAAAAATATTTCTGATATGTTTCCGACATTTTCGTTCAAAGATTCGGAATCAGCACGTCAAATTACGTTTGAGGACAAAAATTTGAAATTCCAAAAATGAAAAATAAAAAAGTTCAAAAAATTATTTATCATGACATACTCGACTTTTTTGTCCATCGATTTTTCTCGTTCAAATTCTCAGTATACACCAATATGGCCATTCTGAATCGATTGGCGTTCGCAGAATTGGTCTATCTCTAACCGTTCTCGAGTTGGTCAGCTCTGAACCAGTTTTTGAATGGTTTACTACCCTTGAAGTATGACTCATATTTTGAGCAATTTCCTAGCAATTTGAAAATGTGAAAATTCGTACACATATTATTTCAACACCGTAGAAAAAACGGTGAAGAAATAAACAGTCGCAAATTGATATACAGGGAGGTGTGTGGGTAACTACCCTTGAAGTATGACTCATATTTTGAGCAATTTCCTACCAATTTGAAATTGTGAAAATTTGTACACATATTATTTCAACACCGTAGAAAATAACGGTGAAGAAATAATTAGTCGCAAATTGATATACAGGGAGTTGTGAGGTTAACTTCCCCTGAAGAATGACTCAGATTTTGAGCAATTTCCTACCAATTTGAAAATGGGAAAATTTGTACACATATCATTTCAACGTCATAGAAAATAACGGTGAAGAGATAAACAATCGCAAATTGATATACAGGGAGGTGTGAGGGTAACTACCCTTCAAGTATGATTCATATTTTGAGCAATTTCCTACCAATTTGAAAATGTGAAAATTTGTACACATATCATTTCAACACTGTAGAAAAAAACGGTGAAGAAATAAACAATCGCAAATTGATATACAGGGAGGTGTGTGGGTAACTACCCTTGAAGTATGACTCATATTTTGAGCAATTTCCTACCAATTTGAAAACGTGAAAATTTGTACACATATTATTTCAACACCGTAGAAAATAACGGTGAAGAAATAAACAGTCGCAAATTGATATACAGGGAGGTGTGTGGGTAACTACCCTTGAAGTATGACTCATATTTTGAGCAATTTCCTACCAATTTGAAAATGTGAAAATACGTACACATATTATTTCAACACCGTAGAAAATAACGGTGAAGAAATAAACAGTCGCAAATTGATATACAGGGAGTTGTGAGGATATCTTCTCCTGAAGAATGACTCAGATTATGAGCAATTTCCTACCAATTTGAAAATGTGAAAATTTGTACACATATCATTTCAACACCGTAGAAAATAACGGTGAAGAAAAAAACAATCGAAACTGATATATAGGGAGGTGTGAGGGTAACTTCCTCTTGAAGTATGAGTTGGTCAGCTCTGAAGCAGTTTTCGAATGGTTTTTTTGGCGCCAAAAATATTTCTGATATATTTCCGACATTTTCGTTCAAAGATTCGGAATCAGCACGTCAAATTACGATTGAAGACAAAAATTTGAAATTCCAAAAATCAAAAATAAAAAAGTTCAAAAAATTATCTATCATGACATACTCGACATTTTTGTTCGTCGACTTTTCTCGTTCAAATTCACAGTATATACTAATTTGGCCATTCTGAATCGATTGGCGTTCGCAGAATTGGTATATCTCTAACCGTTCTCCAGTTGGTCAGCTCTGAATCAGTTTTCAAATGGTTTTTTTGGCGCCAAAAATATTTCTGATTAGTTTTCGACATTTTCGTTCAAAGATTCGGAATCAGCACGTCAAATTACGTTTGAGGACAAAAATTTGAAATTCCAAAAATGAAAAATAAAAAAGTTCAAAAAATTATTTATCATGACATACTCGACTTTTATGTCCGTCGATTTTTTCCGTTCAAATTCTCAGTACATACTAATTCGGCCATTCTGAATCGATTGGCGTTCGCAGAATTGGTCTATCTCTAACCGTTCTCGAGTTGGTCAGCTCTGAACCAGTTTTTGAATGGTTTACTACCCTTGAAGTATGACTCATATTTTGAGCAATTTCCTACCAATTTGAAAATGTGAAAATTCGTACACATATTATTTCAACACCGTAGAAAAAAACGGTGAAGAAATAAACAGTCGCAAATTGATATACAGGGAGTTGTGAGGGTAACTTCCCCTTGAAGTATGAGTTGGTCAGCTCTGAAGCAGTTTTCGAATGGTTTTTTTCGGCGCCAAAAATATTTCTGATATGTGTCCGACATTTTCGTTCAAAGATTCGGAATCAGCACGTCAAATTACGTTTGAGGACAAAAATTTGAAATTCCAAAAATGAAAAATAAAAAAGTTCAAAAAATTATCTATCATGACATACTCGACTTTTTTGTCCGTCGATTTTTCTCGTTCAAATTCTCAGTATATACTAATTTGGCCATTCTGAATCGATTGACGTTCGCAGAAATGGTCTATCTGTAACCGTTCTCGAGTTGGTCAGCTCTGAATCAGTTTTCAAATGGTTTTTTCGGCGCCAGAAATTTTTCTGATGAGTTTTCGACATTTTCGTTCAAAGATTCGGAATCAGCACGTCAAAATACGTTGGAGGACAAATATATGAATTTAAAAAAATGAAAAATAAACAAAAAGGGCAAAAAATTATGTATGGTAAATAAATAATATACTCGACTTTTGTGTCCGTCGATTGTTTCAGTTCAAATTCTCAGTATATACTAATTTGGCCATTCTGAATCGATTGACGTTCGCAGAAATGGTCTATCTGTAACCGTTCTCGAGTTGGTCAGCTCTGAACCAGTTTTCAAATGGTTTTTTTGGCGCCAAAAATATTTCTGATATGTTTCCGACATTTTCGTTCAAAGATTCGGAATCAGCACGTCAAAATACGTTTGAGGACAAAAATTTGAAATTCCAAAAATGAAAAATAAAAAAGTTCAAAAAATTATCTATCATGACATACTCGACTTTTTTGTCCGTCGATTTTTCTCGTTCAAATTCTCAGTATATACTAATTTGGCCATTCTGAATCGATTGACGTTCGCAGAAATGGTCTATCTGTAACCGTTCTCGAGTTGGTCAGCTCTGAATCAGTTTTCAAATGGTTTTTTCGGCGCCAGAAATTTTTCTGATGAGTTTTCGACATTTTCGTTCAAAGATTCGGAATCAGCACGTCAAAATACGTTGAAGGAAAAATATTTGAATTTGAAAAAATGAAAAATAAAAAAGTGCAAAAAATTATGTATGGTAAATAAATAATATACTCGACTTTTATGTCCGTCGATTTTTTCCGTTCAAATTCTCAGTATATACTAATTCGGCCATTCTGAATCGATTGGCGTTCGCAGAATTGGTCTATCTCTAACCGTTCTCGAGTTGGTCAGCTCTGAATCAGTTTTCAAATGGTTTTTTTGGCGCCAAAAATATTTCTGATTAGTTTTCGACATTAACGTTCAAAGATTCGGAATCAGCACGTCAAAATACGTTGGAGGACAAATATTTGAAATTAAAAAAATGAAAAATAAAAAAGTGCAAAAAATTATGTATGGTAAATAAATAATATAGTCGACTTTTATGTCCGTCGATTTTTTCCGTTCAAATTCTCAGTATATACTAATTCGGCCATTCTGAATGGATTGGCGTTCGCAGAATTGGTCTATCTCTAACCGTTCTCGAGTTGGTCAGCTCTGAATCAGTTTTCAAATGGTTTTTTTGGCGCCAAAAATATTTCTGATTAGTTTTCGACATTTTCGTTCAAAGATTCGGAATCAGCACATCAAAATTCGTTGGAGGACAAATATTTGAAATTAAAAAAATGAAAAATAAAAAAGTGCAAAAAATTATGTATGGTAGTTAAATAAATAATATACTCGACTTTTATGTCCGTCGATTTTTCTCGTTCAAATTCTCAGTATATACTAATTTGGCCATTCTGAATTGATATGCGTTCGCAGAATTGGTCTATCTCTATCCGTTCTCGAGTTGGTCAGCTCTGAACCAGTTTTCGAATGGTTTACTACCCTTGAAGTATGACTCATATTTTGAGCAATTTCCTACCAATTTGAAAATGTGAAAATTCGTACACATATTATTTCAACACCGTAGAAAATA
Organism: Chrysolina haemoptera; assembly: GCA_958298965.1. Classification (NCBI taxonomy): domain Eukaryota; kingdom Metazoa; phylum Arthropoda; class Insecta; order Coleoptera; family Chrysomelidae; genus Chrysolina; species Chrysolina haemoptera. The sequence continues at coordinate 2,238,535 of OY282587.1, read as the reverse complement.
ACGGTGAAGAAATAAACAGTCGCAAATTGATAAACAGGGAGTTGTGAGGGTAACTTCCCCTTGAAGTATGAGTTGGTCAGCTCTGAAGCAGTTTTCGAATGGTTTTTTTGGCGCCAAAAATATTTCCGATGAGTTTTCGACATTTTCGTTCAAAGATTCGGAATCAGCACGTCAAATTACGTTTGAGGACAAAAATTTGAAATTCCAAAAATGAAAAATAGAAAAGTTCAAAAAATTATTTATCATGACATACTCGACTTTTTTGTCCGTCGATTTTTCTCGTTCAAATTCTCAGTATATACTAATTTGGCCATTCTGAATCGATTGGCGTTCGCAGAATTGGTCTATCTCTAACCGTTCTCCAGTGGGTCAGCTCTGAACCAGTTTTCGAATGGTTTACTACCCTTGAAGTATGACTCATATTTTGAGCAATTTCCTACCAATTTGAAAATGTGAAAATTCGTACACATATTATTTCAACACCGTAGAAAATAACGGTGAAGAAATAAACAGTCGCAAATTGATATACAGGGAGTTGTGAGGGTAACTTCCCCTTGAAGTATGAGTTGGTCAGCTCTGAAGCAGTTTTCGAATGGTTTTTTTGGCGCCAAAAATATTTCCGATGAGTTTTCGACATTTTCGTTCAAAGATTCGGAATCAGCACGTCAAATTACGTTTGAGGACAAAAATTTGAAATTCCAAAAATGAAAAATAGAAAAGTTCAAAAAATTATCTATCATGACATACTCGACTTTTTTGTCCGTCGATTTTTCTCGTTCAAATTCTCAGTATATACTAATTTGGCCATTCTGAATCGATTGGCGTTCGCAGAATTGGTCTATCTCTAACCGTTCTCCAGTTGGTCAGCTCTGAACCAGTTTTCGAATGGTTTACTACCCTTGAAGTATGACTCATATTTTGAGCAATTTCCTACCAATTTGAAAATGTGAAAATTCGTACACATATTATTTCAACACCGTAGAAAATAACGGTGAAGAAATAAACAGTCGCAAATTGATATACAGGGAGTTGTGAGGGTAACTTCCCCTTGAAGTATGAGTTGGTCAGCTCTGAAGCAGTTTTCGAATGGTTTTTTTGGCGCCAAAAATATTTCCGATGAGTTTTCGACATTTTCGTTCAAAGATTCGGAATCAGCACGTCAAATTACGTTTGAGGACAAAAATTTGAAATTCCAAAAATGAAAAATAGAAAAGTTCACAAAAAATTATCCATCATGACATACTCGACTTTTTTGTCCGTCGATTTTTCTCGTTCAAATTCTCAGTATATACTAATTTGGCCATTCTGAATCGATTGGCGTTCGCAGAATTGGTCTATCTCTAACCGTTCTCGAGTTGGTCAGCGCTGAACCAGTTTTCGAATGGTTTACTACCCTTGAAGTATGACTCATATTTTGAGCAATTTCCTACCAATTTGAAAATGTGAAAATTCGTACACATATTATTTCAACACCGTAGAAAATAACGGTGAAGAAATAAACAGTCGCAAATTGATATACAGGGAGTTGTGAGGGTAACTTCCCCTTGAAGTATGAGTTGGTCAGCTCTGAAGCAGTTTTCGAATGGTTTTTTTGGCGCCAAAAATATTTCCGATGAGTTTTCGACATTTTCGTTCAAAGATTCGGAATCAGCACGTCAAATTACGTTTGAGGACAAAAATTTGAAATTCCAAAAATGAAAAATAGAAAAGTTCACAAAAAATTATCCATCATGACATACTCGACTTTTTTGTCCGTCGATTTTTCTCGTTCAAATTCTCAGTATATACTAATTTGGCCATTCTGAATCGATTGGCGTTCGCAGAATTGGTCTATCTCTAACCGTTCTCGAGTTGGTCAGCGCTGAACCAGTTTTCGAATGGTTTACTACCCTTGAAGTATGACTCATATTTTGAGCAATTTCCTACCAATTTGAAAATGTGAAAATTTGTACACATATTATTTCAACACCGTAGAAAATAACGGTGAAGAAATAAACAGTCGCAAATTGATATACAGGGAGTTGTGAGGGTAACTTCCCCTTGAAGTATGAGTTGGTCAGCTCTGAAGCAGTTTTCGAATGGTTTCTTTGGCGCCAAAAATATTTTTGATATGTTTCCGACATTTTCGTTCAAAGATTCGGAATCAGCACGTCAAATTACGTTTGAGGACAAAAATTTGAAATTCCAAAAATGAAAAATAAAAAAGTTCAAAAAATTATTTATCATGACATACTCGACTTTTTTGTCCATCGATTTTTCTCGTTCAAATTCTCAGTATACACCAATATGGCCATTCTGAATCGATTGGCGTTCGCAGAATTGGTCTATCTCTAACCGTTCTCGAGTTGGTCAGCTCTGAACCAGTTTTTGAATGGTTTACTACCCTTGAAGTATGACTCATATTTTGAGCAATTTCCTAGCAATTTGAAAATGTGAAAATTCGTACACATATTATTTCAACACCGTAGAAAAAACGGTGAAGAAATAAACAGTCGCAAATTGATATACAGGGAGGTGTGTGGGTAACTACCCTTGAAGTATGACTCATATTTTGAGCAATTTCCTACCAATTTGAAATTGTGAAAATTTGTACACATATTATTTCAACACCGTAGAAAATAACGGTGAAGAAATAATTAGTCGCAAATTGATATACAGGGAGTTGTGAGGTTAACTTCCCCTGAAGAATGACTCAGATTTTGAGCAATTTCCTACCAATTTGAAAATGGGAAAATTTGTACACATATTATTTCAACATCATAGAAAATAACGGTGAAGAGATAAACAATCGAAAATTGATATACAGGGAGGTGTGAGGGTAACTACCCTTCAAGTATGATTCATATTTTGAGCAATTTCCTACCAATTTGAAAATGTGAAAAATTGTACACATATCATTTCAACACTGTAGAAAAAAACGGTGAAGAAATAAACAATCGCAAATTGATATACAGGGAGGTGTGTGGGTAACTACCCTTGAAGTATGACTCATATTTTGAGCAATTTCCTACCAATTTGAAAACGTGAAAATTTGTACACATATTATTTCAACACCGTAGAAAATAACGGTGAAGAAATAAACAGTCGCAAATTGATATACAGGGAGTTGTGAGGATAACTTCCCCTGAAGAATGACTCAGATTATGAGCAATTTCCTACCAATTTGAAAATGTGAAAATTTGTACACATATCATTTCAACACCGTAGAAAATAACGGTGAGGAAAAAAACAATCGAAACTGATATACAGGGAGGTGTGAGGGTAACTTCCCCTTGAAGTATGAGTTGGTCAGCTCTGAAGCAGTTTTCGAATGGTTTTTTTGGCGCCAAAAATATTTCTGATATATTTCCGACATTTTCGTTCAAAGATTCGGAATCAGCACGTCAAATTACGATTGAGGACAAAAATATGAAATTCCAAAAATGAAAAATAATAAAGTTCAAATAATTATGTATCATGATATACTCGACTTTTTTGTCCGTCCAGTTTTTTTTCGTTCAAATTCTGAGTATATACTGAATCTGCCATTGTGAATCGATTGGCATTTGCAGAATTTATCTATCTCAAACCGTTCTCCAGTTGTTCAGCTCTGAGTAAGTTTTCAAATCGTTTTTTTTTGGCGCCAAAAATATTTCTGATGAATTTCCGACATTTTCGTTCAAAGATTCGAAATCAGCACGTCAAAATACGTTCAAGGACAAAAAATTTAAATGAATTTATAAAATAAAAAAGTTCAATAAATAATCTATCATGATATAGTCGACTTTTTCGCCCGTCGATTTTTTCCGTTCAAATTCTCAGTAATTATTTCAGTAAATTTAAAACATATGTTGGTTTTTTTTGTTAATAAAAATTATTCTTCTTATTAGTCCTTTATCGCATATTTATTTTTCTTGATAGCGTTGAGTGGGTTCCTGTTGATAGTTGGGAAAATCGTCTAGAAATCCCCCTCCCCCTAATAATTTGGCTTCGGTCCGTCCCGGGGGGAGCGAACTTTTGACTAGCACTGTGTACTTGTGTAGGTAGTGAGTTGATAATAAGTATCACGAATATTGGAGACACGGTCGTCTCATCCGCCATGTTTGCGACATCGATGAATTATAACTTTTGTAAACATACCTCTCATATTTTCTTTCTAGTATCTTTAGCAAAAAATGATCAACTCTTTTTTTCTTTAAGGTTCGTTATTGTTCGAGCTATAGTATTGAAAATTACACCCTTTATTATTTAAAAAGGCCGAATTTAACAACCCTGGGTTTTGGTCTGAAGAGGATAAGAGATGGAAGGGAGTATGGTAAACTATAATGACCACTGTATTGAAAAAAAGCCTTTCTGTTTCATTTCCTTTCTGATTTCATCACCGCATTAGTAGTAGTTCAGTAATTGGTAGTTTATTAAAATTTCCCGTGCAAATATAATTCAATGATGACCGAGTCGTCCGTGTCTCTATTATCCGTGAGTATTACCTTCGTGTCCTCGTGCTTTTTGATGCTCTGCGACAAGTTCTTCAAATCGTAGAAGCCCGTCGTGTTCCATATCTTGCTTGGCCCCGACGGAAACAGCACGCAGCTCCAACAATACAGTTTCCGGTTCACGGTGTTCCCCGTCAACCACTTCACTCGCTGATACCAGTTAACCGCGAAAGTGCGGTATTTGCCCTTATCGTTTTGGCACAGATCCGTTAAATCGGTAAAACGGCCGGCTCTCACGATTTCTTGCTGTTCTTCCTTCGTATAAGTCTTGAACGGCCGCTGTAGAACGTCGTTCAGGTTGGTGATCGGCATTTTTAAGCGCGAAACAACAACAAACTACGAGCATCAAGCCGGCTTATGGATGCCAACGCAACTGTTTCGCACTGCGTTCGACGACAAGCCCGCGTTCGGGGAGCCTCGTTGGGTGTCGTGCTACAGTCTTGGCCGGCTATCTGAGATGCAGCACGTGGTCGAAGGATTTGCGACATGTGCGGCGGTTGGGGGTTGTGGAAGGCCATGGATATCACGAAAAAAGGCTCACACTAACTACACTTACGAATGAGATCTCGAAAATTAATGGGGATTTTAGAGGAAACAGGTGAAATTTCAAGAAGTCGAAAGAATATCATCCATATCCATATATTTGTTTATGTTTTGGTTCCCACGAGAAAGAAAATTACGAATCGTTTAGAAAACATCCGGAGAGTCGAGGAAAAGTAAGTAGAAGTTGGTGTTCTTTTTTTAGTTCTGCACACTGTATGCCTCAGGGGACACCTGACACCTCCCTAGACAGTAAGTTACAGTATACAGGGTGTTAATTAGGTGCGTTGGCAAACTTCGGGAGAAGATTATTTGAAAGTTTTCAGGACGAAAAGTTCATATGAACATATGTCCAAAATAGCTTGGTTTTCGAGATACAGGGTGATAAAAATAAATTTTTTGAAGATTTTTTGGACTCAACTTCGACATTTTCGACAATAATCAGTTCAGATTAGGCAAGTACAATCCATTCAATAATACGCACGATACAAAATAATTCGGTTGGACAGCTCTGAATCAGTTTTCAAATGTTTTTTTTGCGCGAAAAATATTTCCGATGAGCTTTCGACATTTTTGTCAAAAATCGAGGACAAAAAATTTAAATTGGAAAAATTAAAAATAAAAAAATCTCAGAAAATTGTATTTCCTACTTTAACTCGTTTCCGGCTAAATCTTATTTCTGAGCACATAAAAATCATACATTTTTGGAATGAGCATGAAATTTTACGTATACAGTGCGAATTTCAAGTCGATGTGCAACTTTTTCGAATAATTTTTAATTCCTTTCGATTGACTCGAAATTCACAATACATACTAATTTGACCATTCTGAATCGATTGGCGTTCGCAGAATTTGTCTATCTCTAACAGTTCTCGAGTTGGTCAGCTCTAAATCAGTTTTTTGATGTTTTTTTTGCCGTCAAAAATATTTCTGACGAGTTTTCATTGTTGACAGATTCAGAATTAGCACGTCAAAATACGTCCGAGGACAGAAATTTTAAATTTAAAAAATTTAAATTCAAAAAGTTCAAAAAATTATTTATCATTATATATTTGCCTTTTTTGTCCGTCGATTTTTTTCGTTCAAATTCCCAATATATACTAATTCAGCAATTCTGAATCGATTGGCGTTAGCAGAATTCGTCTATCTTTAAACGTTCTCGAGTTGGTGAGCTCTGAATCAGATTTCAAATCGTTTTTTTGGCGCCAAAAATATTTCTGATGAGATATTTTCGTTCGAAGATTCGGAATCAGCACGTCAAAATACGTTCGGGGAAAAAAATTTTAAATTCGAAAAGTGAAAAATAAAGAAGTTCAAAAAATTATCTATCATGACTTACTCGACTTTTTTGTCCATATATACTGATTCGGCCATTCTGAATCGATTGGAGTTAGCAGAATTCGTCTATCTCTAACCGTTCTCAAGTTGGTCAGCTCTGAATCAGTTTTCAAATGTTTTTTTTGCGCAAAAATAATATCTGGCGAGTTTTCGACATTTCGAATAATGAATTTAATTAAAATTAATAATGAATTAATGAAAATGTTAATGATGTACACCTAATGAAAAAGTATGTTACAAAAAAATATCATTTTATAAAATATTTTGAAAATGCCACTCATATTTTTTTTTTGTTTTAGTCATCGAGAAGGCCATTAAAATGCTACTAGTTTACTCATTTAACCGAATTCGTAGCAATATCGGAGTTGGCAATGGTGCCGATTTAATTTGGAATACCCTGTATATGAGAAACATATTGTACCATTGTCCAAAAATGAGACAAACTATATGGTAATTTGTTCTCTCATAGAGACCGATTGAACCAGTTAGAAACAAGCATACTTACTCGAAAGAATCGCGAAAACTCAACGCAGGAGCAAATGTTGTCGTTCCCAGGCAAAAACAAGATATTTTGCCATAGGGTGCGGAATTCTATACGAACGTAACCAGTCCGAATAAATCCTTTTATTGGATTATGGCTGAAAGCCCATCCGCAAAAATTCAATTGAATACTTTTCTGTTCGACACCCCTCACCCGTCAGGGATGATTCGCAGTTTACTCAACAAAGAGCAGACTGTCCGGAATTTTATAAGAGGATAATATGCTGTGACCTATAGGCCGATCATTTTAGCATTAAAAATTAAAAATGCGGAAAAAATTACAAAAGGTAGGAAACTTTCACAGAAATATAATGAATCTTTATAATCCAGTACGATTGGGTTTTGAGACGAAGATCGATTGTAGCACCACCAAACTTGGTACGCTAGTAGTTGGAACCATAATAAACACAAACAAAAATTGTTTACCAAAATTCCCGGGTGGAACGTATATACAGTGACCGCCAAAAAGTATGTACCATATGGGAAAAAAGTTTATTATTAGAGTATTAGAAAAAAGATTCTTAGGAAAAGTTTGGGCATGTCCGATAACCTAAAAATCGATTATGACATATGTCACGTGATAGCTGGTATGGCGGCAAATTGAAAAAAATTACTATGAAGAGGCAAAAAGTCGAGTAAAATGGCAAGATATCGAAAAAAGTAATTTGAAAAAGTTCCTCAGGATTCAATTTTATACACATATAAGAAGTTTGACAAAACAATATGGGAAAATTGAAAATAGTCATGTGCCGAGTTTCAAAGTGTTACGATTCGTTCTTCAATTGTGGCTTACATTTGTCTGTGGTTACTGTACTATTATTCAAATACAAATTGATATATTGAAAATAACAATAACAAAGTAAAAACCAAAAAATATTTAATCGGCGCTTCTGGGCGGCTTAAATGATTTTGGTGGCGCATTCGCTTTCAGAGCTGCAGGGAAACCCGGAAAAACCTGCAACACCACATCATCTGAAGTGTTGGAATTTAATGGTTGAGGTAAAATAGGTTGTATGGTCTCTCCAGAGGCTCTCAAAGTCCCAGTTCGAAGAAAGAAGATATTCTAATTTTTGTTCGAAAATATGGATAGGATATTCATAAGATCTGTTGTGGAATCATCTGCGGCTGAAAGACAAACTTTAGTCGCTATTTTCCATTGTTCAAGATAACCTCTTGGGAGGTATTCATGTTGAAAAGGGAAACATTCTCCATGAAAATTGAAAACTGAAAAATGTGATTTATTTGTAATATCTGACAGAAAACAACTACTTTCCCGGCTAAACCCACGCTGGATATTGAACTACACTATAGCGAAATATACGAGATGTGTTATGTTATGTCACGCAGTCTGATTATTCTAAAAGAAGGAAATATGAGTTTAAAGAGTGTATGAGAAAGAATTTCCGATTATTGTCCATGTTCTAATCTGTAGGACTTCCGGTTTCATCGGATAAGACATCAAATTTTCAATTTCCAAAGGAATACCCACAATTTTTTTATTATATATTATATATAATTCTAGAATTTTTTCAATATTTTTCCCGTACTCTACGCCATCAATTCAACATGACACGCTATTGAAAATGGAAAATTTAATATTTAAAAGTCGGTCTAACTCAAAGTGCATACGTTCGTTAAAATGCCTACCAAATCTATGTTTGACTAGCAATCGATTTTAAACTCGGTCAGCTTATAGAAAAATGTGACATAGAAAAAAAAAATTATTTTTTTTGGCGGGAACACAACTCCGAACAGTATATAATATTTCCAACTGACAAACGGATCGAGATAGAACAATTCTGCGAACGCCAATCGATTCAGCATGACGAAATTAGTATATACTGCGATTTTCAAGTCGATTGGCATCAAATCAATTTTCAGCCGAAAAAACATCAAAGGGTTATTTATAATACCTTAAAAAGGCCAAAAATCCAAAGTCGTCAGATTCACTGAAAATTACCACCGATATACTCAAAATTTTATGCTGATTCTGAAAATGTATGATTTGAATATATTCGAATACTCGGTGTACCATAAAACAACGATAAATACAAAAAAATTGGTATCGCACAGATCCGGCATCCTAGCACACAAAACCGCCTATAACACCTACAAGCGAACTGTTAGACCAGCAAACAATAACATCCTCTTGTAGGAAATTTTCTTAGCTTTCTTTCTATATAACTATATATTTAACGAATGTATCTCGTTATGGTCGCAAAATGCGAAAATTGTAAAAGATGCGCTAGGATCCGACATCCTAGCACAGATCTACAAGCGAACTGTTAGGCAAGCAAACGATAACGTCATCTTGTAGGAAATTTTCTTAGCTTTTTTTCTATACAGATATGTTTTTCTCGTCGTGTTATCCAGAATCCAATTTTGATACAAAACATTTTCCGCGCTCGAAATTTTGCTGACTATAACGAAGTCAAAAGCTTCGGATGCAGACAGGAGAGTAAATACAATTATTGAACCCCATATCCTGTTCTCCCTCTGCTTTTGAGTTTTGTGTCCCACCTTTGGCCGCTTCGAAACGACTAATTGCATTTGAAACTCAATTATGATTCCACTTCATGGTGCAGCGTACAGAGTGTTCCCGTCTGTTCATGCATTTTTGCATCATTCAATTTAATAACAGTACGAAAAAGAGCTGCGCTTGTAGAAAAAATAATGTGTGTATTTCGAGCACAAAGTGTCATTGTCGTTCTACAAAGATTAATCATTTTGTCGAGCGACAATCAATCACTTTGCGCTCTAAATACACAAATAGCTATTAAAGAACTAAAGTGGAAGTAACATTAATGTTTGATTTTTACCAGAATACAGGATATATAAGATGTTCTAGAAATTACTGAAACAATTTGATAATAATAGATTCACAAGTTTCATCATTTACAACTTACTTGAAATGTGGGGGAGGAAATGGATTTTCCTCCCTAGGGAGGAAAAGTATGAATTTCCTCCCTGATTTGAGGGAGGAAAGTGTGTACTTTCTATAGGGGTAGGAAGAAAAAACTGTTACCTTTCGCTCTCTTTGCTCTTCTATATTTTTTTTTGCTCAGTCTTGTCCACAGAGATAATAACTTTTGATTCGCAAAATATCAAAACCCAAATTAAATGCCAAAAAATGAATCAAAACAAGAAACTATTACTATTTCTCACCAGTGACAGGAGAAAACCAACTCATTTTATTATAAATAGATATTGAAATTGTTCGAGAATTTTTGCCGGAGAGTATTAAATAAATGAAATAGTAAAATAATTTCGAATTGCCCTCCTCTCCAAATATTTCCACCATGTGAAAAATACGAGGCAAAAATCTGGCAGAAAACAACTACTTCTCTGGCTAATACCACGTCGGACATTGAATTACATCTGACAAATATTCTTACTTCCGAGAAGAACTCAATAAAGCTGAAGAAGCAATGAGAGCAACATACTGGCTAAGACTTCCAGGGATGAGGCAGGCCAAAGACCTTCTCGGCAATTTCAACCGAGCAAGATCGAAGACACTGATTAACCTCAGTAAAAATAGTCTGAAGACAATCACGGGATTTCTAACGGGGCATTGCAGACTCAAAGAACACCGGAGGAAGCTAGGCTTGGAGGAGGACAGCACCTGCAGATTCTGTGGGGAACATCCAGAAACCCACCACACATTGATGGAGTGTTACGCTGTACATCGTAAAAGATTAAATATACTGAGATCACACCAGCTGACTGTGGGAGAAATACCACAAGTTAGTAGACCCACTCAAAATTCCAAAATTCCTGAAGGAATTGAGGCTTCAAGGGCTGCTGTAAACAAGAACACCTTGTGATAGCAGAAGAAGATGGGGCATAATAGATCTAATCAGGTCGCAGCGCATCAGTCACCATCCATGCCTACCAATACCAATCCTTCATTTGGCGGGGCAAGACCACCTGCAGACGCGTTTCGCGATTCTTGCCGCTCGTCAGTGACAGGGTAACATAAGAGTTGGCCTGCCCCAGCGCCCCCAGCCCAATGAATTATAATCCACTGTTCAACTTATATTTCGATATATCGACGTGAGTTGTTAATTCGTCGGACGAGGTAACAGGAGAGGCGCGCAGTAGTACGTCTCTCTTATTTATGTGGTATTATCATATAATTGCGTTCCTTGTTGTTCGCGTAGAACTATCCTTGTCTATACAAATTGTGGGCGAGGAGGGTGACGGTTGGTGAAATATTATGGAAAGTTTGTTTACATTCAGAGTAAGAAGGATCATAATACAAACGAAGAATGCCACCTTGATCCGAATTTAATGAGCGGGCATACACGAAAGTACCCGAATGAATAAGGACTTAGCATGTATAAGCAAAGCAAAGTAATATTGACTTCAAGACAAGGATGGAGAAGACATCTCCTTACTCTGAAACACGATGTAGATTTCTGTCTATACCCCAAATGAAAAGTTTCCGATACTGCATATCATTCGTTGGCAAGTTGTTCAATATACAAATAAATGGAATCTTCCAATGAATGCTGGTGTTTTAGCACCAACACTGTTTCATCTCCACATCTATGATTTATAGGGAGCAACTTCATGTTTTTGCGGATGAGGTCCATTTCCAAAATTGCCTCTCAAAAACGTGCTTTACCGATCTGTCCTGGAATACTGTAATAAGAACAGAGAGAAAACACAAAATGAAATATGAATATCTGTCAGTCAACAACTACTTTCCCTTACGAACATTGAATTACAACTGACATCTATTTGTTGCCTCTCGACTTCCAACCATCCTAGCACATAAAACCACCAAAGAAAAATACTTCCGAAAATTCTAGAATTTTTTCAATATTTTTTCCGTACTCTACGCCATCAATTTAACATAACACATTATTTAAAAAAATTTAAATTTTATATTTAAATATCGGTCCAACTCAAAGTGCAGACGTTCGTTAAAATGCCTACCTAATCTAAGTTTAACTAGCAATCGATTTCAAATTCGGTGAGCTTATAGAAAAAAAATGGAATTTCACGAATATGACATAGAAAAAAATCAGAAATTTTTTTGGCGTGATCACAACTCCGAAAGGTAGATGACATTTTCAACCGACGAACGGATCGAGATAGATCAATTCTACGAACGCCAATCGATTCAGCATGACAAAATTAGTATATACTGTGATTTTCAAGTCGATCGGCATCAACTGAATTTTCAGCCGAAAAAACATCAAAGGGTTAAAAATCGCCAAAAATCCAAAGTCGTCAGATTCCCTGAAAATTACCACTTTTATACCCAAAATTTTATGCTGATTCCGAAAATGTATGATTTGAATATATTCGAATACACGGTGTACCATAAAACAACGATAAATGTGAAAAAAAAATTGAATAGCACGAATCCGGCATCCTAGCACACAAAACCACCTATAACACCTACAAGCGAACTGTTAGACAACCAAACGATAACGTCATCTTGCAAAAAAATGTCTTGCTATATGCTGAGAGAGCATTACAATTTCCCCTCTACTCGCTCGAAGAAGGGATATCGACGTGAACTGTGTGCGGTCTGGCGGATTGCCACGTGGTCCGTTAATGCGTCGGGTGGGGTAACAGAACAGGCGCACAGTAGTGCGTCTTTTTTGTTCATGTGGTATTATCATATCATTGCGTTCCTTGTTGGTCGCGTAGATTTCTGTCTATACCCCAAATGAAAAGTTTCCGATACTGCATATCATTCGTTGGCAAGTTGTTCAATATCTCTTATAATCCATCTTGGGTGTATTAACATTTTCCAAGAGGAGTCAGAAAAATTTGGATTTTACATAACTGATTTTTTTTTTCAGGTATGTTAGGACGTAAGATGGCCTTATGAACAAAACAAACATCTTTTGTCTCGCGCACTTTTTGATTCCCAACTCTGGCATGCAAAAGTATCAGTACAACAGGTTTAATAAGCTATGAGTATCCTTATCTGTGACTAACATCACCTATCAATAACTGAAATCTACAGGGAAAATAATAATAAAAACAACTTGACCCGAGCGCCCAGCCTCCCCTCCTTGTACACAATATGTATCCCCCTTTACAAAAAAATGTATCAAAACTATAACTGGTCACCACCAATAATATGAATAATACAACCCTAATGTGCAAAATTGTTGAAAACTATAATTGGTCACCACCAATAATATGAATAATACGACTGTGATGCTATTTGGAAACATTTGGACTACATCTAGATCGATTTCTGTCTGCAACAAATGGTTCAACATTTCAACAAAATATCCATGTCAAGGCAGAAGCTGAGACACCGCCCGCAGCCTAACGTTCACTGAACCACGGGCGCCATCTCAACTCCAGACCCTCAACCAAAGCAATACCCAAAGCTTGCGTCATGAATGTAACCACTAATACAAATGAAGAAATCTGCTTTGTTCACAATGAGCTTGTCAAGAGAGATACAAGATGTCCTGCCCTACCAGGACGACGCTCATTACCATAATCTTATACAATAGGAATAATTGGGTCGAAAATCTATCAGAAAACAACTGCTTTCCTGGCTAATACCACGACGAACGTTGAATTACATTCAATGAATTTTCTTCGTGCAGAGTTCCTGCAATTCCTACAATTAGTCGAATTCCTCCATTCATCCATTTTCCGAAAAGCACAAAGTGAAACCGAAGCGCCAAATAGGTATTAGCTATTTTCTACATCCATTGAATAATAATTATATCGTGAGCCCTACAAATCCGGCACACTCTAATCCCGGGCGTCATAGCAACACGAACACGGATGCAATCACAGACAAAAAACGAGGCAAGTGCATCTATTATACGATATTAAATAGATGTATATGTGTGTGTTCGAGTCCGTGCATCCCCTTCATTCATAACGCAACGTTATCGAGAAGGGTAGTATCTCCCCCGCCGACAGGGAGTCCGCTATAACAAGCAAATACACCAAAGGCATTTAATGAATGCACTTAAGGGAACACGTACGTAAACTGAATACGTTTGCTAGCGCCACTGAATTCTATACGGGGCTCATCGTGCTGACGCTAATTAAAGGGGGTTGATACTTGTGGGGTTGGTCATTCATGACTAAAAATTTTCTGAAGGTTTGTTATTGAAGAATATATGTACCAGAGCTAACTGAGGAATCGATACTAAAAACCCACGAACATGACGAGCGACTTCATATCTACAGTAAAAAACGACAAAAACAGTAAGAGACACTGCTATAACTGTGACAAAACTGGTCATTTACAGAGCAGCTGCTGCATCAGACCAAGATTCAGAGATAAATCGTCCACAAGCAATGAACGTGGTAACGACAATTCCAGAAGAGCATCGTCCATGAAAATATCTATGAATCATAGACAGATCGCCAACCTTTCTGCGGTGTTCCAGAGAAGGGAGCGAGCTTGTGAGCCGACGAATGGCTATTTTTTGGACAGAATCTTAAAGTTTGGATGTGTATTCAGTTCTGCTACACTCCATATATGGAAACAGTTTTTCAGGAACTGTGCCTTATAAATCATAATCAGTTGATGAGAACTGAAATACCTCTTGGCACGGAACCAAAAACCAAGTTTTTTAGAGGCACATCTGGCAATGGACCTAACGTAATTTTCCATGAAAGGGTACTGCAGATGATAACGTGCTTTCCTTCTGTCCTAGAACTTCTGGGAATTAGCCGGGATGGTGCAAAACGTCCAGACGGAATGACACTAGTTCTTCGTAGTCATGGAAAACCTTTAGTGTGTGATTCCACCTGCATGGACACTGTTTCACATATATTTCTAAAGTTTCAGATATTCCTCTTTGAAGGACCACTACCTACACATCCGCTATCAACACTCAGAGTTGATAAATCAAATTGAAAAAATATCAATACCATTAGAGTAACAAAATTTTTAATTGAAAGAATGCATCTGTTTAAGGTACTATTACTACTTGCACTGCACTGTTTGGAACCTTTTAACACTTAAACACAATTTTTAACACCTCAACACGTATTTCATCACTCAATTAATCATCTTCAAGAGAACAACTCTTGAAGATGATCACCTGGTGATTGAAACACGTGTCGAGATGTTGAAAGTGCATTTGCTGTCCACGTGTCAAGATTATGCGATCTCAGCCTACATCCACAGGCATAACGCGGCTCTACGAGTGTTTTAATACCATCTACAACACTCGTACGATATAGATTAAACTCAGTTGGTGCCTTATGCTCCGTTGTGGAGAATGAGGAGTGGTGAATCTATGAAACCACTCATTCCTCACCCTCAGGCAAACACAAGCAAATAAGCCAGTTCCTCCTCGACCATCATAGTAGGACGATTTTCGTCATAGAGTTTTCGGCTCCTGGCGAAACGAACATCGACTGAAAAGAGCAGAAAAATCGGACTAAATATCGAGAGTTACTCTTTGAACTACGCAGGCTCTACCCATTCTGTTAAAATGGTGGTTCTGATCATAGCGCCCTTGGTGAAATGATGGACATGCTGCTCTCTAATCTGAAAATCATACCGGTTTGCCGCGATTCGGCGGAAATCTTAGCTGGAAGTATGCAGGAGGTCGTCATCCTTGGTTCACTACGTCTACTCAGGGCACATGATTCTCGGACCTAGTATTATCCCTCACCCCACGGACGTGGGGAGTGATTATCTGGCTAAATGACACCAGCGCGCCCTCCGGATGTATTGGGGTTCCGGAGACAGAGTCCAACTGGAATAATCCTGAGGAATAAAAAATAAACAACGATACTACTAAAATGGTTGTTACAATATATTGCTGAACGTTTTCTTGTTTTTCTCTGAGACGACCTAACCTCATCAATGCGTTATCAATATACATTTTTTATTTCAACTTGTGTTAAGAATATCGTGCTGCGGTCAGAATGGGGAATTCATGTACTCATGCGTATTCTTTGTGCAAGATAAACAAGCAATTTTTATCAACTGTCGGTTGTTTCGCCATTATCGAGAAATGCGTGGTTTCCTCGGACGATTTTCGCTTATGACACGACAATATAATACAATCAGTTGCTAAACAGGGTGTTGTCTACTGAACAATGAATCTGGTTCAACTAAGTTCAACTGTTATTCCCAAATAGATGATTGTCACTTCAGGTGGCAGGAGTGCCAAACTGAAAATTAAGTGGTCAATAAAGTCTAAGACAACGCAAGTGGCAGTTCTGGTCGACAGTGATAGTTGTTATCAGAAATTCTGGCCGGACAATGAGATGTGTTTGGTGTTGTTTCCAGACTGTTGTGTTTGTGACAATCTGCTCAGCACGGTCTTTGGAAGAACATCCAAAGGTAGGTGAATGTTCTGATTTGTATTAGTCAACTGGTGGTCGAAATGTTGAAAATCCTGAAAATTTTGAATAAACTTGGAAATGTATTGGTTAGGTACATTTATTTTCCACTTGTCCATTACTGCTTTATAATATCTTGGCAACGGTTGCTATTAACAGGCCCATAACGCCTGGGGCGTTATGGAGGCATTATGAATCATTACGCCCGCTAAATGTTTTTTTCAGTAGTTCAATGAATCAATTACCCAGAAAAGTTTTATTTATAACTGTACATAAAAAAGTGACCTATTATTTTCTCTCAAATAGAAATTTCAATTTTCAAATGTTCCTGAAAAATAAGTACCAAGTTTGAAGTTCTGTGCATTCGGTTTCGTTCGCAACGTTAACATTTTCTTTTTCCGAAACGGAATGTACTAACGTTGTAGCCACTTTGTTCTTCGAGGAAATACTTTCTTCAATATAGCTCTCCGCTACCGTACTACTCTTCCATTTTCCATGTAATTTTAGTGTTTTAAAGGAAGCACCACCTTGAACAAAAAACGTTGACGACGTTCGGCGTAGACAATGTCTGGTGTAACCTTTTGGGTTTTCCAAATTAAGGTATTTCGCTATGATAGAGGGAACACTTCCTTTAGTATTTTTTCCTACAGGTAACTCAATGCATTTATTATTTCTGTAGGTTAAAAAAAAACCTACGTTGTTTATATCCTTTTGGTCGTAGTGCAATGTACTTTTTAACTAAGTTCAAGGCTCCAATTTCGCTTTCTTCAACAATGGTGAAACTTTTTGAGGTGCAGGTCTTGGTTTCTGGTACCTTGATCAGTAAAACGGCTCCTCTGTCTTCAATGTCATCAATTGTCATCTTGACCATTTCATCACGTTCTAAGCCTCCAAATACGCCCATTACCAGCTACTAATGTCCCAAAACTAATGATGTATCGCACTTATTCAAAAAGTTTATATTAATAGCATTTTCCATAAGAACTCATGTGTTAGAGAGAGACAAAAATTTTTAATAGGATTAAAAACAAACTTTTTTTGCAATAGCGCATTGCATAAAACTCAAAAACTAACATAAAAGTGGGTGGTTAATAAATAATGTAATTAAAGTGTCATCCATTTAACCGACCTCGTATCTCTTCTAGTTTCCGAGATCCCAATGATGAGGCTCGAATTTGGGACACCCTGTACAAAAACGTTGGGCAAAATAATTTTTCAAAAGTTCAGTGATTGTTTGTTCAAAAACCTACCTAAGAACTATAAACCTAAACCTAAGACTAAGAACCGAGAGTTTATCAATAGGGAAACAACGCGAACGTTTATGGAACTGTACTAAGAAACTTTGCATTGTTTCACTCTTAGGGTGGATTCATGCAAGCATAAATCTAAACTTAAATGAATTTAAAACTAAAATTAAGAATATAAAACAATGTAATGAAATGGAGGTGTTCACGCAAAAAATTAAGCAATTAAAATTAACATTAAAACTAAGAAAGACTTCTTTCAACTAATAACTTAATTTCTTCCATTAATTAGAAACGGGGCATGCGTAATCTCTTTAATCACAACTGATTGCTTTCAAAGAGGAAAGAGGTTATGTTATGTTCGCAATTTCAGCATAGGTTTTTGACGCCATATTTTCTATAGGTATCTCTTATTCCTCACAACACCAGAGGCTCTCGCAAATCAATAATGTACTCAGTACTAAACCATACTCATTTCTCTTGGTGATAGTTTTCATGCGGTACTGTAAACACCAGACCAAAATAGATAAAACAAAAAACAACGAACCACGATAATCTCAGGTTAGGGTTCACCTTCTGTTTTCTGATCAAAGAATACCCTAAGACGTTTCAAAAATTGACAGTTAGAACGATATGCGCATGTCTAGTACTTTCTTAATTTCGTTAAATTGATGCTGCCTGAACACCGTCATATGCTTAATTTAAAATTCATCTAAATCTTAAATTCATTTTAGTTTTAGTGATGTTGCATGAATCCACCTTTAGTTCTAGTTCTTAGTTTTAGGTTTAGTTTTTAGGTAGGAGTCAATAAATCGACCAATAAAGTTACTTATTCTGTGTTCTATTTTTCAAGAGAGTTTTATTTTTCATCAGAACTTTTGTTGAAAGGGAATGTTATAATGTTCGCAGTACATATTTTAGTTTTTTGTTAACTGTCAGTTGTCAATAATGGTAGAGTAAAGGTGTCAAATGTGACAATAAAAAAGTAAAACGTGATGGCAGGTCGTTGAGCTCGACTCGGGAACAACTGATAACTGCTTTCTATGACTGTATGTCTGGAATTCATCGAACAATAATTCAAGAAAATAAAATATTTGAATTTGAAATGTTGTAGGAGAAACCCTACATTAAAAGAAATCCATCAAGATTGGCCCAGCTGCAGATACCTCACAGCAATAAGAACAAGCTATTTGTCGTTATTTGAACTTTCCCTCTGTAGATATATTCACATACTATTTCAAAAGTAAAATTATCCAATTTAATGAACTATAGACACTCAACCTCACAAAATCTTATTGGATATACTGAAACATCAGTATCGGAAATTTAAAGAAAACCACATAGCAAAGAAAATGAAATTCAGAGTTAGAATTAAATAGAAAAAAATCATAAATTAAAATGATTTTCATGTTTTATTGACTGAAGACTAGTATATTTCTTTTTGAAAAAGAATAATTCAGATTGTCAAGTTGAGACATAATTTGTTGTTTCGATTGATTTTTGACATTTAATTTTGGTTTTGACATTTTGCTATACAGAAGTTATCATGTAATAAAAAGAAAAAAACATTTTACCTGATGAGTATAGTATTTATCGAATCTACTATATACAACATTTTATTTGACATATATTGACATCAAGAAGAATTCCAAAGGTGCAACCCTCTTGAGAGAAAGATATGTCTGTAAACCCGACTGAACTAAAAAATGTAAAAAGGTAACAAGTAACTGTTTCCACAAAGCCAGGCATTTCATTATTTTTATAGATTTTTTTTATATTACAAAAATATTTTCCAAATCACAATTATATACCTACTTATATTGAGTCCTGGCTAAAATCAGCCACATTCTTCCGAATCATCGACTCTTTTTGATGACATATATAGTATACCAAGATAAAAATGGATAGCATTAGGATCTCGAAAACAGTTGGAGTTGTTGGTTAAATTAGAAAAAAGTTGCACAATCCAAATTCCTTTTATATGGAGTTTGCTGCAGAAGTGGGGTATCTTTTTCGGATTTCGAGATATTTTGAATAAAGTAAAATTTTCGATATTAGTTTTTATTTATTTTGAAAGATATCAAAAAATTAAGCATACATTTTTATTGTCACTTTTTAAGCTCAACAAGATGACATCCACAGATTTTCACTTCGACATTTTGTTTTTAATGCATAATTCAAAGCCATTTCGTATTCTGTTTTCAGCCTGTTTTAGGCTCAGTCTTAATTACAAGTGATGTTCGAACAAGTGACCATTATTTTCTGAGCACATACAACATCGTATAACTGTGGAGAGCATTGTTGAGTACATCTGATCTAATGCTTTGAATTAATTCTGAAACCATTTGACGTAACTCTTCTCCCGTTTGAAAATTACGTCGATACACATAGATTTTGATGTGCACCCAAGGATAAAAGTCAGGAGGTGTCAGATCTGGCGATGGTGGAGGCCAGTCAATTGCCGAATGCGTACCTATATAGAGTTGTCAGGAAATCGTTTTTCTCTGTAATTGAAAGACCACTTACCTGAATAACTTTTGTATTGTATATTATTGTGTACCTATTGACACTAGGAAAAACACACTAAACACTAAATTAATTTTTATTTTATTGAAATGGTATATGACGTTTTTCAGAATACAAAATGGCTTTTTTTAAGAAAAATAACAGGGATGTATTCAAAAAAAAGATGATAAAAGTTCTCTGGAAACGAAACGTCGCAGTGAAAATCTGTAGACGTCATCTTGTTGAGCTCAAAAAGTGGCATTAAAATTGTATTTTTTATTTTTGATATGTTTTGAAATAACTCCAGAAATGAATAAAAACTAATATCATATAATTTCGTGGCTTTGGCCAAAAATCTCAAAATGAGCCATTGAATTTCTCTTTTTTCCAGGACGGCCGACAGATAAGAGTTCCTAAATGTTGTGAGAACTATGAAAGTTTCGATTATGAAGAGAGAACCTGTACTCCGGCCAACGGCACTGTAAACTACGATCACTACTATTTCGACAGCAATGAAACATACATCAACAACGACAAAATAAAATTTACTCCGAAATTCTACAAGAATCGTTCAAACTGTAACGTCACGTAAGTCAAACATATATATTTTTTCATCCTCCTCCTCCTCCTCCTCCTCCTCCTCCTCCTCCTCCTCCTCCTCCTCCTCCTCCTCCTCCTCCTCCTCCTCCTCCTCCTCCTCCTCCTCCTCCTCCTCCTCCTCCTCCTCCTCCTCCTCCTCCTCCTCCTCCTCCTCCTCCTCCTCCTCCTCCTCCTCCTCCTCCTCCTCCTCCTCCTCCTCCTCCTCCTCCTCCTCCTCCTCCTCCTCCTCCTCCTCCTCCTCCTCCTCCTCCTCCTCCTCCTCCTCCTCCTCCTCCTCCTCCTCCTCCTCCTCCTCCTCCTCCTCCTCCTCCTCCTCCTCCTCCTCCTCCTCCTCCTCCTCCTCCTCCTCCTCCTCCTCCAACTTTTGACAATACTATGCCATACAAACGAGAAAGCATTTTGTTTATTTTACTTTCCAGATATATTTTACCCGAGGCAGAAGTCCTGGGATTTATTTTCAATTCTTCTGTTATCGAAAATGTGTTTATTCAGTATTCTCATAAAGCAATAATATCCCCTTCAGACTACTGCGTTTTCGAACAAGATGAAAGGATAGCTTTTGTTATTTGTGGTGTAGCAGAGTGGCCAAAAAAATTAGTGATTGTAGTGTATATTCCATGTAAGTAGAACTTTTTATGTAAAAAGTAACAATTCCGTATTTTCATGTTGGGATGATGAAATCTCTTTGAAAATGACATCGAAATACGTCTCCCTTGGATTTGTCAATACTATAGTTTTGGCAGTTGTCGATGTCTTTTTAACAAAATATATGAAATTGATTTATAATAATAATAAAAATAATAATTGTTTTTATTGATATACGTATGTATATATAAATATAAACAGACTGGCTAAAAGACAGAGTTCCGTCTAGTTAGATTGACTACAGGTTCCAGATGCGACAGAAAGACAAAGAGACTCGTTTTAGAGAGAAATGGGAGAGACTCCGATTTAAAGGCCTACATATCTTTGCTGTTGCCAAACTGAGTTGAACGCTCTGGCGACGGATGCTGCGAGAGCACATGACGATGTTGATGATAGTCGCTGCGCTCGAATCTCACCATGTCAACGCTCAACGTGGCAACGCTGTGAATTGATCGAATAGCGTTAGCCATTCTAACACTAAAAGCGTGCTTTGAATTTTAGTCCAAAGCCTACCTATTTTACTTGTGGTTCCTTTTATATAAATAAATATTTAAATAAAATATGCCTGCTGTGATATCAGAACAGACTGTGGATTACATTGGGTCTAATGAATAAACCTTAAGCAAATGCTTTTACTCAGATTTCTTGAAATAGACCAATCCATTTTATTACTTAATGAGAGAGACAAACCTCTAGTAAAAGCTTTTGCTAGCTTTTATTCATAACACCCATTGTGTGTATTGTTCACGTTTTGGCTACAAATTGAAGGTGTGCCTTGAATTCTGAATTCCCAGATACAAATTTCTCTTCTCATCTCACTCCAATTTGAATGTTCCAACTGTTTCAAGGAGGACAGGAAAAGATAGCAGCAGAAACTCAAAGAAATTGCTGGGGGCTCGACGTAAGGAGACGCATCGAAAGGTGGCGACATCTATATAGTTCAGAATCTGAACTAGATAACAGAAAAGTGCTTACTAGGAGATAACTCACATCAATAGAAAGTGTGGAACGGAGGATGAAGGCGCTGAATAACATAGTCGAAGCGAAAGTTTGAATCAAAGTATAAGTATATTCAAAATACAGTAGCGGTTTCCAGAAAGAAATTGTGGACTCTACAGTCGGTATCATCCAGGAAGAAATAGCCCACTAAACAATAAAACATAATTTAAACATAAATGTTGCATCATGATGTTATTCAGCGGTATGCTTATTATTACATGATACTTTACACGTTTTATATTACATTGAAACGTTAATTGCTAATGTTATATCAACATATCATAATTTACATACATTTAACGTTGGTCGAAACATGTATGCAATAACATTTGTATAATGTATAACATCATCGGTATACATGAACATCGAAGAAGTGGAAAATTTGTAAAAGAGGTCAGAATTTCTGATTGGAAATTTGAAGCGTACTTTGTCTTCATTGTTTTTAATTAAATGAACAATTTTTCTTGCAGTTCTTTCTCTATCCACACTGTGTTACTTCTTTTCTGCTTTCATTTATGGATTCGTACTGAAAGTTAAACAAGTACACAAAAAATGTTTCATTGGATTTGCATTATCAATGGGCGTAACGTTTACATTTTTGATAATTCTCCAAACTATAGACGCTAAAGGAGGATGCGACGTTGTAGGTAAGTCAAAACAAAGTATTTTCACAAACTACATAATGATAACAAATTATATTTTTGCCCTTTACAACACAAGTATTCGCATTTTTGAGTGCGCTTTTGTGAGTAACTTCCAGTCAGAACAGAATTAAAATACGTTAAACTTCAATGATTTATTTTTCAGGGGACAAACAAGATGTCCTTGTCTATCAGGACAACGCTTGCCATAATTCTATACAATAGGAATTATTGTGTCGAAAATCGATCAGAAAACAACTACTTTCCTGGCTAATACCACGACGAATGTTGAATTACATCTAATGAATTTCCGTGCAGAGTTCCTACAAGGATGTCTTCACAATTGCTAGTTGCATGGAAATGTTCATTGACAAGCTTATTGTGATCAAGGCAGATTTCTTCATTTGTATTAGTGGTTGAATTAACCACGCAAGTTTTGGGTATTGCTTTTGTTGAGGGGCTGGAGTGGAGATGGCGCCAGTAGTTTAGTGAACGCTAGGCTGCAGGTGGTGTCTCAGCTTTTGCCTTGACATGGAGAGTTTGTTGAAGCAATTGTTGCAGACATAAGTTATTGTTTGCAGAGACCTACCCTATACTGATGAGGGCAAGAACCCAGAAATCGATCTATAGGTGGTACCAATGTTTCAATGAATTTTCATGCAACTAGCAATTGCGGAGACATCCTTGTAGGAGTTCTGCACGGAAATTCATCAGATGTAATTCAACGTATGTCGTGGTATTAGCCAGGAAAGTAGTTGTTTTCTGATAGATTTTCGACCCAATTATTCCTATTGTATAGGATTATGGCAATGAGCGTCGTCCTGGTAGAGCAGGACATCTTGTTTTTCTCTTGACAAGCTAATTGTGAATAATGCAGATTTCTTCATTTATTTTTCAGGTTCACTTTTCTTCTTCTCCATTATATCGTCATTTGTCTGGCTAGCATGCTTATGCTTCGAACTTATATTCATGGTGAGGTGAGTATAGTCTTCAATATAAATAGATTCCAGATAAATTTCCTAACAAAGCAATCTCTCACAAGGGTTACATCTGACTGAATATGTGGCAACTCATTTTTCCTCCTGTCGATACACACTTTATGCATTATCACAACGGGACTACATGTAGCAGGCACAACACGGTTTATTGTAGACACCAGGGAGACAATTTTTTAAATTATAGGAAAAGATTCTCTAGAGAAAATGACGTCATTCTGACGTCGTTTCCTCACAATACGTGATTTCAAATCAGGTATTGAGAGAAATTGACGACATTTTCTCTAGAGAATATTTTCCTGCAATTTCAAAAATTGGGTCCCAGTAATATATTACAGTGGGTTCTCTGCCTTCTCTAACCCCTTTGACGTTATCAATGACTTTTTTGTGACCTACAGGGTGTCTGCCTGGAGGAGACCAAACATTCAATCAACACCTTGTGCGATATTCGACGAAATCTTTTGACTGAGTCTCTCATGATATTTTATTGAAAAAACTGGAACATTATGGTTTACTCTTTTCCAATCTTATCTGAGCGGTAGATCTCAGAGTGTTGTGGTGAATAGAAGTCAATCACCTATTGCTGAACTCTGCTCTGCTCCCAGTAAATACTGTGCTATTTGCTGATGACACCACTCTAATGAATTCTCACAGGAATCTGCATACCTTCTTTATCTGTATCTGCAAAATTGTCTTTGGAACAAGACAATTAGTGATTCAATGCAAACAACCTTGAATTAAACAGTCATGAAAATCAAGTGTTGTTGATACCCTGCCACCCGAACATCTTACATTATCGGCTAATTATAGTTAATAATAAAACGCCACTGCCATTTACAATTTTTTATTTGTTAAAATAGTTCATGAACTATCATTTGACCAAAAAAAATCTAAACTGTCCAAAACTCTACAGGGGTGGGGTCACTTTATGAGAGTTCTAACATTTTGCTGTCGAATAGACACATGAAAGACGTTTCGAACCATTTACAATTTTTTTTGTTGTTAAAATAATTCATGAACTACCATTTGACCAAAAAAAATCTAAACTGTCCAAAACTCTACAGGGGTGGGGTCACTTTATGAGAGTTCTAACATTTTGCTGTCGAATAGACACATGAAAGACGTTTTGAACCATTTACAATTTTTTTTTGTTGCTAAAATAGTTCATGAACTACCATTTGACCAAAAAAATCTAAACTGTTCAAAACTCTACAGGGGTGGGGTCACTTTATGAGAGTTCTAACATTTTGCTGTCGAATAGACACATGAAAGACGTTTTGAACCATTTACAATTTTTTTTTGTTGCTAAAATAGTTCATGAACTATCATTTGACCAAAAAAAATCTAAACTGTCCAAAACTCTACAGGGGTGGGGTCACTTTATGAGAGTTCTAACATTTTGCTGTCGAATAGACACATGAAAGACGTTTTGAACCATTTACAATTTTTTTTTGTTACTAAAATAGTTCATGAACTACCATTTGACCAAAAAAATCTAAACTGTTCAAAACTCTACAGGGGTGGGGTCACTTTATGAGAGTTCTAACATTTTGCTGTCGAATAGACACATGAAAGACGTTTTGAACCATTTACAATTTTTTTTTGTTGCTAAAATAGTTCATGAACTACCATTTGACCAAAAAAATCTAAACTGTTCAAAACTCTACAGGGGTGGGGTCACTTTATGAGAGTTCTAACATTTTGCTGTCGAATAGACACATGAAAAACGTTTCGAATAAGGTATAACTAGAACTGTCATGCTTTTGAAAAAAAGAGTGGTATTAGAACTGCCATTTAACCAAAAAAAAAGTCCAACACCGTTCAAAAGTTAACAGGGGGCAGTTACTTTATGGACAGACTATAATACTTTCGAATTATTATTATGTGTGTATTATGGGTCAAGTAGCTCAGTGGTTGAGACTGAAGCGTTCAAAACCATTGACTGCTGGTCGGCTAGGTTCGAATCCTCAGCGACTTCAGATTTTTATCTGATGGCCCGAGAAAGTGCTAGGAATCGCACGTTAAAAGGTAAGATCTCGTTAATCCTTGGCTCGCACAAGTTTCGACTTTTGAGGGCTGCCGTTCGTAAGGGGATGACAGCTGGTTAACGGAAAAAACAATTTTATTTTACAATTTTCTCCGAGCTTAGATTTTCTCCGAAATCCATGCTATGAATGTGCACTGGTATGTAAAATATGTAAAGAATAAACCATTTATCCCTCTTCAAACCTAACCTAACTACTGATTTCAGTGTTAAAAAATGTTTTATAACTTCAAACCATGACTGATTGAACTTACCTTGATTCATTCATGTTTATAGGAATTTCAAAGAAGATGCTAATGGGAACAGGTTCCCAATCTACCTCATCACCTCAGTGGC
Organism: Chrysolina haemoptera; assembly: GCA_958298965.1. Taxonomy (NCBI): domain Eukaryota; kingdom Metazoa; phylum Arthropoda; class Insecta; order Coleoptera; family Chrysomelidae; genus Chrysolina; species Chrysolina haemoptera. Next base: position 2,212,333 of record OY282587.1, on the reverse strand, counting down.
ATTCCCCTCATTATTGCTGCTATTAAGCATGGTGTCATGTGGCAAACCGGACGTCCCAGACTCATTCATGAAACCGAGTGAACGAAATATTTGCAAATTTGAAGGTGAGTAGGCGCCAAACTTCATGTTGAAAAAGAGGTAGATAGGTATACAGTACCGGAAAGTTTTCATCTTCGGTATGGTGGTGGCGTGAAGAATAGTTGAGAGAGCATTACAATTTCTCCTCGATTCGCTCGAGGAAGGGATATCGACGTGAGCTGTGAGCGGTGGTCGTATTGCTACGTGTCCGTTAATGCGTCGGAGGGTAACAGGAGAGGCACACAGTAGTGCGTCTCTATTATTTATGTGGTATTATCATATCGTTGCGTTCCTTGTTGCTCGCGTACATTTCTGTCTATACCCCAGATGAAAAGTTTCCGATACTTATCCCAGATGAAAAGTTTTCGATACTGTATACCAACGACTATACACACAGGATGGCTCATTTCCTATCTCTGTACCATTGGACAAGTTTCTGCCATACGATCCCGTCATACTTTTTTATGGCCGTTGTTCTTTCTGTTGGTGAAATTTTTCTGTCGTTTTCTTCACTATTTTTCTTTTCCATTTTCAAAAGAAAGAATGTGTCGAATACATTGTAAAACCGCTGGTTTATATAATAAATAAATCTCTCCAAACAGGTACATTCCCGGAATCTCTAAAAATTGCAGTCATCAAACCACTTCACAAGTCTGGTGATAGACGTGACGTTTCGAACTATAGACCCATATCGCTTCTCTCGAATAGAGCAAAAATTCTAGAAAAAATCATTAAGTCCAGGATGGTAGGATTCATAAGAAAATATAACCTGATATCAGAGAAGCAGTTTGGGTTTATGGAGGGCAGGTCAACTCAAGACGCTATAGCGGAGTTATCAGGGAAAATATATAAAGCTTTGGATGCAAGAAACCCTGCTATATGTCTTTTCGTTGATTTAGCTAAAGCGTTTGATACGGTCTAGAAACTCTCGAACAGGTTGGATTCCGAGGTAATGCGTATCATTTAATTAAAAGTTATTTGAAAGATCGAAAACAATGCGTCAATATAGATAATGAAGTAAGTAATACAAGAATAATCAGCTATGGAGTTCCGCAGGGAACGGTGCTCGGTCCTATCTTGTTCATTCTTTATGTGAATTCATTGTTCGACTTACTGGTACCTGCTGAAATAACAAGCTTTGCTGATGACACAGTCTTCTTCTTCGAAGATAAAAATTGGATGGACCTGAAACAAAAAATAGTTACTGCATTTCCCCTAATCGTAGAATACTTCAATAGTAAATTACTTACAATCAACTTCAAAAAAACAGTTTTTCTTCCTTTCACTAGCTATGAATCTAATCTTCCCAGTTATTCTGCTCTTGATATTCCAATTAACGGCGACAACATTAAAATAATATCCTCAAAAACTGTAAAATATTTAGGTATTACGTTGGACAGTAATCTAAAATGGAATGAGCACATGAAGAATCTGACTCAAAAAATTAGATTCTTGGTATTTAAATTCAAGTACCTAAAAAATATCCTCGGCCTCAAACATCTAAAAATGGTTTATCATGCCCTGGTTCAGACGCATCTGTCTTATGGTATAATCGCTTGGGGAGGAGTCACTAACAATCACCTAAAGAATTTAGAAACTGTATAGAAGTGGATACTGAAAATCATATTGAAAAAGCCATATACCTACCCAAGTGATGATCTGTAAAAAGTACTGAACATGAATATAACACCAGATCTAGATTAAATTCAATTGAAATACCAAGAATGTTGAAGACTATTGGACAACGAAGCTATTCATATATGGCTCCAAAGCTATATGGCGTTATTCCTTCCTATCTCAAAGTAATAAACTCGTTATCGCTGTTTAAATCCAGAATAAAAACATGGATAATGGATACACCCAGAAAACAAATACATCAACTAATTGATGTAAAAAATAATTGAATAATGTATTGTTCCTGCGTTTGTTTTCTCAATATTTGTTCAGAAAATGTTTATGTCTGTTGTGTTTTCCTGTAAAAAAAAAAAAAAAGTAAATAATTCTTTTGATAATTAATGTTACAAAATGTATCACTTATATAATTCTTTTTTTATTTAACAATCCCATTTTACAATTTTACAACTTTATCTATTGAAAACCATTTTATCAAATTTATATCTAATCTCCACGTACAGGCTATGCCTTTGTGGATTTTGTTATTTATTTGCCTTAATGGTTACAATTGCTGTCTTTATTATATTATTATATTGTGTAAATTATATTGTACTTTTGGTTAATAAATATTATTATTATTATATATTATATTATAAATAAATCCAACAATACCAACCATTACCAACAATTAATTCTTCTCTTTTGATATCACTTTCTTCTAGGTATATCATCGAACGTTCTCAAATAATGAAAATATCGATGAAAGTCATTAGTCCCGTCTTTCTATCAAATAGGCCCATCTTTTGCAAATTAATTTCTCGCATACATTTTCAGTAAATCGAAGTCCTTTTTAGTGGCTTTATAACGAAATGACGTTCAAAATTCACTCAGCATCAGGTCACAGCAAACTAGGCAACTACTCCCAAAAAATCATCAGGTTTGCCTTATAAATACCGAGATGAAAGGTATAAAAAACCGAGAAAAATGCATCGGCTCTTAACACAAACCAACAATAGTGGAGGCCCAGTGACGTCAGTCCTAGTTGGTGGCAAGCGGGAGAGGAGGGGAGGCAGACAAAATCACCGAACTGTGCCATCCTTTTAGTGTATAATCGTTGGATATATACCAGGTGAATGTGAGAGTTGGCACACCTATACTTTTGAAAGAAGTAATCCGATTCAAACCACAACAATTTGGGAGACTGTTGGAGAACTAAAATGTGTTTTTTTTTTAATAAAAGTGGATCCTGTAGAACTATTTTTTTTTATTTTTTCGATAATATTTACAGAAATACTGTAGAGAAATTATGGACTGTTATTCCATTTTTTCTTTTTCAGATGCCAACATGCTATACTTCTTCATAGCCATTGGTGTCCTGATGGTTTTTAGTTTGATTTTCCTAGGATATAACTTTCATCTCATGGATAGAATGGAAAATAAATACAAAAATCACTTCAGTTGGCTGGAAAACAAGAGCAAATTCAAGTACATGTGAGTATTAAAGGGTGTCATCAAAAGGTATTGCTATAGATAAGTCCCTATTCATACAGATAGATGAATAATGGATAATAATAATAATAATAATAATAATAATAATAATAATAATAATAATAATAATAATAATAATAATAATAATAATAATAATACTCCGTCATAAACTCTCATAGAGTATACCCAAAGGCATAGCCTGTGCTGGTAGTGTACGGCTATTATTATTATTTGCGGTGGCGCTCCGGGGCGACTTACTGGTTTTTGGTGCCATATTCACTTTTCAGCTGTAGGAAAACTCGGAAAACGTAGTTGGTGTCCGGGATATGCCGTGTTGTTCTTTGGTTAAAATCTACAAACGTTTCAACTGCAACTGCGGCAGACATCTTCAGTGGCGTGATTGAAGTGTTCTTCTTGACATATCAACTGAAACTGGAGCTCTCGCTATCTATCTATCTAATAGAAAGAATAAAAAATAGTTTTCTTACATGAAAAGGGTAGAAACGATTATTAGTTTTGTCACCATACGGTAGTCAACTCGAGAAATGAAAATTTTATAGTAACGTACACTTTTTTCTAAACCTTTCGAATCCAATCGCGCTGTTTTTGGAAATAATATGAATCTATTTTTTCTAGGTCTATATCATGCAGTTTGATTTGGTTAATTTCAGCCATTTGGATAATAGAGACGGCAGTAAGGAATTTGATGATAACGGGAAATCCTGATGTGTACGACGTCATAGAAGCCCTGCAGGGAATTTTCACTGTGGCGATTTTTGTTACCGACAGATATACCAGAAGAGAGCTACATGCGAAATTTGCCGCAAAGTCTGACCTGTCCGAACGCAGGCATATCAGAACCATCAGATGGCTCACGAAAAAATTCTCTTCGCGACCGAAAACTTCCACAGAGAATCCCGGTGAAGAACACGTCCGTATTGAGTAGTGATAACGTGAATGTGAATTGAAAGAGATGTTTCATAACGTTCAAATACTCTATATGAGCTCCTTTTCATATCTTTTTAATACAATGTACTTACACTCAGTGCCGGATTAGCTACGTAGCAAGAGTAGCAAATGCTACGGGCCCCGCGCATTGGAGGGCCCCGCGTCACAACACCTGTCTGACCGTAAACAAATTTAAAATTTAGATAGGACCGTAAAATATTGCATGCCTTAAACGCGAAGCTCTTAGGCTATGCTTCACTTTCACCTGAAAATCTAAATATAATAATTAATACCTACCACTACAAACGTTGGTATCAAAATCTACAAGAATAATTTAAAATTGTACCACATTTTTAAAATTGAGCGTATCCTCAACGAACAACTCGATTTAAACAATAGTTCTCTCCTGAACCTATAACCCAATTCCCACAACCTGCAATACCTGCATTTATCAAATTGTTTGTTATGTTCCTTTATCATTGATATTGACTCCGAAAATCGATATAGGTACTGCTACTAATTAAGGTATATCCTAGGATTCCCACATTCCCAGGTATAGATGATGTAGATCTCTCATGATCACTAACTGCAGTGGCGAACGTTCTTTTTCCACATTAAAACGTATTAAAAATGAGTTAAGGAACACGATAGGCCAAGAACGTCTTAATCATTTCACTTTGATGAATATAGAGCATGATTTGCTTAAAGAAGTCGATATTGAAAGTGTTATCTCTAAATTTGCCCATATTAAATCCAGAAAAGTTTATTTGTAATAGTTTTGTTTTATTTAATACCCTAAACTTGAGAACCTAAAGCAAACCAAGGGCCCCATGAGAGAATTTGCTACAGGCCCCGCACTGGCTTAATCCGGCACTGCTTACACTCCATGAGTTTGAGAAAGAAAAATATACGGATCTCGGAAATGTAAGAACACAAAGTTGTTTAAATTAGGAAAAACCATCGCAATTCAAATATATCTGCTAAGTAGGCTGTACTTTTTGGATTTTTAGTTTTCATCGCCTAATCAATGATAAAAGTTTCATGGTTCGAAGATGTTCCTCCACAACGGAAAAATATTGAAAACATAGATGAGGTCTGTCGAGATCTTTCAGCATAGGAAGTTGCTGCGTTCCTCGAAATTTTTGAAACATTCATAAAGAACAATAATTTTTTTTCAGATTTTTTCCGATTATGCCTCGTAGTAAAGAAAGTGAAAAAAAGAAATCATTTCGATCCAGATTTTCTAAAAGTGGCTATAGAACCTGTTAACTCCTCTGATCCAGATAATAAAATTTCCTATAGGGATACAACGGGAATATTTTACGTTAGCCTTGCAACACTTTCAAGATAATCTAAAAAGTATAAAGAAGTTGGAGATGATAGCTATAAACGCACTGCGAATAACGCTTTTAAGCACGTCATAACAGTACATTATAGTATAGTTCCTAAATTGTAAATAGTGACTCATAGGTTGTACGGTCCATAATTCATATGAAGCAGGGCAAGAAATGAAACAGAAATCAGCTAGATACTTAGGTTTTGAATCAAGTTTTACTTTGCCACTTTCTTACATCCCCCCGCACTTTCAAATCCCGTAAAAACCTGAAAACGTACGATGAGTCACTATCTACAATTTAGGAACTAGACTATAGGTATGTTCCATGGTACAAGACCACCTTGTACCTTGGAACGATTTTCATCTAATCACAAATATTTTGGAAAACTTTAGCATCAATATTTGTAAAATTATCCTTACATCTTGTGCACCGTGTACCTGAATAGATATGTCATCAATCCAGCAGAAAACGCCTTTTAACGGTCTTTAGCCCTTAGTATAAGAAACTTATATCGCTAGATGGCAGTTCATGTTCGAACTGCCATTTCCAGCTTGTCAACTTTCGCGCGGTACAGGATCGAATTAAGTATTACGATGATTGTTTTTCCTAATTTTGGAATATATCCACAATAGTGGTAGAGTTCATATCCAAATAAGTTAGAAAAAACAATTTCGAGTAAGTTAATGGAATGTACTTTCATTTAATATCATGACCGATAGTTAATAGCACAACAAAAATGTCTAGGCGCTGCGAATATTTTAAGTGATCCGAAATCCGACCCTGTGCCAGAACTTGTATGATCCCTCTCTCCACGTTTCACGTTATCAGCCGTATTGGAGGAGCAACGTGAGGTGCGTAAAGAAATTCAGTTCTATTTTGGATTCAAGAATTGTAATTAATGATTAATTTTCACTAGTCGACGGCTGAAACATTCCATTATAGCTTGACGGTTATAAAATTGGCTATTTCCCAATTCGAATGGAATAATGCAAGGAAATTCATTTCGCAAAAACAACACTTTTTTGTAAAATTATTCACAAATAAACCGAATTGTGTAAGAGGAAAACGAGACCGTCATTCCATCAAGTAATTGATAGACTTCAATAATACAAGGAAACATCATAAAAATATTCGTTCATTTTGATGGTGGCACTGATCAAAAATGCACAAAAATGGGAAGAAATATCCTTTTCATTCAGTTAATACTTTCAAAATATTTTTTTTGTTATTTTTATCTGTATACACTCATACATTCCTTCATCAATCAGAAGAAAGAAATCGTTTCCGTCCCCCTTTTTTTCAGGGATGCAGACCCTTAAATATTTTTCCAATCAGCACTTAAACCAACATTTTTAAAAATCGTTCGAAGGTACAGTTTCCCCTACGTTATTCTTGGTATGAACAGTATGATAAGTATAACGTATTACAGACGTGTTTTACCATGAACTGTATGTTAACTGTATGTAATGTGTGATAGTCCGTCAGAAAATGACAGATTTTGCTGACTCACTTTCTCTTTTCTGACCTGCTTATGGGAATTTTTTTTCGGGTTCATTGCGTTAAATAAATCATGCATCATTGTCTAGAACCTAAAACGAGGAGGAAACCGCTGAGAAAACTGTGTATACTAATTCCCAAAAATCCTTAATAATTCCTCTGATACCCAAGCTAGTAATTCTCGAAATACCACGAACTATTGCCACTAATGCTCAAGAAATTCCTGTAATCCGAGTAATAAAAGTAATAAAAATATTGAATCCTGTCCTAATGTTAGAGGTTTTTTGTCAAGTACTATTTTCAAGAGATTTTTTTTTCATTCAACAACTATGATTTCCACCAATGTTCTCTAATTTCCCAAAAATTCCGAATAATACCCAACTAATACCACCAATACCCAAGGCATGTACACCAAAATTCCCCAGTGGGTTTCCCCTTCGGTCTAAAATTATGTAAATTAATCCATAATATGTAGATATGTGCGCTAAAAAACCAATATCAATTTTACGAGTATACTATATCAAACACCTACCAGTGGATTAATCATATAATGATTTTTTTTACTATTGACTCATTTTTGATTTCCTAATTCTAAAACGAAGTGGCGGGCAGTTTGAGGATCTCCTTATATGGGTGGGTACCGATAAAAATAAATTTTCAGATGAGCATATCTAATGTAATCAGATATCAAATCATCAGCTATTATTGGATAACTGATAACAGCTGAAAGGCATCAAGCGATACATTTTTCTCAGTTGATTCACGTTAGCCTTGAGTTTACAAACACGAACCACGAATTGGAAATTAAATTCATGTTAAGTGGTAACGACCACATACATTAGTGCTTGACTAGACGCCAGAAGTTTCAGTTCCAACCATTCATGAAAATACTTTTGTTAAAATCCACGACGAATATGCGGAGACGATTTTAGAACGGTAAAAGCCTTGATTACCGGTTAGTGTCCTTGAACTTGACCTACCAGAATAGCGCCAGCAAATGTGTAGGTTTTTCCCAAAGCAACTCGACATGCTACAAGAGACAAGGTGCCAATATATACGTGGATACCATTCAAAGTAGATTCAGTGATTCCGAGTCGTGCATACCATTCATTTTCAGTGAATTCCTGAGTATAGTGAGGCAATCAAAATAATTTTTTCAGTGGAATCGACAGACTTGCAACCTTGTCGTAGATAAGATAAAAATAATGTTACTCAGGTGTTGGCAGAACTTACTCATGTTTGTGTAGTTTCGACACATGCTAGTCGTCGATGTAGACATTGGTTATAATTATATCAACTGAATAGCACCGTATAAATTAAGCAAATAAACAGGATGTGGAGTCTAAGAACAATCGTGATTTGCCTAATTTATTGTGCATGCCGTTGTAAAGGACAAGAAGGTGCATCTAATGCAACGGAGATTGAAAAGGTATGTGTGGTTATTTTGGAGTAGTTATACTTGAATTATTATGATAGATAAGAAAAATGAAAGTTCATTCATAGTGTTGCGTTCCTATGTTCTCAAATAAGTGATGGACTAAAACCAAAAATCAGCTTTGGTAGTTCAAAAACGCATTTTAAATATTTACGTGAATACTAAACATCAATTGCTGTTTAAACAATGCAAAAAATTTGACTTCAGTCCAGAAAACCATCCATCAGTTGAAGTCCTCATAATGGGTTGGCCTCGTTGGCAATCTGTCTGTTTCATAGATTGGCTCAACTTTCATTAAGCTGAAATCAGTTATAGAAAAACTGTTGTCATGGCAACTGTTGCTATGGTTACGAGAATACAAAAACCCGATTCCCTTGGTGCGGAAATGCGGGGTTGCCAATTTGTCCGCTTCAGTTTAGCTGAAATCAGTTACGGAAAAAAGGTTCCCATGGTAACCGTTGTTATGGTCAACAGTAAACAGAAATGCTTTTCCCGTTTTGCGGACATGCGTGTTTGCCAAGTTGGGTCAGTTATAGTTCAGCTGAAATCAGTTACGGAAAAACTGTTGCAATGGCAACCGTTGCTATGGTTACCAGAATACAAAAACCCGATTTCATTGGTGCGGAAATACGTGGTTGCCAAGTTGGGTCAGTTATAGTTTAGCTGAAATCAGTTACTGCAAAAGAATAAGAAAAAGAATAAAGAGAAAGGACAAAGTAGCAAATCCGCGCATGTCGACCGGACCCGCTCGCCTTCATGTTACTACTTTGTCCATTTTCTTTATTCTTTTTCTTCTTTTGCCGTAACTGATTTCAGCTAAACTATAACTGACCCAACTTGGCAACCACGCATTCCGCACCATGGGAATCGGATTTTTGTATTCTCGTAACCATAGCAACGGTTGCCATCCCAACAGTTTTTCTGTAACTGATTTCAGCTAAACGAAAGTTGATCTCTTCTAGGAATTTTGCCAGTTTAAATGTATTCATCAAATTCATAGTTTTTTGCAACCGGTCTTTCTTGATTCTTTCCGTCCTTCTGCTATTGTGGATTCTTCAGGAGCCGGTCTTGTTCCTCTAGTTTTTGTTCAACCCTCATGTTTTCCTATTCTTGCAAAGTTTTCTGCAACTGATCCTGCCCTTCTTGACTTTCGTGGTATCTTCCGTCTTTCTATTACATGTTTTTTCTTTCTCTCGTTACTTTCCGATGAAAGTTTTCTTTTTTCCCCTCCCTTCTTGTTGTCCCTTTCGTTTTGTTGTCCTTTCTGCGTCCGTTCTAAGATGTCTAAAAACCCTGGTGTATCGACTGATTCGAATTTGTTTAGATTATTTTGAAGACAAAACAAATGAATTAGTGGTGTGCTCCTGTAACTGGATCCAGAGATGGCGTCTTCATCGTTGACAGTACCAAAGGTGACTTTTCATCTACATAAATTTGAAGACTTCAATATAAAATGCATTATAGGTAATTCTAGTTAGTTGTATTTCAACGAAAATTGAATATAGTTTTTCTAAAATTGATATCAACAATTAAAACTACCTGGGACATTATATTCCACTCATTATGTTGTTTTTCATTTCATAGTCGTACGCAATAGGTACTTGAAATTTCTATTAATGGAAACTCACCTTAAGAAAAAAGCACACCACTAATTTATTTGTTTTTGCATTAATCAAGTTGGCGAATGTCTTGGGTTTTATTCTACAGTTTTGCAGGTATGACTCGCTACGCCAGGGTTTTTAGGCATCTTAGTCCGTTCCATGCTTGTACTTTCGCCACTGTGACACTGTCATATAACTTCGGATTTTCAATAGTCTTCATATTTTTTTGCAGACCAACAAGACAGCAGGATTTCCAAAATGTTGCGAAATGGACGAAAAACTTGTGCGAGGATCCAAGTCTTGTGCAAAAACGAACTCAACTGTTAACTACGAACATAATTATTTCTACAGTAATGCAACACATATCGACGATTCGTTTGTGAAGTTCATACCGACCATATTCTACAAACAGCTGATTGTTTGTCCACCAGAAATGGTAAGGTGAGTTTCCTGCTACCCTAAGTTCTTACTAAAACTACCTATTATTAAATTTGTTGGTTGACTGATAGCGTCGTTGGCTTGGATATATAATGACTCTTTGAATTTTCGTTTGAAGCAGTATTCTTTCTTGCCTAAGACGTTGGAATGTTTTTACTTACGCATCAGCTTACATGATCATAAAACAAATTTAATGGATAGGAATATCTATCGAATCACAAACTCAATATAGAAAGCATGCAGCTTTCGCTGAGTGGTATACAGACAGACGGAGCGCGCTTCATTTAAAGAGTCAATATCGACTAAAAAACCCTTCCAATGAAAAAACCATTCCTTTAAAAAAATGTTGAAATTACTTTTTATGTTGAAAACGGGAACATTGTCCATGAAAATTGAAAAATGACAGAAAACAACTACTTTCCCGGCTAAAGCCACGCTGGACATTGATCTACATCTGATAGATATTGTTTTCATTGAAAATTCATTTAATAAATTAGATAGGGAGAATGTTATTAAAAAATATCAGTCACAGAAATCGTTCATTTCATTGAAGCAAGGTTCGCTTCTCTCGCATTTAATCCCCAATACATTTTGGTCGACGAAAATCTATTTCGCTTTACCAAGCTCATCAGGAAGATTGATAGAATTGAAAAGCAGGCTCTCCAGAAACAATTATACACATCAAGGATGGAAATGATGGAAATATTTCTTCTGCGGTAACACTTTGAAAGTTATTTTTTGACATAGACCTGTAAATGCAATGTATGCAATGTGTTTTATAACTTTTATTCCGTATAAGTATATATCTATCAATCTGTCTTTAGTAACTATTCAGAGAGTGCCGTGATGCTAAATGCAGATTTTGTATACGTATTACCTAATTTTTTTTTTTTGCTTCCATTGCGATCCTGAATATTTTCGTTATTAGATAACTCCGAATCCATACCTAATGTCTTTTTCAGACTTCTTGATGCCCAACTATACAGTAACCGCCAAAAAGTATGTACCATATGGGACAAAAGTTAATTATTAGAGTATTAGAAAAAAGATTCTTGGCAAATTGAAAAAAATTACTATGAAAAGACAAAAGGTGGGGTAAAATGGCACTATATCAAAAAAGGTATTCGAAAAAGTTGCTAAGAATAATATTTTATATACATATACAAAGTTTCAAGAGATAATGAGAGAAAATTTAATATAGCAATTTTTTTTAAATATTTTCTTAGCTGCATAAAAATATCAAATTATTATCCTATGAATAGCTTGATCATACTGAAACATTTGTATTTCAATGATAATGACAAAACTTTCTCATTTTCCCTGCAGCAGTAAGCGCTAAATTAAAAAAATTGGATTTTGTTAAAACCCTGGCTGTTACATTGGTTCGTATCTAACAGTTATATCAGAATTCCACGACCATTGTGATGACATGACACTCCAGGAACATGGTGTTTTCCATATTATAATCAAGTTTCGATGATAATCGTGCCAGAGCGTTTCACTTCGCATGCAATGTTGAAAACTCTAGCTTCTTTAATTTGACGCACTATTTTTAAGATTATGTGCAAAGTGAAACGTTCGTGCTCGATTATCGTCAAAAATTTATTATAATCGGAAAAACACGATATTTTTGGATTTCGCTATGATCGCAATAATAGTGGATTTGTGATATAACTGTTAGATACGAACCAATGTAACAGCAAGGGTTCTGACAAAATTCAATTTTTCTAATTTAGTACTCTCTGGTGTGGAGAAAATGAGGAAGTTTTGTTATTATCATCGGAATACGAATATTTCAGTATGGTCAAGCTATTCATAAGAAAATAATTTGCTATTTTTTTACAGCTAGAAAAATATTAAAACAAAAAATTGCAATTTTCAATTTTCTCACATTATTTTCCCAATCTTTGTATATGTGTATAAAATTGAATTCTAAGCAACGTTTTCAAATAACTTTTTTTGATATCTTGCCATTTCACCCGACTTTTTGCCTATTCATAATAATTTTTTTCAATTTGCCGCCATACCAGCCATCACGTGACATGTATCAAAATCGATTTTTAATTTATTGGACATGCACAAACTCTTCCCAAGAATCTTTTTTCCAATACTCTAATAATAAACTTTTTTCCCATATGGTACATACTTTTTGGCGGTCACTGTATAACCACTAACTTAAGAGCATAAATAATTAGAAAGAGCTGCCAGCAACATGAATGAATAAAGTAATAATCAAAAACCATCTAGAGATATTTGCATTAAGCCTTCGAGTCTATTTTTAACTTCGAAACGGAAATTGAATTTTAACGCTGCGCAGCGCAACGCGGAATCTGGAATTTTTTTCCATAACGAATTCTGTTAAGTTGAATTTCCGTAAAAATGTTCGCAGAGTTGATTATTTCCCAGCCTTCAAACATTTTCCGCTCTTTAAAGATGAACCGGAAATCGATTGAAATTCAACAATTTTCAAGGAAATATTTCACTGAATGTTATCTATTTTACATACAATATCGAAATATACACGGTGTCAAACTTAAAACTTGCCAGTGGATATATTGTGACATTCCACGCCATCAACCTCTATACTTCTGATGTTTGAATGGCAAACTCCCCATGTGTGATACATCTTCGAAAAGCTCTTTGAAAATGTGTTTCAGTGATGCCCAATTTGGGGGTGTAGGGGTTGTTATTAAACTAAAATTGAAAATTGAAATAATAAGTCTTCATTCCTTGTTTTATATATATTTTTTAATTCAGTAGGTGTTGACCCATATTTTGTGTAGACAAGGCATACAGTCTCCAAAATAAATAAACAAGAGAGTGATAGGATTTGCTGGCTAATAAAAAGTGTTTTACAGTGACAGCCATACTCAGCTTTACACAGGTATCGAATGGCTCTTTTTTGTAGTACAAAAACAGATCGAAATAACTGATCACTGCATAATCCCCAGAAGGCAATGCCATACCTCAAGTGTGACTCGACTAGGGCCATCCTAGCCGAGGCTAAACTTAATTCCCTCGAAACAATTTTCATCGCGAAGCAGCTAGAGGCTAACTTTTTGCTCAAGGTCGTTACATGCTCATCAAATTTCAGCTTGTTGTCAATAGTTAGGCCTAGAAACTTAGTTTGTGTCTTGTTTGTTATAATCTGGTTATCTAAGTACAAATTATCAAAATCAAACTTGAAGGTGACTAGGTTTGTTTTTTTTTAAATTGAAGCAGAGTAGATTGGAGTCACACCATTGCTTATTTTTTTTTAGATCGAGAGTAATTGATTTCTTCAAGTTACTTATGTCTTTGCTGTGCCATAGAATGGTGGTATCATCTGCAAAAAAAGTGAATTTTCCTTGGATGCGAATGGTGGCTAGGTCATTTAAATACAATAAAAATAGAATAGGACCAAGAACGGGCGACGCTTTCCTATGTATAGAGAGAGTAATTTATTTGGTATGAATTTCACTCAGTTTTCAACTTCTTCTAGTGAAGAGAGCACAGTGTATAATTTTCTGTATTCGGTTGTAATTCACTTTATGTAAGATGTGCGTAAAAAATTGTTTTTCCCAACGATTTCACTTTCCCTCTTAATACCTATTGTGCCAGAATGGCAATTTTGCATGTATAGCCCAAATTGTATTCATAATTTGCCTTTCCAGGGCTCTGGCGTATCACGACGAGGTGCAGGGGTTCAACTACAATTCGTCTCTCGTAGTCTCTTCTGGATTAGTCTCTTCTGGATTAATCTCCACCACAAAGTACTGCGTGGATAGTTTTAATGGGAGGATAGCTTTCCTGATGTGCCACAAAAATGAAAAACCCTTACAGGCACAAATACCACTCGTTTGTTACTTGTCATGTGAGTATATATGTATATATGTATTTTTCACGTAATGATGAATTGTTGAAAGTAAGTTTAGTGGACTTATATATGTTACTTACATAGTTTTTTTCTTCTGAAGACGAACCTGAAAGAATTTTGAGGGGTCTCAGGTACTTGTCGAGTTATACCTCGTCCTTTTTGACAACTTTCTTTTTTCGGACGCTAATCAACTCATATTTCACAAATTAATATGAGCACCAAAAATAACAGTATTACACAAAACTTTCGACCTTCTTGTAACCGTAAACATAACCCATTTTCGTTCAAAGATTCGGAATCAGCACATCAAAATACGTTGAGGGATAAAAATTTGAAATTCGAAAAATGAAAAATAAAAAAGCTCAGAAAATTATCTATCATGATAATCTCGACTTTTTTGTCCGTCGAATTTTTCCGTTGAAATTCTCAGTATATACTAATTCGGCCATTCGCAATCGATTGGCGTTAGCAGAATTTGTCTATCTCTAACCGTTCTCGAGTTGGTCAGATCTGAATCAGTTTTCAAATGGTTTTTTTGGCGCCAAAAATATTTTCGATGAGTTTTCGAGATTTTCGTTCAAAGATTAGAAATCAGCACGTCAAAATACGTTCGGGGACAAAAATTTGAAATTCGAAAAATGAAAAATAAAAAATTTCAAAAAATTATCTATCACGATATACTCGACTTTTTTGTCCGTCGATTTTTTTCGTTAAAATTTTTGGTATACACTAATTCGGCCATTCTGAATCGATTGGCGTTCGCAGAATTTGTCTATCTCTTACCGTTCTCCAGTTGGTCAGCTCTGAATCAGTTTTCAAATGGTTTTTTTGGCGCCAAAAATATTTTCGATGAGTTTTCGAGATTTTCGTTCAAAGATTCGAAATCAGCACGTCAAAATACGTTCGGGGACAATAATTTGAAATTCCAAAAATGAAAAATAAAAAAGTTCAAAAAATTATCTATCACGATATACTCGACTTTTTTGTCCGTCGCTTTTTTTCGTTCAAATTTTTGGCATACATTAATTTGGCCATTCTGAATCGATTGGCGTTCGCAGAATTTGTCTATCTCTAACCGTTCTCGAGTTGGTCAGATCTGAATCAGTTTTCAAATGGTTTTTTTGGCGCCAAAAATATTTTCGGTGAGTTTTCGAGATTTTCGTTCAAAGATTCGAAATCAGCACGTCAAAATACGTTCGGGGACAAAAATTTGAAATTCCAAAAATGAAAAATAAAAAAGTTCAAAAAATTATCTATCACGTTATACTCGACTTTTTTGTCCGTCGATTTTTTTCGTTCAAATTTTTGGTATACACTAATTTAACCATTTTGAATCGATTGGCGTTCGCAGAATTTGTCTATCTCTTACCGTTCTCCAGTTGATCAGCTCTGAATCAGTTTTCAAATGGTTTTTTTTGGCGCCAAAAATATTTTCGGTGAGTTTTCGAGATTTTCGTTCAAAGATTCGAAATCAGCACGTCAAAATACGTTCGGGGACAAAAATTTGAAATTCCAAAAATGAAAAATAAAAAAGTTTAAAAAATTATCTATCACGATATACTCGACTTTTTTGTCCGTCGATTTTTTCTGTTCAAATTCGCAGTATATACTAATTTGGCCGTTCTGAATCGATTGACGTTCGCAGAATCAGTCTATCTCTAACCGTTCTTGAGTTGGTCAGCTCTGAATAAGTTTTCAAATGGTTTTTTGAAGCCAAAAATATTTTCGATGAGTTTTGAGATTTTCGTTCAAAGATTCGGAATCAGCATGTCAAAATATGTTCGAAGACAAAAATTTGAAATTCGAAAAATGAAAAATAAAAAAGTTCAAAAAATTATCTATCACGATATACTCGACTTTTTTGTCCGTCGATTTTTTTCGTTCAATTTCTTAGTATATACTATTTGGCCATTCTGAATCTATTGACGTTCGCAGAATTTGTCTATCTCTAACCGTTCTATAGTTGGTCAGCTCTGAATCAGTTTTCAAATGTTTGTTTGGCGCCAAAAATATTTTCGATGAGTTTTCGACATTTTCGTTCAAAGATTCGAAATCATTACGTCAAAATACATTCGAGGACAAAAACTTGAAATTCGAAAAATGAAAAAATAAAAAAGTTCAAAAAATTATCAATCACGATATACTCGACTTTTTTGTCCGTCGATTTTTTCCGCTCAAATTCTCAGCATATACTAATTTGACCATTCTGAATCGATTGGCGTTCGCAGAAATTTTCTATCTCTAACTGTTCTCGAGTTGGTCAGCTCTGAATCAGTTTTCAAATGTTTTTTTTGGCGCCAAAAATATTTCCGATGAGTTTTGAGATTTTCGTCCAAAGATTCGGAATCAGCACGTCAAAATACCTTCAGGGACCTTAATTTTAATTTCGAAAAATTGAAAATAAAAAAGTTCAAAAAATTATCTATCACGATATACTCAACTTTTTTGTTCATCGATTTTTTTCGTTAAAATTCTCAGTATATACTACTTTGGCCATTTTGAATCATTGACGTTCGCAGAATCAGTCTATCTCTCACCGTTCTCGAGCTGGTCAGCTCTGAATCAGTTTTCAAATGTTTTTTTGGCGCCAAAAATATTTCCGATGAGTTTTGAGATCAAAGATTCGGAATCGGCACGTCAAAATACCTTCGGGGACCTTAATTTTAATTTCGAAAAATTGAAAATAAAAAAGTTCAAAAAATTATCTATCACGATATACTCAACTTTTTTGTCCATCGATTTTTTTCGTTAAAATTCTCAGTATATACTAATTTGGCCATTTTGAATCATTGACGTTCGCAGAATCAGTCTATCTCTCACCGTTCTCGAGTTGGTCAGCTCTGAATCAGTTTTCAAATGTTTTTTTTAGCGCCAAAAATTTTTAAGATGAGTTTTCGACATTTTCGTTCAAAGATTCTAAATCAGCACGTCAAAATACGTTCGGGGACAACAAGTTTAATTTCGAAAAATGAAAAATAAAAAAGTTTTTGTTTCAGTCCTCATCATTTCGACACTTTGCTGCTTTGGCACCGCTGTGATCTATCCATATATGATGAAAACAAAAGAAGTGCATCGAAAATGTTTTGTAGGATACTCTTTCTCGACAGGATTCGCCATATTGTTCGAAATAATGCTGCAAACTGAAATGGCAAGGGGAGGATGTAATATTTTAGGTAAGTTGAGTATTGTTTTCCAAAACCTATACATACCGAGGGACTATAGTATTAAAATATCGTAGAAACAAAATCCAATTTTTTTTCTGAATCGAAATACATATATATTCTTTTTTCTTTTGCTGACTTTTGACTAATATCTGACTCAAAACTAATTCATAGTTGAAACTTTTTCGTCTGAGTTGTTTCTTTACGATGGTGAATATTGGAATATTGGAACTCGGCTGCGCCTCAAAAAAGTCCTACTTTACGATTATTTATCATGAATAGCTATTTCGCTAAATGTCTTTTTCAAGTGGCACTACCAATATTCCGTTTATTTGCACATCCGGCATTTTTGTTATACAGAGAAAACTTTGTAATTTATATATATATTTTTTTCAGGAGTATTATTCTTCTTCTTTACTATAGCGTCCTTTGTGTGGTTGGCATGTCTATGCCTCGATCTGATAATGAGATTACGGTAAGTTTTTTCATTCAATAACTACCTACTACTGTTATATTCCGATAATTCTATATTCGGAAATGAAAAATGGATAATTATTTTTCACGATAAGATATTGCCATTATGAAACTAGAGTAAACAAAGATCCGATGGTTATTTTATTTACGAGTGGCAAGTGACGTAATATTAAATCAATATAACGAACAACCAAGAAACCACTAGAAATATATAGATAATATTTTTTGAAAATTTAAAATTGACTAAGACAGCGTGAGCCATGTTTGCAACATGGGAAAAAAATAGTATCTAAGTTACAAAAAAATTATTTTTTTACACTACATGCGCAAGTTTTTACGCACAGTCCACAATGCGTAAAGTGATCATTTTTAGCACAAGTGCCTAAAAAATCAACCATGCATGAAAACAGCAACTGTGCGTAAAGTAATATGTTTACACAGTATTTCATACATTAACGCCGACTCGGCTGCCGAAGCGGTGCATCCTTTATGGCAGTTCTATTGAATGAAACAGACGGTGCGTCAACGCGCGGTTCGTGATGGCGGTGGCAGCGCGTACCCTGCTGGCCATCATGCACCGCGCGCGGGTTTACGACTGTAGTCGGAACATCAGTACAAGTTTGCTTAGCCAGGAATCACACTGATCGACTAGGACCGACCGTCCGCGACCGTCCATTTACGACCAAAATTTCCAACACGTATATTCTTATCGCACAACTCACACTGTATAATCGTCATTGACCGTCCTCGACCGTTTTTCAAAGACCATGTTCGAAATTGTAGTCTGCTGGAAATTTTGGTCGGTGTCACACTATCCTGACGTAATGTCACTTTGACACACATTTATGATGAACTTTTGACTTCAACAAAACTCATGTAAATAGGTATATTTCCTACCGGAAAAATAAAATGTTCTTCTCCAGTAACACTACTGCTCATTATTTAAAGCAAAACTATTGATATTATGAATTTAAGTTATTTTCAATAAATGAACAGACAATTCACATAACCTTTCGAATGTCAAATTAATGTCAGATTTACAAAATTATTCTAGTGGTCGGTCGTGGATGGTCGATCAGTGTGACTTTGAAAGTTTTCATTGATCTACTTCTACTTTTGGTCGTAGGTGGACGGTCGCGGACGGTCGGTCCTGGTCGATCAGTGTGATTCCTCACTTATGGGACTAAACACACGTAAGCGGTGTTGTGGCGGTTTTTGTTATTAATAAGTGACTCGGCGTTGTAAGACCAGTATGGAAACTTTGGACGTTGAGAAATTAATCAATGAGATTCATATTAGACCAGCGATTTGGGATATGCGTTCAAAGGATTATTCCAACAAAATAAAAAAGAAACGTTCTTGGGAAGAGGTAACCAACGCCTTTGTTGATGAGGGTGCTGCAGTGGAGGAGAAAAGACAAATGGGTAATTACATGAAAACTAAATTTATTTATTAATAAAAAATCATCAGTATTTAATTGTACAGGGTGTTTCAGTTTGTTCGTTCATAACTTCAGTAAACGATAGAACATATCAAAATAATAAAAGTATATTCTATAACATTTTTCTCTAAACGCTTCGTTTTCAAGATACAGGGTGTTAAACTTTTAAAAAAATATTAATATTTATTTATTATTATTAAATAAGTACAGATTTTTTATTTCAATTTTGTACACTTTAGTCATAATAAAAGACCAATTGTTTGATGTTCCGAAAATTTTCCTTGGAAAAGCAGTGGCGTAGTTATGGGGTTCTGTCTGGATTATATTATGACTAAGTGTACAAAGTTTGAATAAAAAATGTTTATTTGTTTGGGAGATATCGAATAAATAGTAGTACTTTTTTTAAAGTTTAACGCCCTGTATCTTGAAAACGAAACGTTTTATAGAAAAATGTTATAGAAAAGACTCATATTATTTTAATATTTTCTATCGTTTATGAACGAAAAAACCGAAACACCATGTATTAACTTAATAATAATTTTCATATTTGTGCGTTTTGCCATTCCAGCGGATTAATATTAACAAAATAGTTAGTAAATTTATAGTTAGTAAAGTTATAAGAAGCTTTTCTTCTACTGGTATGCTTTCCCTTATGGTAGTATTTCTTTTTGAACATGAATCTTTAATTATTAACAACAATTCTTGGAATGTGTCTCTTGACATTCTGGTAAAATTAAAGAATTTATCTGGATCTCCGTTAAGTTCGTCATACAGTGTGTAAAAAAAATCCTCTATTTTTCCTCTCCTTTATTATGGGATGTATCCAATATTTGCGTTTCTTTTTTTTCTTAATTTTGTTATATAATAAGCCTGTAGTTATTAGAAAAAGCAAATCATCATCACTGTCAGAAGAAGTCATAACATGCCAACGATGCGAACCACTCAGACACAACTAGACAACTGCGAAAGATGTCTCGATAAAAACGTGTCGGTCGTAAGCTGCGGTGACGCCTCGTGTGTTTTGAGCCGCTTCTCTGCCGAGTCGGCGCCGAAACCGCTCCGTGTGTTTTAGCACTTAGGCTGTTCGTCCACCGCCGCCGTCACCGAGTCGTCACCGAAACGTCACCGAAACGTCACCGACACGTCACCGAAACGTCACCGAAACGTCATCGAAACGTCACCGACACGTCACCAAAACGTCACCGAGAACGAGATGACGGCGCCGAAGTAGCGATATATATATATTAAGCCGGAAACGGACTAAATATCAAGAATTACTCTTTGACCTCCGCAGACTCTACCAAATTATTCTGTTGAAATGGGTGGTTCTGATCATGGGACTACTTGGTGGAATGATGCATGGACACCTCTCAAATTCGAAAATCATACCGCTTTGCCGTGATGCGGCAGAAATCTTAGCCGGACGAATGCAGAAAGCCGTCATGCTTGGTTCACTGAGTATTTTCGTGAGGAAAAACTCTGCCAGGTGATTCAGCAGTTGTGGGGCTATTGGATTATTTTCTGTTCGATGTTTGCCGATAGATCTCCTGTAGTATGGGACATTGGCTTGATTGCAAACAACTTCTGCATATAAAATGGTTTGCTATCTCTGAAAATGACCCCAGTGTTTGCCCCTTCGTAGTAAATTTTTGAAAATTGCCACTATATTGGTGGCCACGTGACCTTGTCAAAAACTTTTTCAAGTTTTTCGATATGCAGGAATTAATTCCTGTAAGGTGTTCTTTGTAAGTCTTTTAAAATAAAAATTATTACTCATGTGTTGAAAACATTAAGGCCCATACTGTATTAGACCAAGCTGTAGAAGTTTTTTCACCCACAAAATAAAAGACGCAAATGACCTATGCTAATAAGATAGTTCGTTAATGAAAACCCCGGTTTTGGTCCCAGCAAAATCGCTTTGTGAAATTTTTTAAACAAAAAATTGTGAGAAAAATTACATCTTTTTGGTTCTTTGTAGATATTTCCAAAACTATTGAAGGAAAATCGGTTTACAGTCAATAGAACTTTTCTAGAGAATTATTAAACCTTCGAATTGTTTTTTTGTACGACCGGATCGGTGCATTTTCGTCTAAGAAAATTCGGGAGACCAAAAAAATTCGCAATTTTTATATGAACAATTCAAGGGCTTATCTTACAAAATGCCTAGATTCTAGGGAAATCATCATATTCAAATTCTGTAAAGATCAAACACTACCATTTGTATATTTTGGATTTTCATCTGAGAGGTGGGAAATGTGTTTAAAATGCCACTGAAAGTTGCTATAAACGCTTGAAAGTATGTTCCTGGCGTAGCCGAGTAGCAGTAGTGGACGAGAGGAGAGTGTAACCGCCATTTTCGTCTTTTATTTTGTGTAAAAAGAGCCTCTTATTTTTATCTACAGTTTGGTATATACAGGGTGGGGCACCGAAAACGAAACAGATCGAATATCTTCAAAACGCATGTGTTCTGAAAAAAATGCAAAAACACGTCGATTTTTAATCCAAAGGGGACATCTTCCTATCATAAATTCAACTGTCATACCTCTCCCCCCTCCCCTTGGTCACTATCACCCAAAAATTTTGAATAGGGAAAGTAGTGAGTGTGACACATCATTAAAAAGGTAATTCCATAAGGAATTCAGCCATGTCAATTTTCGCTACCTCACTTCCTATTTTAGCGCCCTCTCGCGGGAAAAACAACTGTTCCGTATTAAAAATTATGATACTTCATTTGCAAGCTAATTTAACATAAATTTGGTGACAATGAATTATGGAATTTTTCTGAGGCAAAAAACAAAATGGCGGCTTCAGAATCGGACCATAATTTCAAATCTTGTGTGCCATTCTGAAGCCGCCATTTTGTTTTTTCCCTTAGAAAAATTCCATAATTCATTGTCACCGAATTTATGTTGAATTAGCTTGCAAATGAAGTATCATAATTTGGAATACGGAACAGTTGTTTTTCCCGCAAGAGGGTGCTAAAATACGAAGTTAGGTAGCGAAAATTGACATGGCTGAATTCCTTATGAAATTACTTTTTTAATGATGTGTCACACTCACTACTTTCCCTATTCAAATTGTTTGGATGATAGTGACCAAGGTGAGGGGGGGGGAGGTATGACAGTTGAATTTATGATAGGAAGATGTCCCCTTTGGATTAAAAATCGACGTGTTTTTGCATTTTTTTCAGAACACATGCGTTTTGAAGATATTCGATCTGTTTCGTTTTCGGTGCCACACCCTGTATGTATATGCTATTTGCATCAAAACTAATATGACTGATACCATATAAATGATTGTAATCCACAGAACTTTAGGAGGCACAGGAAATGAGAACCGCTTCAAATTGTACATCGGAGCATCGTTGGCGGTCCCCAGCATCGTTTCGTTGATAACCCTTCTGGCCAATGATAATAAGCCCGCTGTTCCAGACTCATTTATAAAACCCAGTGATGGAGAGAGTGTCTGCAAATTCAAGGGTGAGTATTCATTTCTGGGTTTTTTTTTCGAAACGTAGCGACGCCCATCTTGTTGTATCTGTTTATTTCATCTGTGTTATTCGTTATTCCGTCGGCATATTTCATGGCAGTCAAATCGAGTTTAACAGTAACCAAGAATGGAGTTCAATTTCTATCATCGAAGATAAAGAAGAGCTACCTATATATTACTATGAAATAATAATGATAATGATGCATTTTCCTTTAAGACAGAAACGTATTGTACAGGAATACAACATAATCGTAACAATAAATAATTACAGTTGAAACTAATGAAGCTATGCGAAGATAAATCCGTTAAAAAATTATATATAGCAACTTTTTTTAAACTATTATTCTTGCACATTTTTATATATAATTTTTGCTAACGACCTCATAACTTTCATTAAAGATGTTCCAAATGTAACTATGGTTTGTTACTAGTTGGTTGCCGACCGATGTTTCATCCTTTTTGCTTCCATGCATACTTACAATGCTGTAGGATACTATAGCAAATACCTGTCTGAAAACAACTACTACCCTGAGTAATACCGCAACAGGTATTGAATTATATACTTGTGCACCCGTATCTAATTGCAGAGAAAACAATTGCAAGCGTTTTCTGTAACCAAATGGCAGAAGATTCGGATAGGGGGATCGCCCGTAGAGTATTTTCAAAGTTCTTGCCTCGTCATCAGTACAGGGTAGGTCACTACAGGCTACAGGCCAATGTTGGTATTAACCTAAGGTGTAGTTGTTTTCAGACAGGCATTTGCCATAATAGTCTATAGCGTTTTAGATGAAGTAAAAGGGTAAAAAATCGATCAACAACAACTATAATTATGTTTCATGTGTTGTTAGGAATATTATATTTGGATTTTGAATCCTCGCATTCTCTAAATAACTTAGATATCGGATTTTTAGTCTATTTTCTAAAAAAAAAAACAGAACCCTTCGAACAATTCTGGGGTGTCGCGTCAATTGAACGTGGAAAATTGGACGCACGACTATTGGTCGCAGTCAATTGGACGCGCGATATTTGGACTCAATAAAACAACAAAATTTGATAATAAGAAAAAGACTCAACAAAATTTTATTTTTGTATTTTAGGTGAACTTTCATTGTTCTTTGTACCTGTTGGGTTCCTGGTGTTGGTCAGTTTAGCTTTTCTGGCATACTTCTTCTACCTCAGGAGACAAAACGAAACATATCACAAAAACGATCTTGACTGGGTGATGCATAGAAGCAAATTCAACTATATGTAAGTCTTGAATAAACCTTTTTTTTTCAAATTCAAATTTTTTGTGATTATTTTGTGCATGTAGATATGGAACATTGCAATGTCCGAGAAAGTGGATTAGTCTAATAAGCTTTTAGTTCCTGAAGATGGTAACTTTATTGGTGAAACGCGCGTCGAGTAAAACCAACGTAGTTTTGGGTAGTTTCCATTTTTTTAAATTGTATTCACGCCAAAGTCTCAATATTTATTTATTCGATATGCATATGATGTATGCTTTTATGGTATTTTGGGGTGTTGAATTTTAGATTTTCTAATCTATTTCAACCCCAGAACTGCAATCAAAGCGTTCCATATTGAAAGAATCCACAAACTCCGACGAAACTATGATTTCTTATTTTGAAGTTTATTAACAAACATTAAGTTATAGTTTTCAGTTTCAATATTATTTAATACTAACCTATAATCGAAAATGGATGTTTGGAACCTTTGGTATGAATACAATTCAAGAAATAGAAGGCACCCAAAACACCAATACTACGTCACTTTCACTCGACGCGCGTTAGCGAAACGCGAAACGCGCAGTAGCGAAACGCGCGTTAGCGAAACACGTTACGCGCATTAGTGAAACGCGAAACACGTTACGCGCATTAGCGAAACGCGCGTTAGCGTTAGCATAGAACCAGACTATTCAAAGACCAAAAAGACATATCGTGTATGTATCATAAAACCTTGATTTATAAAAGCGAAAGTACTTCAATGCTAGATGGTTTCATCTTATTGCTTTCAGAAGTACTTTTAACTCGAGTTATAAATCTATTTGCTCTGGAAGAGTATTAGAACCAATTTTTGACCCGCTTAAAACAAATTGGCTATTATCTAACGTTCATAAAACTTTTCTGAAACTAGAATACATCCAAATGACATTTGAATTGTTACTTGGATGGTATGCGTTTAAAATAGGTACCTATTTCAATATCCCAATCATCAGTAATATGTTCATTATCATTAAGAAATGTTTTTGTTGGATTATATGGAAATTTTTATGGTAATAACATTTGAAAACATCGATATTAGACGTATAGTTAGTAGGTAAATAAATACCTACAAAAGATTGCATTTGTATTTCAGGTTTTCCCAATGTTTGACATTGTTTATGGTACGGTTGATCTTTTACGTCGTGGAACTGCTCCACACCTTTCTGGATGCTTCGTTCGTTGAGACAACTCCTGTGACAGTTCTAAAAATAATTTCTTCGCTAGAAGGCTTCTTCATTTTACTGGTATTCGTCGTACATTGCCTCAGAAAAAAACAATGGCGGAAGGAAAGAATCGCTAGTGGAGACTATTCGCACGATCAAAGAGTTATGATGAGGAACTTCCTAGAGCATTGATGTACAGGTAGGGCAAAATGGCAATGCGCACCACTGATGAATAATTATTATTTGAATATAGAAAATGCAAAGCGGTAGTAACATTCAGTATATTATGATACAAGTTTTATAATACCCTATTTTGTCGCACACGTTGGTTGGAGTACGACACAATAGGGTCTTATAAAACGAGTGTCATATACAGTTTTTTCTATTTTGCATTTATTCGTATTTTTCCAAAAAAATGCCAAACCTGAGCAAGCAAAACTAGCTTGCATGTTGAAAATGGGTGAGAGATTATTTAATGTTTTTGATGTTTATGTATTACATTAGGTACGACTTTAATATTTATGCAAACTTTTTCATGGGCTCATAATGGTTATTTAACGAACAAGTATATTAATAAGGGCGATTAACAATCGAGATTATTTAATGTTCGAGATTGTTGATCGTCATTTTAATTCACGAGTTTATTGCTACGAAACTTTTCCGTTTCAAAAATAGAGATATCTTACTTTAAATTTTTATTTATATTTAACGATACGATAAAAAGCAATCACTTTTTCCAATTTATCTCAAGAAGCAGTCTGTAATCAAAGAAAGTTTAATTTTCCTTAGTGGCAGTTTGTATTATTTTTTCAAATTGCATTAAAAAATCTCTCATATGGGTTTGAACTGTCGACCTCACTGTCACATCTCTCGGCTGTCAGGCCAACGTTACCATTAAGCCACGTGACTTTCTATGATTGCAAGTGACAACTGGTGTATTGGAGATTTTCTGAAATTTCATTTCAGAATTGACAAATAAATGATGATCAATGATCAATGAACGGTCGACGGAAAATTCTATTTCTGGTTGAGGTTTTTTGGTGCTCGTTTATTACTTTTGGTGGCCAAATATTATTTTGGAGACAGTATAAAACCTGGCACGTAATGCTTTAGCTCATTAATCATTTTGGTGCTCGTTTAAATATATCCGTTAAAAAATACTAAAAGTAAAAATAGTCCAGTAAACCAATACATCTTGAGTTGCATCAAATGGTGGTAGTGGGTTTCTTTTTTTTTATAGAATAATTCACTAAACATCATCGACTACATCACAATGAATAAAAACTAAAAAAAAAATATATAAACACCTACCAGTGTTTATATTCAATTTATGAGTGCTCTAATATTATAATAATTAAAATTCATTTTGCAGATCCCATTCACGAAAGTTGATATCAGGATCTACAGCTTCCGGATGTGAGCAAAGAGAAGAACATCACAGTAGTTTTTAGTTGGTACAAAAGGAGATATCAGACTTGATTGCCGACACTAACACCTCTAATAACCAGAGAGAAATCTGAGCAAAAGCATGAAAAAATAAGTTAATGTAATTTCATAGTATTTATTTAAAGAATGTTGTATGTATGATAGACATTTTGAGGCATGTATAGATGTCGTTATTTATGTTAGTATTTTTATAAATTGATGGCTATATTGAAGGGGTCTATTTTCAGATCTTAGCAACTGTGATCATGATAGATTGAAAGGGTGTTGGGTTCGGGCGATACGATCGGGAGGGGGCAAATCCGGAGGGTCTGGGGGCACGCCGGAAAATTTTCCACCATTTAAAGAAACACGTTTTGAACATGGTTCAGGAGATAATTTCACATTTAATGCACTTCAAAAAATCTTGCAGATCCGCCCCTGCTAGCAACACCACCTACCTGAGCAAAATTGGACAGGCAGATCACGTGTATGTGGGAAGGGAAAAGGCAATTTTCCCTCTGGTGTCGGGCGTGACTATACCCAAAATTTTGAGTTCTAACTAGACGAGGTAGAGGCCCCCACGACCGACCTCCTCTGGTAAGGGTGGTGGGGCCGTAAACGAGGATTTGCACATAATAACGACCGCGATTAACAAGGACGCTTTGATTGGTCTGTTGAATAGAGTCCCCACTCAGCCAGATAACGGAGTGGTAGCTCTGCTATGAGTTGGTCGAGCTTAGGAAGAGGCTATAATCGGACCGTTGATGTAGAGTATCAGAAGAAGCGGTGATTCATCTACCGAAGACCCTGAAGCCACAACAATGGTCTCAAGTGAATGCGGAGGTTGGAGATCCTAACAAAAGGGGCCGACATCTGACAAAGTGACATCGCCGTGTACAGAGCTGCTCAATCGCTGTCCCAAACATAGAGGAGGAGTACAAAAGATGCGATCAAGTAAGCGAGACATCACGCATGTGTGATGGACTGTATGGTGGCCAAAAATTTAGAGCCCATCACGCACTGAATTAAGGGGTGCTGTTGACAACCAAAAGACACTGCCTGGATAGGACAAGGATGGTAGTGGCTGCAAAGAAGTCACTGGAGAGGCGAGTGAGATGCGTCGTGGGGAAAGTAAAGTTCCGAGAAACCCTTCTAACTTGTTCTCCACTGTTTGTAGAAAATCCACTGATCTTCTTGGGAGTAAATTTAAAAAAATCCACCAATGTATTTAGTCACTCCATTCCTAGTGCAGTTTGAAGCTTTCTGTGGGGGCTTTAACAGCCAGAGTTACGTTTCGTTCAACAAAATTCATGATCATACACAAAAGTCCTGCTTTACGACCTTGTACCATAAATAACAGTTATAACTATTCAAATACTTATTTTTATGACAGGTTGTGTTGAGGTGTTGGAAAAAGTAAAATTAAATATTGTTAACATTTTGTTAGTTTTTATTAAACATTTAGAGTAGATGAATAATGACGATCTCTTAGTTTAAGACTTAGTATTGGTAGCTAATAAATACCTATTTACTGTAGTGATTGAGTGAATGATGCTGCTTTTTTCGTATCCATTTAAATGATTTATTATTTTATAAGAATATTACCTTTATGTGAAAAGTTTAAAAATTTCGTGCAATCAAACATAAAAGCCAATTTTTTGGCTTTGACTTCATGCAGGTATAAGACATATTGACAAACACTTTTTATATATTTTTCCTTAATTGTTTCATTTATTTTTTTCCTTTCATCCCAATGTCCTACTCTCTAATCTATCCCTTACCCACTTTTTGAATACCTCTTCCACGTTTATACAAATTGAGTGAAGAAAGGAAGATAAAATGGGCAAGTGGAAAAGGGGCTGTGCACGGCATCACACGTTTGAATGTGAGGCCTACGTCTTTCCTAGCTCCCACACATCAATCGAAGCCTTACGAGGGTTGTTCGTAAGGGTGCAGGCGTTAGACGGAAATAAGAAACAGAAAAAATAAGGAGTAGTTGGACGAGAAATATAAAGAGGGGTATAGAGGTAAGAGGACGTCTAGCACTTTTGGTCCCAAGCATGTTTTTATACAAACTAATTTTCGATAAAAAAGTGATACATGAGAGTTTTCCATCAACATTCTTCATAAAAAATATAAAATCACGTTTCAAATTTTGCCGAAATTTCCCGTTTGTCGAACATGTTGAGAGAGCATTACAATTTCTCCTCCACTCGCTCGACGTGAACTGTGTGCGGTGTGTCGCATTGCCACGTGGTCCGTTAATGCGTCGGGTGGGGTTACAGGAGATGTGCACAGTAGGGCGTCTCTCTTATTCATGTGATATTATCAGATCTTTGCGTTCCTTGTCTCTCGCGTAGATTTCTATGTATACCCCAGATGAAAAGTTTCCGATACTGTATAAAGGTGTGTTGCGATGACACTAATATAAAAATAAAATACTCGTGTAATAATCAATTTTTAATCCACACTATTAAAAAATATAACGTCCAATACAGTTTATTGATTAAAACACAAAAAGTTGTACTAAGTAGTGATGATTCAAACATATAACAAATAGGATATAGTACATACTTTATATGGTTAATGCCATTGGGTCAGAGCTCAATTTTTGATCACAATAATGGTTTCATGGAATATATTAATTAGAGTTGTTATGAATTGAGACCAAAACATCAGTTTGTTCAATTTCGCAGTGTACATACTGTGTCGCAAATGGCATACGGCAAATAAAAATGGAATGGATTTTATTACCCCAAATATAAAAGTGGGCAAGAACTTGTCGGATCATCTAAAGAAAGCCATTTGAAAACGAAAAAGTTTTAGGATGATGGGATAGAGTGGTAAAACTCTTGAAGATACCAATTCATTTATTTTCGAGGTCATTTTGCTAGGTGGTTAGAAAACTGAATATACCTTTTGTATATATATATATATATATATATATATATATATATATACAGGGTGTCCTAGAATAAAGGGGACAAACTCCGAGGGTAGAATCCTCACTTCATTTTAAGGCTGAAAGTTCCAATAAACATATACCCTAAAATGAGTATTAACTATTAACCGAGTTACAAGGTGTTGAACTTTATTTCATAGACAAATGGGTTTCATGATTAAAATTTGATTCATGCCAAAAAAGGACACCAATGCTTTTATTTCATATGCTTTGAAAGTAAGGTTTTTGTTCCTTGAAAGAGGAGGTTTACCAAATTAAATCAGTATATCCTGAGTCAGAGTCATTTATCTCGTATACAGTCTGTGATGACAGTTTGAGACAACCATAATAAGGAATTGGACTGACAATTTATTACAATTTCTCAAAGGCACATCAATATTATGTGTTAGAACGGCCAGAACTTATAAATACTATACTAGAAATAGCACCAAATCGACAGCAGTTGCAAGCCAGGTATTCTATACGGAATAGAATAAATATCTAAACACGGCGTTAATCTAGCACAATTTGGAGAAAAAATGCTATAACGTTGATTATACAGTGACAAATAAAAACAAAATAACAACCACACCAAAAAATCCAATAATTTCAACAATTGATCTTTTTCATTTGAACTCTCCCGAATAAATAACAATATTGCAGAAAAAACTTTTGTGGGAAAAAATCCTGCATCAAAATATTAACAAATGACAAGTTCGTTGAAGACACCAATCAATAGAGCATAAAATTAGTGATTCTTTAAGAAAAATACGATTAGGAAAACCGACTGATAGTCCGTAGTTCTATTCTGTTA
Organism: Chrysolina haemoptera; assembly: GCA_958298965.1. NCBI lineage: Eukaryota > Metazoa > Arthropoda > Insecta > Coleoptera > Chrysomelidae > Chrysolina > Chrysolina haemoptera. The sequence continues at coordinate 2,181,871 of OY282587.1, read as the reverse complement.
TGTTTTGAACTAGCAAGTGCCATTTATTAATTTGTTATAAACATTTAACTACTAAAAAACCCGTAAGACCTGTGAGACCCGAATGGATCATAAGTAACGGAGAAAAACTGGAAAACCAGAAAAACTTTGAGATTTTTAAAAAAATTCACAACTCCGTCATTTTTATATTTATAGGGTTGGTCTTTTCACGAAAGTCGTGAATCATGGCTACTTCATTCTTGCGCAAAACAGGCTCTGGCGGACTATTAGTTCTGGAACAACTGCAATTCGTTTTTTTTTGCTGCGTTTCTAGATGCTCTAGTGATAGTCCGATAATCCCTTTACAATACGCCTCCCAGCACCTTCCAGTCTCTCCTTCTACGCCACCGCTTCTCTACAATTCTTCTGATTGGAGCAACCAGATTGCTGTATTAGTTTTTATTTCATTAGCAAAACACTAAAAAAAAAAATATGTTTTTTTGGTGAGGGCAAAGTCGGTTTCCTAATCGTAATTTTGTTACGAAAAATTCCTTCATTGATTAGCCTAAAACATGATTCTGATATTTTAACGGCTTCTCTACACGCCAAACCCCGTTTCGATTTTTTTTTAAATTATCTTCAGAGCATTTATGATAAATCGATATCTGAAAATTTCTAACGGAACGATTTTTTGTCTAGCAATAAGTTGTTGGATTTCTCATTGAAATCTTGATCAAACAGACTTCAATACAGTTTTCAAGTAATAAAAAAACGACTTGTTTCTTTTCATTTGCACTTTCAAATGGGTAAAAAAATTATTGTTTAAAGCCGCGTATTTTCCATTTTATGGGAATGTTCGGAGAGTTTAGAAGTCATCAAAACAATTTGATTATCATATAAGTGTAAAGAAATACTGATCAGTTTGAATAATATAGGGGTTACAGCTACTCAATGGTTTTTCAACATACAGAGTCCATTCAGAAAGTGGTCTCTTCTTCACACATTACCTTGTTTCAAATATAGGATAAAATACAATCACTCGAGAAAAATAGAACGGTATAGTAGTCTTTTTTGTGCGAATGCACATGTAAAATTTGAGAGCTACCCGTGATATTTACAACATTTTTGTGTACTACAACCTCCGAAGATGCGCCACTGGATGACGGTTTCTGTTCCATTTTCCAGTGAGTCTGCACGGTTCTAAATCTGCAAATTCGCATATATAATTTCTTTTGATTTTGAATCTTATTATGTCGGTAGAGCACACAGTATATTCTTTGAGTGGTGGTATTTCAACCTGAATATTTTACTGAAAATCGTTTGTTTAATTTTTAACTCGCAATTATTTTTATTGGTGAAAACGTGTTGAAATATATTCAAAAACTTTTTTAAGGACGAGGAATATGTGTTAAACATATAACAGACTCTTTTATTGTTGAAATCTACGGTTGAAACCATAGCCATTTGTTCGAAAATAGATTTTTCATTCTTCATAAACTATCTATGATAAAAAAATCATGATCAATAATAATAATAACAATAAGACAATAGCCATAGAATATATAAAATACCGGTAAAGTACATCACCTATAAAATTAGATACGTGTATAAAATTTGACTAGCTAGGTAGGTCAGTAATTATATTTTCTAATCTCAAGCAATAACAAATATTGCATCAAGCTTGCAAGAGAATTATTCTGTAGGAAACAACTATTTGGTAAGAAAATTGTCCTCTCGGCAATAACCACACTTATTCTCTGTTGTTTTTTAATGTTCAAATTAAGAAAATGTTGCATTTGAAATAATGTAAATTAAATAATGGATATAGAACAAATCTTCCAATATTTTGATGGTTCTACATATGCAAAGTGTCCTCGATTTTTCTACGGAAATACTTCAATGAAGTAGTCTATGCACAAGAGAACCAGACCAAGCAATACTTGCAAAATGTCTTATTGAATACACTATCTGCAAATAATTTTGTTACACTGATTTGAAATTATGTTAAAAACAATGAAAAATGTTAATGAAACTACCAACTAGAAAATGTCTCAAAAACAATTATGGTTGTTCATTACATTGTTGAGGTTTCTCTTTGATTTAATAAAACCCCTATTCCCCAAAGTAGTCGTATCAATGTTGTCAATGATAACATTATCATATCATGAACAAATATGATGAACATCATTAATCATTAATGAACAATAATAGTCTTACACAATTTTGAAAATTAAACAAGTCAAAGCTCTCAGCAACAGTAATTGTTATATTTTCATCCACCAATAGTTTGAAATCATTCAATTAATGATAATAGTGATAGTCCCCCATTAACACTTGTAAAGTATATCCAAAGGCCTAGCCTGTGCAGGTAGAGGACGGCTTTTATTGTTTGCGAATTACTGATTTTTGGTGGCACATTCACTTTTCAGCTCAATGAAAACCCAAAAAACCTACATCACTACCTCGGGTGGTCGGTATGCACTCCAACCCAGCACAGAAAAGTATACGTCTATAATCATCGTGTGAGATTGTAAGTCTGTGTTCACATTGGTGCAACTTATCCAACATGGTGCACCGCATCTATCAAAATGCACCGCATCTAGCATGGTGGATTTCATCTAGCATGGTGCACTCCTTTTAGCATGATTCATAACATTTCCTGAGTGGAACATATTTGTTCATCGAGTTTATTACATGCTACCCACTAAGTGAGGAATTACACTGATCGACCAGGACCGACCGTCCGCGACCGTCCACCTACGACCAAAAGTAGAAATAGATCAATGAAAACTTTCAAAGTCACACTGATCGACCATCCACGACCGACCACTAGAATAATTTTGTAAATCTGACATTAATTTCACATTCGAAAGGTTATGTGAATTGTCTGTTCATTTATTGAAAATAACTTAAATTCATAATATCAATAGTTTTGCTTTAAATAATGAGCAGTAGTGATACTGAAGACCATTTTATTTTTCCGGTAGGAAATATACCTATTTACATGAGTTTTGTTGAAGTCAAAAGTTCATCATAAATGTGTGTCAAAATGACATAACGTCAGGATAGTGTGACACCGACCATAATTTCCAGCAGAATACAATTTCGAACATGGTCTTTGAAAAACGGTCGAGGACGGTCAATGACGATTATACAGTGTGAGTTGTGCGATAAGAATATACGTGTTGGAAATTTTGGTGGTAGGTGGACGGTCGCGGACGGTCGGTCCTAGTCGATCAGTGTGATTCCTGGCTAACATCATGGCTATGAGCAAATAATTCAGTTTTCACGAAATAAATTTCATCTGGCAACGGCGCACTGATCATATACATTTGTAAATATGTGCACACTGCTGTACCGCACCTAGTCAGGTGTACAACATCTAGAATTGTAAACTCTATCAAGCATAGTGCATGTGTATTCAATTGATTAGACGCAATCCTCGCCCATACTATATTATATATTATACAGGCTTTTAGGGGTGCGACTTTACAATTCACCATTTCAAAGTCATACCGGTCATACTAAGAAATCGTTCATTGTGGTATTCCACACAGTTTGGTCCTAGGCCCCTTTTATGTTTAGGTAAACGTGAATTATCTCTCAACATTTCAGGATTTGGGAAATTTCCATAGCATGGTTTGTCTATGTTCCACTTATGTTTGCCTAACTTCGAACACAAGCAGTGTTGCCACATTGACCAAAATGTCTTCTTGGCCACAATAAATCTAACTTTTTTGTTTTGAAAGAAATATCTGTAGAAATTACAGCACCTATATACTCCTACTTCCATGACTACCAGATTGATTATATTGGTTGCTCATACAAACTATTCCATAAATACGATCATAGATATTGGGAGTTATAGGAAAGTTTTAGGAAGTTAAAGGCATATAATTGGAAATTTCATGGACAGTGGAGAGGTCTCCAGACATGTTCCCTCGGAATACCTTGCATTTTCTCACCAAACAGCTATTTCCCCAGATTCCCACCAAAATCTAAGCTAAGAGTTACTGCACTAATCACCAACAGTGCATCAAGTATTAATTACTTCCCTAATTAATAAGGAAGGGGTTGCTTATGCCTAGAACGCTAGTGACCTTGTCGTCGGTTTGACTGAAGTAGACCAGACAGAAAATGCCTCGACAGTGATTTGGCACTTCGGGAAAAGTGACTTTGAACCTAGTAGGCTTAGCTGGAACCCCATCTGCTTTCGTGTACTTGGCGCTTGGGTCGACTGGGGTAGTGCACTTGTTTATGTACTCGTAGGTTACGTAATCATCCAAAGAGTCGAAATTGTCCTGGAAATTACAGAAGAATATATGGATTCGCCATTTTTACATAGATTCGTTGACATGATTTAAATTTATCAAACCATCAAAAGTGAAATAATACATATAAGATATAGAAAGTATGTCTTTGATATCAATCAATCAATCAATCATTAATTTTTAATTTTTAATTTTTTAATTTATTTAATTTAATTTATTAAAGCAAGTACACTACAGAATTATGATAAAATCCCAAATGGTACAAGAAGGAAGATTCTTATAAAGAAACCAGTCAATAACAACCAGAGTTAAGTTTCTAACCTAGTAGCCAATAAAAAAGATAAAAATGAATAAGATTAATTACCTAACGATAAATAAACCCAATCATTTCCCATAGTCAAATTACTTACAACTACAGTATCTTCAAAACAATATAAAAAAAGAAGTAACAATAAAATAATACATCAAATACAATAGGACAGTCAAATATCACAATCCACATAAGAAAACTATCAGTAACGCCAATCAATATCGAACTTAAAAATATAAGCATCAATTCTTTACAGAGGTCTATTGAGCGGCAACAAGTTTAAGTTGTCTAAATGCCATTTTTTTCAACTTATAATGCGAAAGTTGAAAAAGATCAAGTTCAGAAAAATACATTTTGGTCTACTACTAATTGCCATTGAACCATAGTTTGTTCTGTGGAACCGTATGCTAAATGAAAAAGTACAATTGCTCCTCAAGCTTCTGGAGTTAACAGAAAGAGCAGAGCAGGCAAAAAGAGATTGTATTATTTTGTGGAGGAAAAGAACCATTGCAAGTTTACGTCTATCCTCAAGCGACATTAAATCAAGAACAGTAAGCCTCATATTCATGTTGAATCCAAAATAAGGTAGGCCAAGTTCCATATTAGGTATTTGGCAAAACGATTCTGAACTTTTTCAAGTCTTTTTTTATGGCAGGCATAATGAGGACTCCAAATTACACTATTATACTCCAACACACTCCTCACCAGTGAAATGTATAACGTTTTTATCGCATCACAGTCTGTTATATGGCGAGTATTTCTTTTAATGAACCCGAGCATTCTGAGTGCTTTATTACAAATATTATTGACATGATCATTAAAGTTAAGATCTTTATCAAAAATAATCCCTAAATCACTTAAACTACTGACAGATTGAAGATTTGCATCATTGATTAATTACAAATAACAGGCTGCCGCATTCTATAAAATCTCATAACATTGCATTTTTTCAAGTTGATTCTTAATAAATTAGTATCACAGTAGGTACAAAAGTCATCCAAGTCACTCTGAACACGATCAACATCATCAATAGACTGCACTGTTTTAAAAATTTTTAGATCGTCTGCATACAGAGAGATATCACAATACTGAAACACAGTTTTAACATCATTGATAAAAAGTAAAAATAATACAGGCCCAATGTGCGAACCTTGCGGAACCCCCGAAGTTACATGAATTGTTAAAGACGAACTACCCGCTACCTTAACATTCTGTATTCTATTAGAAAGGTAGGATTCAATGAATTTTAAGTATTTGCCTAGTATTCCAAGATTCTTAAGTTTTAAGATTAATAATTTATGACACACTGAATCGAAAGCCTTAGAAAGGTCCGTGTAGATAACATCAACTTGTAACCCTTGTTCGAGCTTGTTTGTGAGGAAGTTTTGATAAACAGCCAAATTGGTGGCAGTGGACCTACCTTTGTAAAACCCATGTTGCTCATCTAGTATGACATGTTTAAATCTGTTAAAAATTTCATCATACTTTATTGTCAAAGATTGATACATCTTGTGGACAAAGCATGTATAAAACTAAGTGCCAAAAGGACAAACAATACAAAAGTAATACAGAATGAAGTCTTAAAATAAAAGTCAAACAATACAAATACACCGAATATAAACATTTATAAAATCAGAAAACATCTCATATTCTTTCCTCAAAATATTCTCGAATCTCATAGTATTGTCTACAAAGTAAAAATTCTTTAACAGCTTTCCTGAATCGAACATAGGCTCCTATATTTTTCACCGAAAGTGGAAGGTGATTAAACATCTTCCCTCCATTGTAAATAAAAGAACTTTTTACTAGTTGTGATCTCGGCAGGGGCAAGGGAATTTGACGAAGTCTTGTATTGACTGGATTTTTTTGTCTATATAAGTGATACTGATGTTTATGAATGAGACACACGGTTTCCAATATATAAAGACAAGGTAATGTAAGAATCTTGCCCTTCACGAATAAGGGCTTACACGATGTTTTTGCGTCCACTTTAAAAATATATCTCACCGCACGTTTCTGTAGCGCGAACAGCATATGGAAAAGCTGAAGAGTACAGTTGCCCCAGAAAGCAATGCCGTATCTTAGATGAGTCTCCACCAGTGAGAAGTAAACATTTCTAGCGATTTTGAAGCCTAACTCGCTGGCGACAACTCTGACTGCAAAACACCCGGAAGATATTCTTTTTCCTAGTGTTATAATATGAGTGTCGAATTTCAGATTATGGTCAACATTTAAGCCTAGAAATTTTTTGTTATCAATTTTATGAATCCAGAAATCATCTACACAGATATTTTCGATGGTATTTTTGAAGGAAGTCATATTTGTTTTTTCGAAGTTGATAGATAAAGAGTTCAAATCGCACCAGGCTTTGACGACTCGCATGCACATCTTTATTGTGCCATGTGATAGTCGCATCGTCTGCAAATAGTGTGATAGTTCCTTCAATGTCTATGTTTACCATATCATTGATGTACAATAAAAAGAGTAAGGGCCCAGGACTGAGCCTTGTGGCACTCCACAGGACACTAGTTGAAGTTTTGCTTCCAAGAAAATAGTGGCACACAAGCAGCAGTATTACAAGTAGTACAAGCAATTCAAAAAAGACTTGACTATGTGGTAGCTGTTTTCATTGACCTTAAGAAGGCCTTCGATACAGATGATCAAATAAAACTTTTGGAATAGTTAGAATCAGATGTACTTAGTACTTAGTCTCAGATGTACTGTGAAAAATCTTTTGGAATCTTATCTACGAAATAGGAAAATCAGTACCAAAGATAACAGCTCCGAATCTATTAGACTACCAATAAATAAGGGAATTCCACAAGGATCTGTTTTGGGGCCCTTCTTGTAATTATTATACATTCAAACTATCTCTGAAATTGGGTTAGCAGGTAGTTATACTATACAGGGTGTTTCTGAATTCAATACAAATATTTTAATGACGTATACATGGGGTCAAAATGAGACAGTGTCACACTCTGCAGTGATTATTAAGTTCATTGTTTTAGTTATATTTAAGACATTTTCTAGCTGAATTTAGGGTTTTGGTTTTTTTTGTATTGAACATCAGAATCACATAATCTTCCTAACCACAACTCAAGCTGTACTCGAATATAGCATATTATACAGTTCTAGTCATAAAAAAGTGTGACACTTGTGGCTTAAAATGGTTGTTTTTCATAATACAAATTCCTGTAATGAACCATTCTAAGCATCGAGTGTCCCACTTTTATCAGACAGGAACTGTACATGACCAATCAATATAGACGACAAAATGTAGAGGTCCAAGCACTGATCCTTGAGGTATACTATCTTCGATATATTTCTGTGTATACCAAAATAACTAAACCTAAAAACTACTGACCTTGAACAAGCCGATCCAATCATCCGTAGTCTCAGGAACGCTTCTGGTAACTGTATAGAAGACCGTGCTTTCATCGTCAGCTTGCCAATTTGTTATCTTATCGAACTCGACGACGCTTTCAGAATAGTCCGAAAATACCTGATCAACAGACAAGGGCAATGATTCCTTCATAATCTTTTGGACCTGCTGTGGAATCTAAATAACATAATAGTCAAAAGTCATGTTGGAATGTATGGCATTGAAAGGCAACAAGCTATTTTGAAGGTCCTTATTTGCATAAATGAATGAAGGGTTAATAGCAGGACGACTGCAGAACATTTTTATAAAAAGGACATGGACCAACATATTAAGAAATCCATTATCATGAACATAAAAATCTGACAATAACTTAATCTCTTCTTTTTAATTCATACATCATTAGATCAATGAAATTTCATATTCTTCAAAAATATTTATCCTTTGCATTGTAAAGAAACAATGCAATCTATGTGCCTGCGTAAGACTATAGTAATTTTATCCATTCTTCATTGAATACAATTTTTTTTGAGAAGTCAAGGACTTATGAAGAGGAAGGCTCTCCTAAATATATCGTTATCCCATACGAACCTCGAGATATTTGTGGTTTCAAAGACATTTTCAGAACCCTCAGTAAGGTAGTATATAACACTGGAATGAGAGTAGGAAAACAATGGCTAAGCGCCTGTCAGCTTTCACTAAATGCAAGTAAAACTCACAGGTATCTCTGTTGACAGGTACTAAAATATGACTTTTCATGAAATTACTTAGCAGCAACTCTCCTGCTCCCGATCAGGAGAGCAGAAGAGCGCCTTGCCAAAGCGAACATAGCACCCCCGCGAGAGGGCGCTGTAGTCCGCCCGCGCTGATGGTAACACTGGGCCGGACCTTTCATTATGCAGCGGTAGTAGATCGGCAAGATACACGCCTCCTGCAAAGCTTATGAGTGTAGTTCGCATTTGCATTCAATGTAGATAAGCCTTGTTGCAGTTTATGAGGCTGATTGTTTCAATGCTAAGCCCCGGAAAAGGCTGAGAGTAAGCCGCAATCCTATCGATGCGGCTATGAACCGTGTATGTATATGTAGATGAAATGTTTGTTTATAAGAGAAAATGTGAAAGATCTCGCGAACCGAAAGGTCTTAAGCTGTAGACATTTAATTTTTTCACTATTATATCGTCGTTTTTCCCGTTAAAAAATTAATGTAAAGGGTTTAGGTAGACCGTAGATCAGGTGATTAGATAAACGATTAGAGTGGACAATTTGACGTAAGCATTTAAATAAATAGGTGTAGATATAGGATTAGGGTGGAATAGATATGATTAGTAAGATTCAGTCCTGAAGATGTTAGTTTTGTTGGCGAAACGCGCGCCGAGTGTAACTGACATCGTTTTGATGCGTAGTTTCTATTTCTTGAACAAAATTCCCAGCAATAACAAAACATACATATTGATGTTAGTACTCAGAGAAGCAACACAATGACTATGATGTTATTTCAGACCACAATAGCACACGAAGCAATTGATAAAATAAAATACTCACTTTTATGATAAATTCTGCCGTCACTGGTTTATGGTCGCTCAGCGTGTAGGATGGATGAGACTTGTACGACAACTGTTCAACTTTGAGGGTGACGTTTTCATAATTGTCACGGTTCACACAGTACAGTATCCTGTCACACCACGCAGGCTTTCTCCTGGAAATCAATCAAAGCAATAATAATAAAAATAATAATGTTTATTCATGAATCTTCAACTGTCATATGCTTTTTTAATGAATAAATAGGTGTTTTCTCACATTTTAGCACTACAAGTTTAATTTATCCGCGCCAAGTACAATGACTATGTCCAATGGGATACTTTTTTTTTTGTGAAAGCAGAGTATACTTTTGAGACAAAAGAGTCGTTTTGGGTTTCTGTAAGTTGACGATATTATTTAAACGACAGTCATTTATACCTCCCCAACCTAGGATCCCTTATGAAACTTGAGAATGTATTAGGGAAAAAAAATGGTTTTCAAATGAGCTACATCTAGAATTTCTCTTAGATATTTGAAACGTGCAAAGAAACCTCTTAGTTTATCACAAATATGTTTTGCTTGTAAATTCCATCGTAGGTGCCAATCAATAATTATTCCTAGGTATTTCATCAACTTCTCTTTAGGTATCATAGTTTCCAGATCAACAATAAGATTTCCTTGGTTTGGTAAGTTATTTGCATATGAGGTGAACTGCAGATATTTTGTTTTTCTATATCAAGGATTAACTCGTTACATCTGAAGCAGTCTAGTTTAATTTTGAGGGTCAATCCTTTCAGGATTGATAAAATATCGCGGTGTCATCAGCGAAACTGAGGAATTTCTATATCGATTGATAATAAGCTATTAATATAAAACGTGAATAATAGTGGCCTAGGAACAGTTCCTTGTGGCACACCATATGTGATGTTTCTCATTTCGCTGATAGCACCATCTATATATACTTGCTGTTGACGGTTGGAGAGATAATTCTTCAGTAAATTGTGTGCATTTCCTCTAGTCCTATGTTTTTGTAGTTACACAAAGTGAACTTTTTTTTTAATCAATTGCTTTATATATCTTTGATCTTCGATAAAATTGTTTCGGCCAAAGTTTTTCCCAAATCACAGAAATAATCGTTGAATTCATTTGAAGTTTCATTTTTATCAGAAATCATCTCATTTTTTCTGTTTATTATTTACTCAACTTTTGTTTCAGTTCTTGCCTTACCACAAATTCATTGATGCATTGTCACTAGTTCTTAGAAGTGTTTTTATTTTTTCTATCAAACATTTATAGTAATAATAGTTTTTTTTTTGTTTCTGTAAAAGAGTATTCAATTTATTTTTATGTTATTTGTGAAGTTTGATATAATTTATTTTTGTGACTGATAGATATAATTAGTCCAACTGTATGAATCAATCCCTAATCAACAAAGTTGAAACCCATTATCTTTGTTATATAGAGAAAACAACGGAATTATTCACAGAAAAAAATCATCATACTTGTGGTCATAACAAGGAGTCCCAACTTCAAACTTGAAGGTGGGGGGAAAGTCAGGATCCTGCTCAGTAAACTCGCTGAAAGCTCTCCCATCTTTCATCACTAATCGCAACTGATCTTTCTCGAACAATGCTTTCAGTTCCTTCTTGATAATGAGCCTCTCAATTTCATCCGGTGTTTTGTCAAACTCGTTAAAAAGTCGAAAGTTCAGGTCGCCCATCCAAAATACATAGCTGAAAAATAATGACAATGTGACACGTTTCGCATGAAATGAGGCTGAATTATTTTAAACGAATAATGCTATAATGATTAAATACTATTGAATGCTGTTGGAATACTGTTATTCTCAAACATAAATGTGTAAGTAATATGTAACCAAGGCTTTATGTTTTGTTTGTGATTTAGTGTTCCATGATTCTATTGTGTTCTATGAATTGACATACCTTGTCTGTCAGTAGTCACTAGTTGGTAAGATTCTCTCAACATCCAAATCGAAACCGAGTTAAACTTACACTGAATCCAAATACCGGGTGACCACGAGGTGAAGTACGTCTGCATTTTCTCAGGTGATTAGCAGTCGTAGGGGGCTGTTGGATCATTTTCAGCATATCAAATTTGAAATATGTATCTTCAAAACTATAGAAAAATTAGGGGGCATACCTCACCTCATGGCCACCCGGTATTATTGAGGATTGTGAGAAAGTGAATTATCTTACTCATGATAGAAGATTTTGGAAGTTTCTGGAACGTGAAACTCCTGTTCCTGGATAATACTGTTATAATCCTGAATGCGTTCCTTCAACTCGGTGTCGTGGGCACTTAAATGGGCATTAACAAAGCAAAGGGAACATCCATATATTCCCAGTCTGATGGTTACAGCACCTTTGTTACCCTAGGAATTAAAATGGAATTAAAGTTGAGGTCATTCTGAATGAAATATCTCTTTGTGAAAAACGAATAAAACCACAGGCATCGCAAATTTTCATTCTGACCTAGTAACAGACTTTACTTTCTTCACAATATATATATTTTTTAATATTATCAAATGTAAAGCTATTGAAAAATAATTTTGATGATTATTATATTACTTCTTTTGTCTGTTGAATATCAGTCATCAACCAATCACACTTTTGTTTCCTGTTTGACAAAACCAATCAATATGCTCTATTGGTGAGTATTTTGCATGGTGCATGATAGTCACCGACTATTCAGCATGGTCATAATATCAAGCAGCCTGTGAGAGCATTGTCAATACGAATTAAATGAGTTGACATCATTGAATGATATTTTGAATTGCGAAATATGAGTCATGAATTTGTTATCTAAGTACATGAGATTTTATGACATTTCATCATTGTTCCAAACTTGAAATTCAATGGTCTGTGAGGAGAAGCTACCTTCATATAAAAAAAAACACCTTGAATCCTGATACTAAATTAGAAATACCTGGTAGTAATATTTATCAAACAATCATGAAATGTCTTATCTGAACAAATATCGTAATCGTCTTATATGAAGATATATTGTAATCATTAAATGTGTAAAATGAAGGAGCAGAAAACTGATAAAAACCCATTTGTTCGCAAACATCTGACAGAAAACAAATACTTCCCCTTACAGACACTGCATTACATTTGTCATCTATTTGTGTAATGTTCCTCACGGAGGACACTATTGCAAATGCTAACTGCAATTGATATTTTCCACTATGTGGAAATGTGTAGAGAGAAAGGTATTTCAATTTTTTCAAAAAGATTTGTTTAATTTATTTTAAAATCTTTGGTACACTTTTTGAACTCTGTTCCATTTCATAATCTTTGCAATATTCTGTCCTAATCTGACACAATTTCAATGAGATATATATGTATAAATACAAATTTATAGACATATGTAAATAAATAAAACTGATTGAGAAAAAAGTTCACAGCTTGGAAAAATATAAAATTCAAATTTGAAATCCTCTAATACGTACAAGGCCTATGTAAATCTTCCTGAATACAATTTATAAGTCATTGACTCCTGTATTTTAAAATGAAACATTCATAAGATTGATATTTTCAGATTCTTCAATATTTTTGAAGCACAAAAGTAATTTCTTTTCAATAAGCTGCAACTATCACCTGTGGTTAAATATTTCCAGTGCTGGTAATAACAATGATGATTACCAAGTGGAAAGAAAAAAAGACAAAAAATGAAGACTGAAAATTAATGTTCTGAATGACCTTCATTCTATAACTAGTTATTTACTTTTGAAAACACTGTTTATGAATTTTTTTTTTGAAATATGCACCTCTAGTTTTACTCAACCTCTTTTTATGTTTAATGAAAATCCTTACCCACATTCCCGCTAAGCCTGTTCTGGTATACTCAGATTCCATTTCTCTTATATTCAGGAGATGCTTCCGCAGACTGAATACCATCAGTAACAATCCTTGCAATCGAACAGATTTCAGTTTGATGTAGTCTCGTTGAAGGAGTTGCTTGGTAGCCAAGGTCCAAGGATCGTCAAATAGAGTATCCATCACCATATTATGAGGCTGGGCTTTGACCTCTTGAAAGCCCAAGACGAAGAAGTCGGGCCCCTTTTCATTTTTCTGGTCGGATATGGCAAACAATTCTTTCAGGTCTTGATCAGGGTTACTTGTACCAACATTGTATGTGGACATATAGAGCCTAAGAAATAATTCACAATATAATTTAATAATAAGTGTGTTTAACGAGTCTCACCTTAAATTATCCATTTCGTCTTATTTCCACTATTAAATGTTGTTGTCAAGGTCAATAAAATTTCATTACGGATTAAAATCGATAACAAAAATTAAATAGCCCTTCAAAATTTGACGCTGGTGACCTTGATTGAGGAAAAAAACGATAGAAAAATCACAGAATAGCTCATCTCTGTGCTCTGTGATTGTTCACTGTAAGGGTGAGTTCCCAATGTATCGTTTTTGCTTTTCACGTCGCGCGTCACGCCTTTTTCACGCATTCTGATTGGCGAATTGCTGAATGCTGTCAAGAAGTCGCCAATCAAAATGTGACATTTTTCGTATTTCAACCAATAACAGCGTGTTATTCTGGCCAATCATTAAAACTGCCTCTTCTTTGATAATACATGAGCTATTCAAGCGAATGACCGCAAAATACCATTCTAAGTTAAGGGAGTTTTTAGGCAATTTGACATAACAATTTTTGTCGGTATCGTTATTTGTGCCGTTGTGCGACTGCGCAGTAAGGGAAATTAGGGGATGCAAAACAAGTTATCGTTTTGTCACAGATTACTGAAACTATGCGCGTTCCCGCTAGGTAGCACTCAGAATTTAGACTTGAACTGTTTAGTGGTAATCAGCTATCAGCTACCAAATTCAACAAGAGACTAGTGCTATGCACTGACATATAATTAATTACAGATCAGTGGTGCTGGTGTTTGATTTTATTCTCATCCAACCAAATATCAATAGATCACTAAAGATGTCGAAACTGCAGACATTTTCATCTATGCAAGCATTGCTACTTTTTGCAATACTTGTTTTTGATTGGAAAATAATGTAAATAAACTTTGTGTTTGGTACCATCATTGATGATGCACTCAGCATTAGAGGCACTGAGCCAGATGATGAAAATTTTGACTTTTTTCATAAACAGATGCACTACCGCTTGGCTCTTATGGCAAGAAAGACCTCATGTACTTTTCATCAGTTCAATGAAACATTTATAGATGGCGCACCCTTCGCGCAAACTGTGGATACAATACAATACAATACACTTTATTGATCATTACTTTTCATATAGAAGTACATGACAAGTCATAGCAATTACATGAGTAACATGAATAAATAAATAAAATTTAAAATATAAAATATAGGAGTAGAGACCTACAATTGACAGCGACAATTATTAACGATTAAAAACATTTAATATTAGTAAATTCACTTAGCGAATAAAAACAATTCACCGATAAATATTCTTTAAGAGATTTTTTGAATACTTTTTTATTTCTTGACTCTTGTTATCTGTGGGATGATTAATGAATGAATGAATAATAGAATATAGAATAATGGAGATTGAAGTATGAGAAATGGTATGAGTTATTTGGGTGATAATAGATACCAAAAACAAATAAACAAGTTTTCTGGATAACAAATTTATGACAAATTCGTTCATTTGTTGGATTGATCTCTTTCGTTTTGAACATTTGATGGTAAAAGACAGCTGAAAACCTTCATAGCTCTGACTTCTGAGTGATTCCCTGGACTACTTCGAGACAAATTGTAAGTAAATATACATTTCTAGTAATTTTCGATATGTTATTTATATGATGTATTCTTCCCTAGAGATCAAATGAAAGGGATCTGTGACATTTCAATTCAAAAACTTCAAAATATAGTTCCTCCCTCCTAAGCAGAAAAGGCGTAAATACAAAAAATATGAATATGAAGATATTGGTTTATGTAGTCTTAAAACCCTATATAAATTTAGCTTTCTACCAACAAAAATTACGTAAACTAGATTAAATAGCCAAAGTTTATCAATAATATCAATCATTTTGAAGAAGGTCGAGGTACAGAATCTCAGCTTCAAAGTTTTTGTAGATACGGCTTTTTTGCTTGGGATGTCCAAATTAATTCTATTTCTAAATTTCCAACTTTAATTTTAGCAAAATGGCAGCTAAACATCAGCAACCGGACAAACTGATGTTATGCCCTATATGCGTAGAGACAATGACCACCCCAATACTACAATGCCAGAAGGGGCACAGCATGTGTGGGGATTGTATAAAAGCCTCCGGTATCACTATGTGTCCATGCTGTCGGGAGCCTATATCGAACATCAGGAACTATCAGTTAGAGCAACTCATAGAGGGCCTAGCCGATGTCCTCAAGTTGAAATGCGGGTACGCTTATAAGGGTTGCAAATATATCTTATCGACAAGCGAAAAAGATGCCCACGAACTAGAATGCAGGTTTCGCAAATATTTTTGCGAAGGAAAGAAGTTTGCAAAGTGGAAATGCAACTGGTCTGGTGAGTATTCTGAGATCAATCAGCATTTCAAAGATTCCCACAACGAGCACACTCATATGCAGTACAGCACTGAGGCTAACATGAAGATTGACCTGAGCCAGGACTTCTACGACTTGCAAATCATTTCGTTCTACAATGGCCAGAACTTCTTCTTTTACAAGCATAAAATTGACAAAACCAAGCAAAAGGCTTACTGGACCTTCCAGATGATCGGATTGTTAGATCAAGCTGAGCATTATTTTTACGAATTTGAGATACACAGTGGCCCCATTCGCCAGTATAAAGTCATTGAGTTATGCCAAAATGACACCGCTGACACCGAAGCCATCTTCAACGAAGAGAAATGTGTTGTTATAACATTCTCAACACTTCGAAATTACTTAAATGAAGATGGGGAATTGCCTTTCAAATTCAGAATTAAGTCCATCAAGAAATCTGGTGAAAACGCTCCAAATAATCCCAGCAAGCCTTTGGTCAAGCCTTACAAGCCCTTTGTCAAGAAAAATTCCAAATGCCAAATACCAAGAAAGTGAATAGTGAAAGTGACTGCTTTGTTCGATTATTTGTAGGACATAATCTTTATCACTGTTGGACGACTGATAAATGTGATTTAAATATGCATTGTATATTACTTATTTTTTGTATTAATAAAGATACTCACCAACCAGAGCTGTATGTGAAAAATATACACAATTATTTATCAGAATACTGAAAGTAGAAGTACAGTTATTGTACATATTTCCTTGACAGTTTGGTATTTTACTCGTAAAGTAAAAAATTACAGGCTAAAATTTCATGAATAAATCTCCATTTTCAGTATTCTTATTTATCAATGTCAAAAATAAAATGAAAAATACAACTAAATTGTTTGTTGAAATTACGCAGAAATGCGTCCATCAATAAGAAAGTTACAGGGGAATAAAATTTGAAAAATATGCTGTTTAATCAACCCACCAATTAAATTACTGAACTTTTATCAAAATTCGGAAAACACCACTGGACCACGAGGTCTCAAAATATCACCGAACAGCATTTCATCGAAATTTGTTCATAAATAAGAAAATTATAAAATACTAAAATTTGAAAAATATTTCAGCATAATTTTTATTAATTTTTAATTCATTAACAGATTTCGATGAAATTTTGATCAGTGATTTTTGAAACTCCCTGACCATTGGTTCAGTCAGAGTTCTGATAAGAGTTTTGAAATTGAAGTGGTTGGTTGAATACACAGGATATGAAAGTATAAACAAACAACACTAAATATAAATAATTTAATCCATAGACTATTATTTTCTGTCTCACAAAATAGGACCAACACAGAATGGATATTCAAATAATCTCTTGACTCATTTTCTACAGATTCACTCCTTCACATACACCTCAAATACTTCCAGGCAACATCTTTTGAACAATATGAACTGCTGAAAAACAAATTATTTTGTTGAGTAACAAACACTTTACAACCACTCAATTTATGAGTTTTCCAAGTACTTCAATTGCAAGGAAGCACTAAGCTTGGCCCAGTCCGCATACACATTCACATCAATTTACAAATTTCACGAGCACTACAATACTTCCAGAAAGATATTTCACCTTCATGAGATTATCAAATAAAATTCATTCCCATTATTACTCAGGAATCATGTCAATACTCAGTTCTTCGCCCATATTGCTTGGTGACGTTTCCAACTCTCCAATGTCGTTTGATTCACTAGAAGAACAAAAAAAATTATTTCGTTAAGTTCTCATAGCCAACAGATAATTCCCCTACCTTTAACACCTTTGGTGTGAATACAATTCAAGAAACAGAAGCTACCAACATCACCAAAACTACGTCACTTTCACTCGACGCGCGTCTCGCCAAAAAAGTTGGCATCAACAGGTGCTAAAAGCACGTCAAGTGAAATTGAGTTTTATTTTTGTTTTGGGTAGTTACTATTTCTTGGAATACTACCATAAGAAACCCTTGAAATTGAATTTTTTACTTGTATATGTTTAACCAGAAAAATGTCAAAGTGAAAATATATTCATGGTATCAGACCTGAAAGTTTGGTGTTGGCAGTAAAGTAAGAGAATCGTCAATTCATCATGTGAACATAAATAATTAAAAACATTGCGATACTCTTTACTTACAACATACCTGTCTAAAGATGGTTCATTACTGAACATTTCTGTCGGTACCGTAGGAGGTGCCCTTTCTGGAACAAATTCCATGAAACTTTGAGACTGTAGGTGTCTTTCCACTTCTTCAGGGGTCATATGGCCATCTGAGAGAACAATACCAGCAGATGGCATCTGCAAATGCTGATAAAATGAATTTTAATAATAAAATTTCAGTAACTATAATAATAATAATAAATGTATTTCTTTGTTTAACATACACAGAGTATAAGGATATTACACAATGGAAATGTAACAAAGAAAGTCATCATAAAGTATAGATAAAAACAAAATGCACAATACATTACTATCCAAAAAACAAGTTAGTATTACAGGAGCTAAGTATTTTGCAACACTATTGCTAGGTTGATTGCAATTTAGAGATTTATCTGAAAAAGTTCCCTAGAATGGAACCTATTTTGGCATTACTGGTTAATCATTAAAAACTTAAATTGCTATCAATAATAATATTATATTATATATCAGTCGGCAACGAATATCTTTTTATTAAAGATTAGACAAGTTGTTGGCAAAAAAACACAAACATCCAATTCAATCTATGACTTCTATAGAACGTATCATCTCCAGAAAAAAATATCTCGATTGACTTATTGACAGTGTTATAACCCTATGTCTCTACGGAAAAACAATAATAGTCTATTCATGATATTATCTAATTCAAGAAATTATTTGGAAAACCAAGTTTTTAGAGTACTGATTACTTGAAAAATGCAAACTTATATTCAATAATACCTACCACATTCTGCGGAGCTTGTTTTGGAGGCCTAGGAGCTGGAGGCCTCTTCCTTTTCACTGCTGGGGTTCCTTTACCCGAGTTCATTTGGTGGTGACTAGAATGGGACCCTACATCTTTTCTTCTGAAACAATGAATTGATGAAACTAGCTAACAGCGTAAATGCTACTCACTTCTTAAGAAGTTCCACCTTCACAACTTCTCCATCGTCTGACGATTCGGTATCTTCCGATTCTGAGGTGCTATTATCGACTTTTTCGTGCATGAGTAACCTATCCAACAAGAACGTTCGGTCTCTTGTAACCATCAGCAACCGTTTTTGAGCTGTCCTTAGTGCTTGTTGGAATGCTTCATTTTCCTACAAGTGATGGAATATTTGAAGTATTGTAATATATAGTTTTCGATTGAGTTCAGTAGCTTACATAGACCAGGTTTTGAAATTTTCTTTTCAGATATTTATATTCTTTCTTGAACTTGGATTCTTCTAATGCTCTTTCCTCCACTTCGGCTGCTGCAGCTTCGCTGGCTATGGAACGGCAGTACCAGCCTTCCAACATTTTGAATTACTCTGAAATGAGTTAGTTATATTTGAATGAAAAATAAAAATATACAGTTTACAAGTTTGCAATAAATAAAATGTGGTTATGATAAATTCTAAATTGTCATTCTTCTTCTTCTCCTCAATCTCATTGGCCTTAGCTACCAGACTATTCAACCATTAAGCAATCAAACTACCTCTCAAATGTCAATATTTCAATCAAGTCAATATTTGTTTTGTTACTGCCTCGATATCAACATGAAATTTCAATATGAGACGTCCATCCCCTAGCCCTAAACTATAAATGATGAATAACCTCCCGGACAACAGGTTCACCACAGCGGACATTGATAATCTCTGCAGCAGCGGACATAAAGTGCTGCTCGCGAGAGACTTCAGTGCGAGGCTACCTGAGTAGGACCCTCGCGCGTTCAAACGCGAATAGAACGACGCTCTGAAGTCATAGACTTCCTCGACACCCCCACATATTTCCTCTGAAATGGTCTCACGCTCTCGACCCTCGAATTGGTGTCAACAAAATCGAACAGACTTTTCAGAGGTCCAAACCACCTCTGGGGCCCGATTCTCAAATGTCTATTATGTCGCATGTCCCCATTTATTTTCAATGCATAGTCGAGATAAGTGATGGAAATATTTTGTCGCATGCGACATAGGGTAATAGACATTTGAGAATAGGGTCCCTGATCTCATTTCAGGCAGGATAAAACCACCAAGAGGCTTGTCCGCGCAGGAACAAAAGGCAAATCAATGCGTTTCTAATGCGTCTCTTCTGCGGTTTATACACGATAATAACAATATAATCAAATGGCAGGCAGCACTACCCGTAATGCTTTGAACATCCAGAAATTTTCCCTCTCCTAAAACAGGAAAAATAGTGGACAGAAGCCTGCTAAAAAGATTCAGGTACCTTGAAGAAGGACTCGAGCTCACTCGGGTGGAAGAGTTCGGCTTTCGAAGAGGGGTCATTCAACAATCTCCCACTTGGAACACGGATTATCCACGGGGTAAGGAATGGTTTTATTCGAGGTCTCAATAAAGAAATGATTCCGCTGGACATACAAAAAGAGTTTGACACCGTCTAAATAGAAGGTTTCGTCATGGAGATGTTACGAGCAGGCATGCCTGATTACATGGTGAAGATTTTGGCTTCATAACTAGTCGATAGGACTTTCAAAGTAAAGGACACCAGCATCGCAACGAAAAAGGTCGGAGGAGTGCCGCAGGGTTCGAGCTTGTCATTTTTGTATTCGCTCTAAGTACGTACGACTTCCCGAATCAGTGCGGTACCTAGGGCAGTACAGCTGATGGACAGACAATTGGCACTTCAATGTCAGATTGGAAAATCAACAAGATGTGGCAGCTGTTTGAAGGACATAAACTCTAATATCCAGGAATTTCAAGCTGGCCATGAAGACCGAGGTTAACCTAATGAGACAAAATTCATTCAGATAAAATTGGATAAATAACCTCTGAAAGTTGTGGCAAACATCGAACGTGAAGAGTTGTGTCATCATCGAGTCCAATCCCATATGGCTGACAACGAAGTACTCGTTGACGTTGATGTTTATTTCCTCCTCAGTGCCAGTCATTTTGCATTTGCATCCATCGAATGCTGTTTCAACTTCCTGGATCTCAGCTGTAGGCCAGGCCTCTTTGCTTACCTATTATTATTATTGATATAATTTCATTATTCAAAAGATTTAGTTTTTCAGTAGTCGTGCATTTGCCATTTATCCGGTTGGAAAATGAATTGCTATCGTTTGTTTCGTATTCGATGACCGTCCTGTAAAGGGCTTCGGCTTCGGCGCTATTCAAGTTATTTATTATAGCTATACGGTATGAAGAGTATTTTGCTGTATGAAATTGAGGAACTGTTAATTTCACTAATGCACTATCGACAGCAGTACACTTATATTTTGAAATATGGCGCACTGTTATGTCGAGATTAGCTATACCGATAATTCGGGGTGTGGTGGGTATATACGAAATAAACTGCTTGCTTTTTACGTATCTCCCAGTTATCGCAGAGCATTAAAAAAATATCTGCATGGCCATAGGCACTTTAAGACCATTCTCATCAATATTATTTTCATCTCTTCCTCTTAACGTGCAGCTTCTCGGCACGTACTCATACATCCAACAAGCTATTTGAATTCCAACGGTCCAATATGTTTTCAACATTTTATCGGAGTTTTTGAAAAAAAAAATCGAAAGGAGGGTTCGAGCCTCATCCTTACTGATGACTTCTTTTTTCGTCATAATTTTCCTCGTTCAAAACCGTCGGAAATATTTTCGAATTGGACGTTTCTAGGCATTCTAGATAACTCGTGAGTTTTCGACCTTTTTATAGAACAGTTTAAAATAGACTAGCAAGTTACTTGCGACAATTATCACGCGAGCGACTTCCATACATTGCATGCAATAATTGTTTAGTCGAGTGTGCGCGAACACTTCCGCAACTTTCTGCAAGTCCTCTGTCGAAAC
Source organism: Chrysolina haemoptera (assembly GCA_958298965.1). NCBI lineage: Eukaryota > Metazoa > Arthropoda > Insecta > Coleoptera > Chrysomelidae > Chrysolina > Chrysolina haemoptera. The sequence goes on along the minus strand of OY282587.1, from coordinate 2,159,956 downwards.
TATTTAGACAACGGACAGCATTGTCTTACAGTCTCTTCCGCGAGTTTTTGCCAGTCTATTCGCACCCTGAGGAAGGTACTTCGAGCATACTGACATGTACAAATCAGGTTGGAATGGAGTTGATGGTACGCGTTGATAGGGCCATCAAACTCCACCGTATTTCCTTCCCATTGTTCTCTGCTCGGATTAGTAAAAGCAAACTTCATATTAGGACAGGTCGGATTTGCTATGAATACTTATAACATAGGCATCGAATTCTACCAAAAGTTGTCGAATCCCCATTCTAGAATTCCTGCTAAGTCCGTTTTTATTTCATTCACGATTCTCCCCCGTTCATATCGTTATCATTATAGCCACAAACATACACTATACAGTTAATACTGTTGATGTTTCCTACTCCAATTGTTGAGAATTCACCGTGTATACAACATCATATTAACATGAAGTGCAGTGCGGCATTACATGAAGTTATTGGATTTTGGAAGATAATCATGGAAAGAGCATAGAGGCCAAGCCTTCTTCCTAATCTCGATTACATGTTTTATATAGTTAGTATCGCACTCACTTTCGAAGGATGGACATATCGTGTCAAGGTTGAAACAGGCAATTAAATGAGCTAAACCGCCATATTTTTGGCGATAATAATATTAATAATGATCGAATGAACGAATATTTTTTGGTGTGAATATAATTCAAAATATAGAAAATACCCAAAATACCAGAAGTACGTCAGAAAACTTGGCATTCTCAGGAGTGGAAAGCTAACTCAACTGATTATCCTATTCTAATCTAATTTATTATTAATTAGGAGACTTGGGGACAATTTTGAGATTTAATGCAATTGAAAAACTTTTGAAAAAATTGACATTTGAAGAAGCCACTGTTATGCCAAATACTTAGGACTACAAGTTAGGATACAACTGTATCCAAAAAAATTAACCCATTTTGGAAAAATAAATAATAAAAAACATGCTGTTCCAAGTCACCCGTTACTGATTTTGAACACTTGGGACGCGTTATTAATTTGCATGCTTGTCGTCAAGAAACGCGTTTTCAAGGTGTCTTGGGACGTATTAAAGATTTTTTTTAAATATCGATCAGCTATATCGAAAACGAAAACAAAATTGTATAATTTGTGTGGAAGTAGTCTAGTTTAACGATAATGCACAATAATGCAGCTGTGATTTAATATCTCATCAAAATAAACTGAACAAAGACATTCGTAGAATTCAACAAAAGAAAAAACTCAAAGAACAAAAAAAAAATATTAACGATGGAAAACAAATTTTCTCAGAGCGATGTCGCCAAAAACCATGCCTCCTCCATCTTCTATATATAGCCCTTGAGAAGTCGCGATATTTGCGACTTCCCAAAAGCCTTTTATCTTTGGACAGCATGTCCCAAGTCACCTTAAAAAAAACAAAGATAGAAAGATAGTGATCCCACAAAAATATAAAAAAGTTATGTCAAGTAAAATATGGCAAAGTTTTACTACATGTTAGAAAACCCCAAAAAAAATTCTAGACGTGCCAGTGTTAAATACTCCATCATGTGTGTCATAAATTTGTTTTATTTACTTACCTATATTTGAAGATGAATCACACCGACACTCAACAGAAACAAATACAGGTCGTATTTTTTATGTCGTACCACTATTGGCATCTCGAAAACGGTAAAGGATACGAAGTTGGTTAAATTAGACAAAAGTTGCCTATTTTAGTGAACAATGAAATGATGTTTCCAAATCGGAAGTATTACAAACCGTTTTCAAAATATACGGGGAAAACTGAAATTACCCATTTTCTTTTCTTTGCGATGGCATATAGGGGCAAAAATGTAGAAACAAATACCAGGTAAGATACATATCTGAAGTCGGTAAGATAAGGACTACTTAAATTCTTTAGAAAAAAATGCAGGTCCGTATTCGAAAAAATAGAGTTGAGGGTGGCCCCGAGGAACAAAACGTCGTTTTGAAAATTGAAGTATAGCACGTGAAAGAAAATTCAAAACAGATAAGAAAGTTTCCCGAACACATTTCCCTATTCCTAAAAATAGGGGCGCCAACGCAAAGAAAATAAAACGAGTAATTTCGGTTTTCCCCGTATATTTTGAAAACGGTTCGTAATACTTCCGATTTGGAAACATCGTTTCATTGCTCACTAAAATAAGCAACTTTTGTCTAATTTAACCAACTTCGTATCATTTACCGTTTTCGAGATGCCAATAGTGGTACGACATAAAAAATACGACCTGTATAGTAACCTTCATGGATAACTACCCTGACATCTGTCGAAGCCTTCTACTACCTATAACAATCATAATGTCTAATGATTTTTGTTCGAAAATATGAATTGATTTCATAACCTACTTTGATCGATTGAATAATCAACTGTATCTCCGCCATTTTCAACTTATTTTCAGTTTTAAAACCCAGTCTAATTACAAGTTCGAAGGTTTTTCGGAAAAGCAGAAACATATAGAGGCTGTATTTGAAAAAAAAATTGGAGCAACTTACTCTAGGAACCACAGAAAGCACTTCGACTAGGACCCTGGCCTCATCTAAAGCCAAACAATATTTCACTTCATTCTTCTGTCAGGATAGTCTTCAGTAGAAAACACTACTTTTTTAATTGTTGGTATACCCCCATTTCGTTTCAAGTCTCCATGTTGTCGGGTTCGACTGTTACAATATGAAAAAGGGGGAGCCTCTTGGCAAGCAGTGTAAAGCCCATCGCTAATATTTTATGTATGCTTTATGTTTACGAGTTCATTTTATAATATTCAAATAATTAATTTTGTAGGTCCTATATTTTTCTTGCTGAATAATTTGAAAGGAATCAAACCTTGATCGTCGTCGAGGCAATCAAAACATTCTAAGAAGTCTATAGTTCTTTGATTGATAGTCTGAAAACGTAACCCAAATTCAACCAAAACAGATGTTTATTTTCTTGACAAGTGGTGGATGGTACTTTTCAGGCACGCTCATATTCAGTCTTTGAAGTGGCCATAATGCGAGATATTTTAGAACGGCTGCAGAAATTCACACACCCTATTTATTACCATCAACCCTGGAATAGGTATATCAGATCGAAGGCCAGGTTTTGAGAACGTCAATCAAAATAAATCAAGTACGGTATCTTTTTGATGAGTCAGCCAAATCCAACGAGCTTATTGGAACGATTGAAAAAGTTTATGGTATAATGAAAGTTCCGAATCTAATAACTTTTTCAAGGATATTCTAATAACAAAAATATTATGTACCTACACGCAAAAGTTTCTAATTGAAAATCGGTTATTCAGAAACGATAGTGCATTGTTTTTTCTGCATTCCCACTATGAATGGGACATATTTTTTAATGTCATGGATTTGAAAAAGGACTAGTTATGTAATTGCTGACGTCTTGGTCACTACACTGTGTTAGGCTGTTCGATTTCAACTGCAAAATACTTATTTCATTCAGCAAATATTGGAAGAAGTTTAATGCAGTGATGGACAGAATAATTTTTTTTTCTACGACCGCATGCAAATATGCCCATTTTATGGGCCTTAGTAAAATGCTGTGAAAAATACTTGATGTCGGGAAATAGCTACTATCCTGGCTCATGTCGCGACGGGTATTGAATCATTACAGAGGATCCAATCGCAAGTGCTCCCTGTAACCAAAAAGCAGAATTTTGTTTTGATTGAGACAAGAGGACCACCTGCCGATTAGTTTCGAGGTTTTTGCCTTGTCATCTCTACAGGGTAGGTCACCACAGACATCCTTGAGGCTATCACGCTGCTCCGTCTATTTAGTCACCCTGGTCTCACTCTGGTGAAACGGGTGTAAGCATCTCCACCTAGCGTGCATAGCAAGAAGCACTTCGATTCTCCGGGTTGAGAGATTCATAGTTAGATATCTGAACACACAGTTCTTTTGGGAGATGGTTTAAGAAACAATAGATCTGAATTGCTGAAGGATATTATGACAAATACCTGTCTGAAAACAATTAATACTCTCGCTAATGCCGCGATGGGTATATAAAACAGATACTTGTTCATTTTGTTCATTTTCGATTTGGAATATTCCAGTCGGGCCCTGATTCCTGAGTTCCGATACTTCCAGTTATAGGAAGTATTGCAAAATATGTTCTTGATGATAAGCGTTGTCAGGTGTTGGCAAGGGATGATTTGGCAGTCGTATGGGGCTGTTAAATAATTTTCTGTTCGATGAGCGCTGCCAGAACTCCTAGAGTATAGGAAATTTACGAAAGGCTGGATTGTTTATAATCTATTTTCGTGTTACAATATTCTTCTATTTTTATATACAATATTTTTATTCAACAACCATCTCTCTCAAAACACGTAGCTACCCATCGAGGAAACAATCCGAACCTTAACGAAAAATTTCAGAACGTCTAAAATATCTATTGAAAATAAATCTTTAATTTTACTTTGTCGAAGTAATAATAGAACACCCCGTTGAAAAGGGGAACATTTCCCATTTTTCAATTTTCATGGAAAATGTTCCCCTTTTCAACATGAATATCTCCCAAGAGGTTATCTTAAACGATGGAAAATAGCGACTAAAGTTTGTCTTTCAACCGCAGATGATTCGACAACAGATTTTATGAATAATATTCATATTTTCGAACAAAAATTAAAACACCCCGTGTTTCAACTAACCTGTGTTTTATCAAACCTATACATCTCTCCTGCCAACTTAATCTTTATTGTTTTCAGTTTTTCATCAACTCACCAGTATTCCATTCCAATCTTCACCTATATTATGCATCGTTCATGCCTGAAGGTAATGTTTACGACTAAAAAGGGCCTCGGGGCTATATTTTCCAGTGTTGGGGGCGAATGCAAAAGTCCAGTAACCCGGAACTCTCCGGTCACTGCACCGCGTGGAATGGAAGAATAATTTTCCACGGGAAGATTTGCATATGTTCATGCATTGCAAGTACAGAGTGTTTCGAATTGTTCCACGAGTCAAAGGACACAAAAAAAATTTCAAAGGACACTCACATTATTTAGGTGAAATGGCTTACGGCAATTTTTTCTGAGAGGTGGATATTCTTTTTATAGTAAAATTTGGGTTATTCCTGACAAAAAAATTAAATTCTTTTAAATGCTTAGAAATGTCAACTGCAGTACCAAGTAGAATGAGTAATCTTATGTAATAAGTCCTTATCAATTATTGTCCAGAAATGCAGAGTGGCAACATTACTTTTTATGTTGAAAACGGGAACTTTGTCCGTGAAAATTGAAAAATTAAAAATGTAATTTTTTTGTAATATCTAATAGAAAACAACTACTTCCCCGGCTAAAGCCACATTGGAAACTATATCTGATTGATATTGTGAAAAGACTATAACTGAAAAAAAAAAAATGAAAATTCGCATTTTCATTCCGATAGTTAATTTTTTTATAAATTTTTTTAGTTTTCATTGAAAATTCATTAAATAAATTAAATAGGGAGAATGTTATTGAAAAAAATATCACTTACAGAAATCCGACGGACAAAAAAGATAATATTTGAACTTTTTTATTTTTCATTTTTCGAATTTGAAATTTTTGTCCCCGAACGTATTTTGACGTGCTGATTCAGAATCTTTGATCTAAAATGTCGAAAACTCATCGGAAATATTTTTGGCGGGAAAAAAAACATCTAAAAACTGATTTAGAGCTGACCAACTCGAGAACCGTTAGATGTAGACAAATTCTGCGAACGCCAATCGATTCAGAATGGTCAAATTAGTATGTATTGTGAATTTCGAGTCAATCGAAAAAATTAAAAATTACCCGAAAAATTTGCAAGGGGTTTGTTTACCCCTAAAAATCATGAAAAATGCTAAGTCGTCACATCGACTTGTAATTTACACTTTATAAGTAAAATTTTATGCTTGTTCTGAAAATGTATGATTTTTATATGCTCAGATACAAGATTTAGCCAAAAAAAGAAGTTTAAGGTAAAAAATCCAATTTTCTGAGATTTTTTTTTTCGTTTTTCGAATTTCAAATTTTTGTTCCCGAACGTATTTTGAGGTGCTAATTTCGAATCTTTGAACGAAAATGTCGAAAACTCATCGGAAATATTTTTGGCGGGAAAAAAACATCTAAAAACTGATTTGGAGCTGACCAACTCGAGAACGGTTAGAGATAGACAAATTCTGCGAACGCCAATCAATTCAGAATGGTCGAATTAGTATATATTGTGAATTTCTTGTCAATTGAAAAAATTAAAAATTACCCGAAAAATTTGCAAGGGTTACCCCTAAAAATCATGAAAAATGCTAAGTCGTCACATCGACTTGAAATTTACATTTTATAAGTAAAATTTTATGCTTTTTCTGAAAATGTATGATTTTAATATGATTAGATACAAGATTTAGCCAAAAAAAGAAGTTTAAGGTAAAAAATCCAATTTTATGAGATTTTTTATTTTTCATTTTTTGAATGTCAAATTTTTGTCCCCAAACGTATTTTGACGTGCTAATTTCGAATCATTGAACGAAAATGTTGAAAACTCATCGGAAATATTTTTGGCGGGAAAAAAACCATCTAAAAACTGATTTAGAGCTGACGAACTCGAGAACGGTTAGAGATAGACAAATTCTGCGAATGTCAACCGATTCAGAATGGTCGAATTAGTACGTATTGTGAATTTCGAGTCAATCGAAAAAATTAAAAATTACCCTGAAAATTTGCAAGGGTTTACCCCTAAAAATCATGAAAAATGCTAAGTCGTCACATCGACTTGAAATTTACACTTTATAAGTAAAATTTTATGCTTGTTCTGAAAATGTATGATTTTTATATGCTCAGATACAAGATTTAGCCAAAAAAAGAAGTTTAAGGTAAAAAATCCAATTTTCTGAAATTTTTTATTTTTCATTTTTTGAAATTCAAATTTTTGTCCCCGAACGTATTTTGACGTGCTAATTTCGAATCTTTGAACGAAAATGTTGAAAACTCATCGGAAATATTTTTGGCGGGAAAAAAACCATCTAAAACTCATTTAGAGCTGACCACCTCGAGAACGGTTAGAGATAGACAAATTCTGCGAACGCCAATCAATTCAGAATGGTCGAATTAGTATGTATTGTGGATTTCTTGTCAATCGAAAAAATTAAAAATTACCCGAAAAATTTGCAAGGGGTTACCCCTAAAAATCGTGAAAAATACTAAGTCGTCACATCGACTTGAAATTTACACTTTATAAGTAAAATTTTATGCTTGTTCTGAAAATGTATGGTTTTAATATGCTCAGATACAAGATTTAGCCGAAAAAATTCGTTTAAGGTAAAAAATCCAATTTTCTGAGATTTTTTTTTTCGTTTTTCGAATTTCAAATTTTTGTTCCCGAACGTATTTTGAGGTGCTAATTTCGAATCTTTGAACGAAAATGTCGAAAACTCATCGGAAATATTTTTGGCGGGAAAAAAACATCTAAAAACTGATTTGGAGCTGACCAACTCGAGAACGGTTAGAGATAGACAAATTCTGCGAACGCCAATCAATTCAGAATGGTCGAATTAGTATATATTGTGAATTTCTTGTCAATTGAAAAAATTAAAAATTACCCGAAAAATTTGCAAGGGTTACCCCTAAAAATCATGAAAAATGCTAAGTCGTCACATCGACTTGAAATTTACATTTTATAAGTAAAATTTTATGCTTGTTCTGAAAATGTATGATTTTTATATGCTCAGATACAAGATTTAGCCAAAAAAAGAAGTTTAAGGTAAAAAATCCAATTTTCTGAAATTTTTTATTTTTCATTTTTTGAAATTCAAATTTTTGTCCCCGAACGTATTTTGACGTGCTAATTTCGAATCATTGAACGAAAATGTTGAAAACTCATCGGAAATATTTTTGGCGGGAAAAAAACCATCTAAAAACTGATTTAGAGCTGACGAACTCGAGAACGGTTAGAGATAGACAAATTCTGCGAATGTCAACCGATTCAGAATGGTCGAATTAGTATGTATTGTGAATTTCGAGTCAATCGAAAAAATTAAAAATTACCCTGAAAATTTGCAAGGGGTTTACCCCTAAAAATCATGAAAAATGCTAAGTCGTCACATCGACTTGAAATTTACACTTTATAGGTAAAATTTTATGCTTGTTTTGAAAATGTATGATTTTTATATGCTCAGATACAAGATTTAGCCAAAAAAAGAAGTTTAAATTAAAAAATCCAATTTTCTGAGATTTTTTATTTTTCATTTTTCGAATTTCAAATTTTGGTTCCCGAACGTATTTTGAGGTGCTAATTTCGAATCTTTGAACGAAAATGTCGAAAACTCATCGGAAATATTTTTGGCGGGAAAAAACCATCTAAAAACTGATTTAGAGCTGACCAACTCGAGAACGGTTAGAAATAGACAAATTCTGCGAACGCCATTCAATTCAGAATGGTCAAATTAGTACGTATTGTGAATTTCGAGTCAATCGAAAAAATTAAAAATTACCCGAAAAATTTGCAAGGACAAATTCTCCGATCGCCAATCGATTCTGTGTTCAAACATATTTTGACGTGATGATTCCGAATCTTTGAACGAAAATGTTCATTTCAGATTTTATGAAATCAAAATGCAATGCCCATGACAGGTTTATGTCAAGAAATAACTTTCAAAGTGTCACTGAAGAAGAAATATTTCCATCAATTTTGGCAAAGCGAAATAGATTTTCGTTAACCAAAATGTATTGGGAATTAAATGCGAGAGAAGCCTTGCTTCAGTGAAATGAACGATTTCTGTATGGGTTTTTTAATAACATTCTACCTATTTAATTTATTTATTGAAAACTAGAGAATATTATTAAAAAAATTAACTATCTGAATGAAAATGCCAAATTTCACTTTCAATTTTTTTCTTTTCTGTTAAAGTCTTTTCACAATATCTATCAGATGTAGTACAATGTCCAGCGTGGCTTTAGCCGGGGAAGTAGTTGTTTTCTGTTAGATATTACAAATAATTCATATTTTTCATTTTGCACTTTTCATGGAGAATGTTCCCCTTTTCAACATAAATACCTCCCAAGAGTTTATCTTGAACTTGAACGATGGAAAAAAGCGACTAAAGTTTGTCTTTCAGTCGCAGATGATTCCACAACAGAATTTATGAATATCCTCCGAAGCTCTGGAAGGGACACCCAAAATAAAAAAAAATCATTCTTTTTGAAATTCCGAGTAATAAGAAAGAATTTTACTTCAAAATTCCGAATTGTAACACGAATATTAAGAAGAATGAATTTTTTTATTTTGGGCGTCCAGAGCTTCGTAAAATCCTATTCATAATTTCGAACAAAAATAAAATATCATGTTTTCCATTAATTATCTAAGTTATAATTACTTTATAGTAACGCCTTGACCTGCTTTAAAGGTCAAAAGTTAACACTCTTTAGAATGCCAAAATTAGCGATTGTCACTCTCTGGCACTATTTTCGACAGCCCTATTTCGGACAACAAAGTGGGAAACCAAGTCGTGGAACTTATTGACAGAAGCAAAACGAAAAGTTGGCGTTCCGGCAATTAGCCACAAATGACGATTCGCGCTCTGGAGCAAAAATAATTAAGAAAAATAATAAATCAGTTGGCGTCGGTCGCGTGGCGTCTCTGAAAAGAAGGGATGTGTTAAGGCGACGCAAGTAGGTCGTCGTGAGGTTCTTGCTTGTTTGGGCCGCAGTTTGCCGCCATATGCCGCCTTCAAGTGGCGCTACCGTCACCCATTAACAATCATCAACAGTTTTAGTTTATGTCGAACGGCGATGGGATGCTTCTGGCCGCGTTCGAGTGGAAAATGTTCGGTGTGAAAGAGTTTTTCGGTTTTTCGGAGCTTTGTGTGTCTCCGTTTGCTGGGATTTAGGTATGAGGCTCGAAATATTATACCATACCAGTATTGTTTCTGTTGAAGTTTTTCAAAAACGAATTCATGTACGCTCAATGTGAAACATTAACAAAGTACGGCTTGCCACAGGGCTCCGTCCTGGGCCGCATGTTATTTAACTCATACATACATATTTATTCAATGCCGATGTCACTTCCACAATTCAGAGGAATTTAAGAAACATGATGTTGGAATATAACTTTGTCCTCATAAAAACAATAAATATTACTATTGCACAAAATCTGAAAGAAAAAGTAGTGAACAAATTCTTAAAATCAATGCACTTTTTTGGTTTATTTGTATCACTCATCAACAATTCTTTACAAGTTACTGAAAATTTTGTTTACCATTCCTTTACACAAAGGTTTACCGAAATCCTGGAAAGTCACGATATTCTAAGAAAAAATAAGTTTGTTTTGAATCATGACATGTCATATTGCCGTTGGTGTCTCACACTAAAACATTAACAATATTTTTTCAGAACATGCTGAAATATACATTGGTGTTTCACATGGGTATATACTGGGACCGATTCTATTCAGTGGCGGTTCTAGAAATTGAGGGTAGGGGGGCACAACATCGCTGAGCGCCGTATATTCGGTAAAATGGCATAGGTATTTAAAGGGAATTTAGGAAAAAAAATAAAAAACACAAAAAAAAAACGGAAAAAACCTTTAAAAAACCGGAAAATAGTAAAAATTTAGTCTGATCTAACCAGAATGAACTAACCTTACGTAAACATTTTGATTGCTTGGAAATTTAATACAAGCATTTTACGAGGAGTAATTTTTTAGTCTCATCTAACCAGAACGAACTTACCTTACATAGACATTTGATTACGTGGAAATTTTATCTTGGCTTTTTATTCCTGGGGCTTTTTTTCCGGTGGGATTTTAATTTGTTATTTTTTCAGTTTTTTTTTCCGGAGTATTTTTATCGTTCACATTTAAAGTAATTCTGTATTTATCATTGAAAAACAAAGTAATGTCAGAAAACTATAACACAAGAAAGGAAAAAAAACGGGGAAAACGAAAAAAACCCAAAAAAAACGGAAAAAAAAACAAAAAAACGGGAGAAAACCCCTCCCGAATAGAAAAAAACAGAATTTAAACCCACCGTGAAAAAACCGTAAGAAAAAAAAACTAATAATTTAGTCTGATCTAACCAGAATGAACTAACCTTTCGTAGCATTTGGAGTGCGTGGAAATTTAATACAAGCATTTTACGAGAAGTAATTAGTCTGATGTAACCAGGACGAAATTACCTTACATAGACATTTGATTACGTGAAAATTTTATCCTGGCTTTTTATTCCTGGGGCTTTTTTGCGGTGGGCTTTATTTCCGTTATTTTTTTCTGTTTTTTTTGGGAGTATTTTTATCGTTCACCATTTAAAGTAATACTGTATATATCATTGAAAAACAAAGTAATGTCACAGAACTATTAACAAGAAATATTACAGTAATAAAATATATTACATATGCATACGATACTTGTTGTACAACTATCAAAAAAACTTGACATTTCTGCATCTCTATTGATGAATAAATATTTACTTTTCTTCACTGCCAAAATAATTCACAAAATAAACATTAAATATTACTATTTGAAGGATTCATTTTGAACAGAGTAAATTATCAATTGATTCTTTTGATGCTTTTAAAATCATTTCGGCTTCAATATCAAAATTTCGACTTATTTCTTGAAATTTCGACATTAAAGACGAAATGATTAAATTTCCACATAAAATTCGAAATTTCGACATTAGAGTAGAAGTTTCGAGAAAAAAGTCGGAATGTTTTGCGCTCTGGTAGTTACCTACTAGTCCACCGTATTAGTAGAAATTAGTTATTTTGTATTATGTGCGTAAAATTACGGTTTTTTAATTCTCTGGAATGTGCCATGAAAACACGAATTTTATACACGAAATGCAAATAACATTTTTTTACAACTGTGAATTTAAATTTACATCGTCTAAATTAAAAATGAATACCTCTAATACATCTTGACGTGGTTTTTTGTCCCGATAAGTTATCGCTTTCAAATACAAAGGCGTGGGAGGGCCAACAACAATAGTAATTTTCCTAACAAGTGCGGAAAGACACTTTCCGCATGAGTTAGGAACAATACTTTTTCTACAAGCGTAAGAAACAAATGTTGCTTTACTTTGAATACACTCTTCAACATTGAATATCTTGCCCATAAAGTGTTCGGCTTCCATGTTTTAGACATTTCTAGAAAATAAGCCAAGAATACTTCTTCTTTATTTGGTGTTTTCACTTTTTTATTGTTGCACCATTCAATAAAACTCGTGTATTGCTTCTCATACCTTTGTTTAGATTTCGTTGGCAATAACTCTAAGTTCGCATCTGTAGCTGCTTGCACGATTTCTTGTGGAAGTTCTTCATCAGATGAATAATCCATTGTGGCAATTTCACTGAATCGAAAATTTTATATAAGTAACGCTTTGTCTATCACTCTGACAATTACAAACAAATTTGTGTATTGATCGGCATCAATTGTTACCTACTCGTTATCAGATCAATCAAAGCCTATATATAGGGTGATTTTCATAACAATACATTTTTATTTATCAATATTTGTTCATTTTTTCAATAAATAGTGCAAAATGATGGATGATTTTGAACAAACTCACTTAGTATTGCAACAAAAAAGCTTGAACTTTCATATTTTGTCACCCACCACTTATATTTTACGAGGATATCATATAAATGTTTTTCCCTCACTAGGGTGGGAAAAAATTTCCCGCACTAGTGTGGGAAAACTTTTCCCGCACAACTGTTGGAAAATGACACTTTCCAAACTGAATTGCGTGCGGGTAGAGGGTGAATCACGCACGCTTGTAGGAAAAATATTTTTCAAAACATTGGGATTTGCCACTTTGAACTGGCAATTGTCACTTTGAACTGTCAATTGCCACTTTGAACTGAAAATTGTCACTTTGAACTGGCAATTTTCCCTTCGAACTGACAATTGTCACTTGGTTTACCATATATAAATGTGAGAGAGACGAAATATCCATTAACCTCCACAAAATGGTCATAGTACCGTTCAACAGGAAGAGGAAACTCATAAAAGTGAATTTTGTTCGTTTCCTTCGATATTTGAAGAAAACTTCTGATCTGAAATACACCTACTTACATAAAAGTGTATAATCAAATTGGTAAATGATTTGTAAATTTTCGAATAGCAGTCTTTTATATACTTAATTACAAATCGTATTTTAATTTCATTAGGCTCTTTTATTGTCCAAGTAAGTGGAAACAAGCTCATTAGGTAGTGCAAATCAGCTCCGATATCTATTATCTACGAATAATCAGATTCTTATGAAATGTTTATGGTTTGCAATAGAAATCTTTCGAGAAATACTAATGGAGAACATATCATTAGGTGATATGGTATGACGAAGTGAAACTTTGATAAAGTGAAAACGTGTAGCAGACCATAACAAATCTGATCAAAAAACAATCGGAGCTTTCATCAAATTATTTTATAAATACATGAAAATGATTTTTTGTACAACTGTCATTAAAAATGACGTTTTCAATTCATTGACATAGGAACTAAAAACTGACGTTTTCACAAAATCACTTTTAACACTAGTGTAATATTTTTAACACTGGTGTTAAAAGTAAAATGACAAATGAGATGATGGATACTCAGTAATATAGATCTCTCTAATAGAAACACTTCAATCAGATATTATAATCAAAACACCTACTCAAGAGGAATCTGTTATAAAAGTTCACACATGTATTTGGCCGTTTGTGCAACTGGTTTGTGCTTCTGAAGTTACAAACGAAGTATAGTATTCAGTACAACTGTAAAATGTCCTTCATCACTGACAATGATGACATTCATAAATAAAGTGCGTTGGAGTTTATTATAGTTGGAGCCTCTGCCAATCTATCTTGTAATCCAAAGATCGTGTGTTCGAATCCTTGTGGACTTTATAATTTTTTTTGTTTTTTTTTCTTACTAACAGTAACTGTTGTACAAAAAAATTTGAATGATACTTTTGTTAAAAGTGATTTTATTTTGCTCCACTCGCTAACGCTCGTTTCGCAATATTCCCCACTCACAAAATAAAATGCCACTTTCAACACTTGTACCATAAATATCTATTATGGCTTTTTATGATTGAAGTTACGCTTATAAAATGAACATTTTTCGAGGTTGTCGAAAAAAAAAATTGTTATTTATGATACCAGTTCGTGAAGTAGGACTTTCTTGTATGAGCGTGAATATTGTTGAATGAGGCGCAGCCGATCCTAGTGCACTTTTACATTTTTCGCATTTTGCGACCATAACGAGACACATTCGTTAAATACATAGGTATATAGAAAGAAAGCTAAAAAAATTTCCTACAAGAGGATGTTATTGTTTGCTGGCCCAACAGTTCGCTTGTAGGTGTTATAGGTAGGTAACTCTTTGATGTTTTTTCGGCTAATAATTCATTTTGTGCCGATCGACTTGAAACTTACAGCATATACTAATTTCGGCATGCTGGCGTTTGCAGAATTGCTCTATCTCGATTCGGTCGTCGGATGAAAATGTTATCTAGAGGTTGAAGGTGCCATTTTCCCGCCAAAAATTTTTCAAAATTTTTTCCATGCTATATTCGTTAAATTCAATCTTTTTTCTTTATGCTGCCCGGATTTGAAATTGATTGCTAGTCAAACATAGATTTGGTGGGCGTTTTAACGAACGTGTGCACTTTGAGTTGGACCAATTTTTAAATATTTACTTTTCATTTTTCGAATACTGTGTCATGTTGAATTGATGGCGTAGAATACGGAAAAAATATTGAAAAAATTCTGAAGTTATCGGAAGTATTTTTCGTTGGCGGTTTTATGTGCTGGGATGCCGGATACTAGTGCACCTTTTACATTTTTTGCATTTTGCGACCATAACGAGACACATTCGTTAAATATATAGGTATATAGAAAGAAAGCTAAGAAAATTTCCCACAAGAGGATGTTATTGTTTGCTGGCCTAAGAGTTCGCTTGTAGGTGTTATAGGTGGTTTTGTGTGCTAGAATGCCAGATTCATGCGATACAACTTTTGTTGCACATTTATCTTTGTTTTATGGTACCGTGTATCCGAACATAATCAAATCATACATTTTCGGAATCAGCATAAAATTTTGAGTATATTGGTGGTAATTTTGAGTGAATCTGACGACGTTGGATTTTTGACCATTTTTTGGATGTTTTTTCGACTAAAAATTCATTTTGTGCCGATCGACTCGAAAATCACAGCATATACTAATTTTGGCATGCTGAATCGACTGGCGTTTGCAGAATTGCTCTATATCGATTCGGTCATCGGATGAAAATGTTATCTAGAGGTTGCAGGTGCCATTTTCCGCCAAAAATTTTTAAAATTTTTTTTCATGTTATATTCGTAAAATTCAATCTTTTTTCCTTATGCTGACCAGATTTGAAATTGATTGCTAGTCAAACATAGATTTGGTGGGCGTTTTTACGAACGTGTGCACTTTGTGTTGGACTGATTTTTAAATTTCTAATTTTCTATTTTTCGAATACTGTGTCATGTTGAATTGATGGCGTAGAATACGGGAAAAATTGAATCGACTGGCGTTTGCAGAATTGCTCTCGATCTCGATTCAGTCGTCGGATGAAAATGTTATCTAGAGGTTGTAGGTGCCATTTTCCCGACAAATTTTTTTTTTAAATTTTTCCATGTTATATTCGTTAAATTCAATCTTTTTTCGATATGCTGAATTGAATTTGAAATTGATTGCTAGTCAAACATAGATTTGGTGGGCGTTTTTACGAACGTGTGCAATTTGAGTTGGACCAATTTTTAAATTTTTTATTTTTCATTTTTCGAATACTGTGTCATGTTGAATTGATGGCGTAGAATACGGGAAAAATATTGAAAAAATTCTAGACTTATCGGAAGTATTTTTCGTTGGTGGTTTTGTGTGCTGGGATGTCGGATCCTACACCCACAAAAATCTAGTTATACAAGTATTTTTTCAAAAAAATCTTATAGCTGCTAATTGAAATATTGTAACCACTAAATTTTCTCGGATGAATGCAAAATGTAAACATTTTCAACATGAAACAGGTCTTTTTTTCAAAACGTTCTTTTTGTCTCTAAATGTTACCTTTTAGTTTTGACAAAGAACACGATTGCAGTTAAAATATGGTATTGAAAAAACAATACTTAAATACGTTATTAAGTGAGAGACTTTTAACAGTAATACAATTGTTTTGAAAAAAAGACGTTGTTCATACTGAAAAGTGAACTATGTTGGCGCCTATTCAATTCAGAAATCATTTAACGGTTATACAATTTTGTATTACAGCTAATAGATATTTCTCTCGGTGTAGTGCACCTTTCCAAAATTCCTACAAGTTGATGTTATCGATCGCGTGCCCAACAGTTCGCTTGTAGGTGTTATTCATAACATCCGGCAGACGAAAAAAAAAGCTCTGGTAACTGATAAGTTGTATGTTCAGCCCCCCCCCCAAACTGAAATCCTGGCCGAGCTACGGATTGGTCACCAAAGAAGACAGGTAACTAGGCCGTAAGGTGTATTGGAAGACCACACACACAGATCGGTATCTACATAATCTATCCAACCATCTTCCAAAACAGAAACACAGAGTCATCAACACCCTCGAGAACAAAACGTTAAAAATATATGGCCCAAGACACATTGACGACTAAATGAAATGAAACACCTAACAACTGGGAATTGGAAAAAATCTGAAGAAGGAAAAAATAAACACCATCTTCAAACCAACGAAGAAAATATGGGATCAGCAAAAGACAGCAAAGATCCACTGAAATCAGTAGAAGTGTACAGGATTCCATATAACTGTGGTAAGGTTTATATCGGACAAACGAAAAGAAACATCGGTACCCGCCTGTTCGAGCATATACGAAGTTTCGATTGTGTCAAACCAAGATGTCCGTAATCGCAGAACGTGCATCGTCCCACGGATAACACAAGATCTGTTTCGATCTATTTTGTGAAACCATTTTCTAACCAAGATGTATTTAGAAGTCATTGAAATACGCACATCAAGAAAACTTTAATGGATATGAAGAGAGAACATATCCGCCAAAGATCTGGCACGACATTGAAATGCACAATTGAAATGCGCCAAACGAAGTCATACCACCCAAATGACGTGCCAGGAACGAGAGCTTCCATTTCAGTTGATACGTCAAGGAGAGTACTTCGACCACGCCACTGAAGATATCTGCCGCAGTTGCAGTTGAAACGTTTGGAGATTTTAACTAAAGAAGACCACGGCAAAATCCGGAAACCAACCAAAACATTGACTCCAGCTGTGAAAGCCTACATTCCTACATTTTATTTTTTTATTAAAAAAAGTTTGTATTTAAGCTCTTAGAGCGTTTACTTCCCAGCTCGCCCTCGTACCTATATCGTTTGCGGTATGGTGAAAAATGAATTCACCTATAATATTCTTTCACAGCCTGCTTTCTACCGAATAACAGGTTTCCATGAAAGAAAAGAATAAATTAAGCGCGGAAAATCGATACAAGATTAAAACGGCAATAAGTATAAGTGCCTCCATTCAATACCAAACATTTTGTATAATAACGTGTCCGTCGACGAATGTCCTTTTGCGATTCGGCGCGAAATTATAAATACCCCCGATGCCGAGGTCTCGTGTCGATAATTTCTTATCCATTTAATCAAAGTTATATTTTCACAGGAATTACGGGTGCATGTTCACTCATACAGCTGACCAGCGGCTACTCGATTATCTAGTGGATTTCATTGCCGTCTAGAAATGCCAGATATAGCAAAAATTAGCTTTGGCGCACTTTTATAAAAAAGCCTTAACCTAGAAAACGCGCTTCGGGAGATCTTACAAGGCGATTCCGAAATCTGATCAACTGTTCTGGAAAAAAACTCTTGCTCTTTGTGTACCTGCGTATAATAATACCCAGATAACACGATGACCAGGCCCGGTCTGGCTCCATTGGTGGCCCTCGGCTAGACGGCGATTTGAGCCCCTCCCCACGCCGCCGGAAATATAACGAGGACACTATGTCCTCTCACGGCAAAATAGTTAGCCTATGTTTAATAGATAGATAGATTAGATATCTAAGCTGTGGCTGAGCTGTCTGCTTGAGTCCTGACAGGGCGCAGACGCGCCGCGCCGCTGTCGCGTCACTACCGCTCGCTGAGCCGAGCCGAACGGTGCAGCGATAGTTTTAAAAAAATTGTTTCTGAAAAATAAAAATAATGTCGCAAACTTGTGGCTCCCTTGAGCCGGAGGCCCTCGGCGATCGCCGACCAGCCGCTCTGGCCAGACCGGGCCTGACGATGACCATGTTGGGATCAATATGGGAGGTTCCAAAAGTCCAAAGGATGTTCCTAGGTATTCCAAATAAGTCCCTGGGAGATGAAAGTCTTACCAAGTCATAGGGATGAAACAGGGATACAACTAGGTCACAACTTTCTGCATGATTGGGACGTTCTGGGGATGTTTTTAGGTATCCCAAACTTGTCCCTGGGAGATGGTAATATCACCAAACCCTGCATCCTTATGATGTCCCCAGGAAGCACGTCTTATAACAACCATGGGATATCCTGGCTCTGATCAATGATGTCCTTAGGACATTCCACAACAATTTTTTGGTTGCATGTAGTTGTTTAGTCATTTGAAAGCATGTATATCCTGAGTACATGCTTAGGATCGTGTTCCTGAGGATGTCCCACCATAATCGACCATGATGATTTGAGGATATTCTAGGGATGTCATCTGGACCTAGTTTTTGAATGTTCAGGGGAACCAGTTGGGAGGTCCTGATTCGGACACTGATTTGGGATGTCCTATGGATCTAGTTGGGGGTATTTACGTTATCCCACGAGCATTGATGGGATAAATATTTGGGATGTCCTGTGGAAGATACGGATGATCAAACGGGGAATTCTTGAGGACATTGTGTGTTATCTGGGTAGGTTATATTACACAACTACTAATAAAAACACTGCAATATTAGAAGATACTATTACATATTTAATAACAAACAAACCATGAAAAAACGTCGTATTTCATAAAAAAATTTGAAAGTTTTACTCGGGTCAATGAGCCACACTACGACTCGCGTATGCAATATGGAGCATAACTCGTAATTGTAGTCGTAGAAACGGTTTCGTTTTCAACGTGCGAACTGGAACATAACCAATTGTGTGTAGTTACGTTGGAATCGGAGCTGAAATAACTGCTTTCGTTGCGTTGATTCCACATGGTGAAGAGCTGATCACGATTCATTTAAATGTAACATTCATGCTATTAGTGGTGCAATGACGGATATCCTAGAAAGGCGCTGATTTATTACAACATCAATATAAGCGATTTCACCCAAATCAATTCTATGAAGGTAGCGAAGTAACAGAAATAACTGTACAAAATGCAGATCTTACAGTGGCCAGTAATGTCCATACCAGTGAAGTCTATTTCGATACTCGATCTCGATATTACCATCAGCAGTATCCTTTCTTGAGAAAAACATGTGAGGTTCATTGTCAAAACAGCCACCCAAAAACTTTATTTTCTGCTTCGTGTCAAGAACTATTTCATTTCCCGTCAACTGGTTATGGTTTATAAGATACAGGTCCAACGTGTCCTGGAATATTTGTGTTAAAAAGATCCCTCATATTTTGTAAGTATGTAAACTGGATGCCGGCTAATTTTGCTGAAATTTTAATATGAGTATTGTACAGGATGTGAAGGATGGGTGTATAATGCCAAGTTATAATATATGGCAGGTGTGAAAAATTCGAAAAAAAAAAAAAAATTGTGTTGGAAAATTCGTCGAAATTTTGGGAACCTCTGTCCGCCAAACGTGAGCCTCATATTTCCTGGCACAACAGCACAATTCTTACATACCGAACCACTTTATTGCTTGTTTTAATTATTTCATATGTCTATTGGAAATATTCTTCAAATGAGAATATTTATATTTATTACCCCCTCCCCTCCATACCACTACCCTGGATCCGTCACTGTAATATAAGGTATAATCTAACCATTTGCACTCCCGTGAAAGACGGGTGTATAATGCCATTTTATGACAAATGGCAGGTGTGAAAAATTCGAAAAGAAATTGTGGAAATTTTAAATTTTGTTGGAAAATTCGGAAAATCTTGGAAACCGCTGTTTGAAATTACACAGTTTCTTCTATCCGGCAGTTGCAGTATTATCTGCTCCGGTCAGCTGACGTTCGGCGGACAGCGGTTCCCAAAACGACGAATTTTTCCAGACAATTTAAACTTTCCCCGATTTTTTTTCAAATTTTTCACATCTGCCATCTGTTATTATGGCATTATACACCCGTCCTTCACGGGAATGCAAGAGGTTAGATTACACCCTGTTTAATAATGATTTTCTAGCTAGTTTTGGAACTCTGTTCTGTTTGCGATTTCCGAAAACAGGTAGGAAGGTACAGTTTTTTTTTAATTACCAAGATCTATGTGCCCGCTCCATATGAGACTTTATATAGAAAGTCTCATCTGCAAAAATGTTCCTTCTAACCCAATTATCAGCCTCGTTAGGGAGGAAGCTGTTATCCAAACAGAAACAAACAAATGCTTCCTAGAAAAATCAAAGTACCGCTTGTAATTAGTGAAGTGCAATTCGAGATGCCGCTTCCGTCTGGATCTATTTGTGTATTGTTTAATTATACCCACTTCGGATGATACCAACTGTCAACGGAGTCGAAATAAGGTGTTTCCGTCTGGTAGTAATAGGTGCATTACACCGTAGACTCGTTATTAGTTTGGGTTTGGTGGAGATTTATCAGAGCCGGAATATCCACATGCGTAGTAAACTAACTATACACTACCGTTAGTAAATTTACCAATTATAGAATATAAGCGGTAATTAAGACGATTTATTTTTTCTCTGTTTGAATGATCTAGTCAGGTTCTTAATCTGAAGTTCCGATACATCCACAAGATGCGCTGGTATATCCAAACAACAGTGTTATACTTCAAGAATTTTTTAGTCTGGTTCACAAGTGCTTTTTGGACGACTATCAACTTTTCTCACCGATCGACCGCTCACTAGCTTTTTAACACACTTAAACGCGTTTTATCGAAAAAATCAGAATGGACATTTTGTTTCTGTTCACGTCTACTTTCCAATTATTTTTAAATTTCAATCGGACGACCTCAGACGCATCCAGCTCTCCGCGGAAATATTTCCAAAAAAAATTCAAATGAGGATTGTGTGAAAACTATTAATCCGACGGAATCCAGGTTTTGCACACATAAAGTGCACGTCAATAGCTACTATCGTGCGAAGTTTCAGCTCTTAATATTAAAAAAGGTTATGAAGTTATGAATTGAAAAAAAAACACAATCTTCCGGTTTCTTCCGCTTTTCTTCGGTTCTAATTATCCGATCGGATCGTTTGATCCGTCATTCTATTCGGAATTTAATTCTCTACAGTTCATTCCCTTGCACCGTTTCCATTTTGCAATAGAAAAAAATTAAAAAAACGCGTATAGAAAGAAAGCTTAGAAAATTTTCTACAAGATGATGTTATCGTTTCCTTGTCTATCAGTTCAATTTTAGATGTTATAGGTGGTTGTGTGTGCTAGGATACCGGAACGTTGCGCACCTTTTACATTTTTCGTATTTTTCGACCATAAGGAGACACATTCGTTAAACATATGTCTATATAGAAAAAATGCTAAGAAAATTTCCTACAAGATGATTTTATCGTTTCCTTGCCTATCAGTTCAATTTTAGATGTTATAGGTGGTTGTAACAATGACATTTCCCAAGAATTGAGAAAATTGAATAATGGTGGTGTGCCTCAAGGTTAAATACTAGGGCCCAATTATTTATTGTACACTTTAACGGTTTCATGAGTATAGATACAGGCGGAAATTTCACTCTTTGCAGACGACGATCCCACTATTTTTGGGCACTCGGACATCTGAAGATAGTTGTGGATTCAAGCAATTTATCTATCAATAAATTCTGCCAACATATAAAACAGTAGATATGAAATGAAACATATTATTATACTGGGGGTGTGTAATTTTATTGCCATCAATTTTTGCAATAAATTATTATTAATATTACTATCATATTATTATACAGTCGGAGACCAACAGGGGTCAGCTCTTGGCCCCACTTCTCTTTAAATATACCACTGATAAAGAAGTATCCGTGAAATTTCTGAATTTAATTGGCTTTACCAAGAAAAATTATTGACTCGGTATGATTTTCTGTTGAAGGTGGTGGCCGTGGTTAGATCAACCCAGCTGGAATGAACCCACAAGGATGTCGAACCCAGTTACCTGATTCTCGTTTTGGAAGATGCGATCTCCGGAACATCGACAGCTCGCTCAACCTAGAGCCGGAAGAGATTTTGAAGAGGATCTGCAGTTGCACTATTTATCACCAGGAGCTTTCACCGTGTTGCCGACCAACAATAGACATCCTCCGGATCCTCCAACTGCACCAGAACCATACAGGTGGGTGGGAATTATTTAGAGACATTAGTTGATCGGAATAATGTATATAGCTTAGCACAAGTAAATGGTTAACTGCCTCATAGCACGACTTCTAGTTTAGTCACTCATGAGCTTCAATATATTCTTCGTTGTATATTGTAACGATTTCTACTTAAGCCGGTCCTGACGGAGCTCGTAAATATCACACAAATCGCAGCTATTTATAGTCGATGATGTTACCATTTACCTTCGATTTTATCTTCCCCATTTTTTTTCTTAACGATTTGCCACTCCAGAAAGTTCTTCTTTTAGGCTATTCGAGTTTTCTAAAAGCACTTCTCTCAAACGCTTTGAATTTCCTAGAAGAATTTCCTCCAGAAACTTCAAGCAAAAATGTTGCAGGGTCTTCACCTTCTTCAATCAGTCCTTCTGCGAGTCTTTTTTGAAGCGAGGTCTTCTTACCCGATGTTTCTTCGAGCTCTTGTTTCAATTCCGACACCTTTAAATCGGCCAAAAGAAAACATTTTGTATTTCAATGTTTGAACGGAATATTAGTCTATTTCACACAAACAGTTTATCAGTTTATTCTCCCGTGGTACCTAAACTGTCCACTTTGCACACTTAGACGGGCCACTAGTTTATTTCGCGCTCAATACGTCTCACTCCGCGACACAGAGATTGTCCACCAATTTGTTTCACGCGAAATAAGTCCAATTGTCCCCTACAAAGCACGTAATTTATCTTAACATCCCACTTCTGACACCAATTGTAGGAATTAAAATGGTCCAAACGTTCAAAATCTGATTTATTTGAACTCTTATACTCTAATTTATGTTAACAGATCGGTTATGATTGATTTTTAAATATTCCACTGTCACTCTCGAATGATCTTGCGGCGAAGGCGAATGGTGACATCATCGACTATAAATAGCTGTGATTTGTGTGATATTCACGAGCTCCGCCAGGACCGGCTTGAGTAGAAATCGTTACAATATTTTGTTCACATTTGAATTTGAACCATTTTGAAGCCGCCATATAGAATTCATGAATTTTGCAAGAACATACCATACATACCAATAATCATAAAATTCGTCCGCCATATTGGAGCCCTCATATTGAATTCATGAATTTTGACAGGAAAATCATTATCTCCGACCCCGACCACCACCACATACTAATTTAGAATCGTATCGTGGAACCGTCATTTTTTATTTTAATCCAACATTTCATAATGGCATTGACCGGAATTACTGTGAACACCTGCCAAATTTCAAGTTAATCGGACAACTAGAAGTGGGTAAAAATTCAGTTGCAAGATTTGACCGACACACATTTACATACATACTAACAGGGCAAGTTAAATAACACCTTATAAAAATGGAAATCATCAAAGCGAGACAACAACAACTTCAAAATAAATAAATCCTGTGATACCCATGTATACAGGGTGAGTCAGAAAAACACCGACAAAATCCGAGATTTTTCACTTCATTTCGAGGTGAAAATTTCCCATCAAAGGTATGTCCTAAAATGCACCTCCTTTGAGATTCAGGGTGACAGGAGTACGAAAAAAAAAATAGATTTTTTTTCTCCAAAACTCCTGAAGGAAAAAATATCGAACTTGGTACAATGATCAAAGTTTGGATGCTTCCAAGCCAACAACGCTTTCAATCCCCACCCATTACCACGCTTACCTATGGCCAATTGAGGAAAACAGGTAGTCCTGGTAATCACCTCAGGACATGAAGTTCCTCTCATTACTCTGGCGGTGAGGACATACGTGATTACGATCGGAGATATTGAACCGATTGAAACGAAATACTTAAGAAATCCTACTATAAACGAACAATTGAAAATAATTCGGAAGAGTTTATTCAAAATAATTCATAATTATTCAACATTCCACAATTCGACATAATAAACAGACTAAAAACATGAATAAGTAAAACATTCCAATGATGTAAATTACCCTAATTCTAATATTACGTGATATATATTTTCAACTGAGTCTTGAAAGAATACAAAGTTAATGAATTTTTCACGTCGCTAGGAATCTGACTGAAATCATTTAGTCCTTTGATCATAGATTATTGTGTTCTTATCCTAGAAATAATAAATTATTACTATTATTAAAAGTGGAATTACGTTAGGAGAAAGTATCGATAAAACAGTGACAGATCGCCAACCTTTCTGCGGTGTTCCAGAAAAGCGAGCAAGCTTGTGAGCAAAGTATCATCGATAAGATGAATCGCTCCCTTTTGGACAGAGTCTAAAAGTTTCAATGTATGTTTGGAAGCAGTGTTCTAGGACAGGTCAGACTTCTGCCTTGAAAGTCATAATCAGTTGACAGGAAGTCAATTACTTCTTGGCACAAAACAGGAAACCAAGTTATTAAGACACTCTTCGAGCAATGGACCTCACAATATGGTTTGTCCATGAAAGGGTACTGCTGATGGTAATACCGATCAGTGAAATGGAAAATTTCATTGGTATGGATAGTCCCGACATAGTTACGCTGGCCACTGTAAGATTGACCTTTCTAGAGGAAAGACATGCTTTGGTTTTATTCGCTTTGAATTTTACCATGTTGTTGGATACCTATTCTAGAAGTCCGTATTTAGTTCCATTACAAAATCGGAGTTTTGGAAAAG
This sequence comes from Chrysolina haemoptera, assembly GCA_958298965.1. Classification (NCBI taxonomy): domain Eukaryota; kingdom Metazoa; phylum Arthropoda; class Insecta; order Coleoptera; family Chrysomelidae; genus Chrysolina; species Chrysolina haemoptera. Next base: position 2,134,922 of record OY282587.1, on the reverse strand, counting down.
AACGGGGTATGAAGGGTAGTATCATCCGCAAAGATTTGCACTGGACATGGAGTTGCTCCCAACGAATCACTGATGTGAAAAATAAAGAGTGTTAGTGCTAGATTGGATTGGTAGAGTGTCGGACGATACTCCATCGCCCACCACATGGAGAGATCGGTCTGAAAAAGAGCTAGATAGATAAAACGCCTTAGATATATCTAATGCAACAGCCAAAGTTTCACCATATTATTCGATAAATGACTGCCAAATATGCAAGCAGGCAAAAGTTGATCTCTGATTAAGGAAACAATATCGTCGATTATTGATAATTTCTTCTATACTGTATGGATCAGGATTGGTGGTGACAAAAATATCAGTTTTATTGGCATAGTTGTGTACATTGAAATCTTCCATTATAAGGTGTTCAGCTGTTGAATGGTTCGTAGCAGAGGAATTTGGTCGAGGTCGAAATCATCTACCACCCATCTTTTAAGTCGCCTCTTAAGACAGATGGTATTCATGATGGGGATTATTTTGACGTCTGCCTAGTAGATTGGACCTTGGTGTTTCAGATCATTAATCTATATCCAAAAACTTCCTTATCGTCACTTGCTGGCTTAACTCGTTAGGATGCGGTACAACCTGCTTGTGTTAGGCATCCACGTAAAGCTTGAATGATGTATATATATACACATAGATCTTCTAAATATTCCTGCTTTTATTGATTCCTATTTTTTAATTTAGCTTTCTGGAATTATCGAGGTAATTATATTTAAGAAAACAACGCATGAAACTTCATTATGGAATGCGCACGAATTGAAAATGCTTTAATTCAAATTGAATGGCCACATTTTTATCTCCATTCTAACTTCATCTTTGACTGCAAGAATATTTCCAAAATGGGTTACGATAGGAATTTATACAACACACGTTTAAAAAGATTTACCTTATGGAAAGAAAAAAATATATATAAATCAACTGTGACTTTGACATTCTTGGGAACTTTCCAGTTTCAATTTCAGTTTGAAAGCAAAAATCCAACGTGCTTGCATGCTTCGATATTTTCAGAGTTAGGTTCATTCTCAATCCCTTTATTCGTTACAGGCTCACCCCATCAGCTAGAAGACACAAAAACCCGTCATTCGCGATCATAGGAGATGTGGACCCCACAAAATCAGCCTCCAGGAGCTCCTCTCCAACCGCAGGCAGAGTGAGCCCTTTCAGAGGACGAGGTTTCAACCCTATCGGCTCCAGACTTGGCTCCCCTTCGACGTCTCCAACGCCACCGGAAGATGCGAGGCTTACCCCCACCAACTTATCTCCAAGACACTCCTCCAAGATCCCGAAGCTTAAGAGGAGGCCGAGCAATGGAGCTTTCGGCGAGAAAGTTCATCATTACAATTCGTCTCCGACGAAGAGGAAAATCTCCAACAAGTTGAGCCAGAGTCTGACCGATTTGCAAGTGGATAAAAATGGAAATAGGCCACCTGTTCCTTCCAGAAGAACGTACAACAGAAAGCCAGCGTTCCAGAGGCTATCTCCAATCATCGGTGAGTGATGTAACTGCTGCTTTCAGTTTTGTTTTAACGGTAGAAAAAACCAACAGGTGATTTGACTGTGATCAGATTGATTTTGTTCCATGTAGGTTATTTACAAGAATGTTGGTAATATTTACCACAGAGATAACCATGTAAATCATGCGTGTATAAGATTCGAGTTCTTCTCCAGAGCACATGGAACTGAACCAGAGTTTGCGATTGAAACGGGGAAACCCCAGTCAACTCGCTTAGAGTTGGATGGATACGAGAAATAAGGACACTTTTGCCAACCAAGTTAGATTCGACGTCATAGACATCACATCACAAGGGCAAGGAAATCACTGATGATGACCAGAAGCTTCTTCTGCAAAACATTCGGTTTTGGCCCAAACAATCCCTTTGGCTGTACACCAGCGATGGCAAGGCTCTCGATAACGTTTTTGAGACCTGATGTGGTGGCCGAAGATTGAACAAGTGACAACCAGAGGTAGTTCATCGAGACTGGCCATGCTCGGAGTCACCGGTGCCATATCCAGCATAACTACAAACGGTCGGGAGGTGATTTTGAACCTTCGTCCTCTTCATTTCCATATTGTAGCGGAGGCGAGGAGACTAAAATACTTCGACCAATGGGGGGCAACAATCTAGGCCACCTCAAGATGATGGAGGTCATAAGAACCTACATATCTGAGATGCTGAAAAGCCTCTATATTCTAAGCCGCGGTGATGGCTATTTTGGGATCAGCACGGTTCGCCCTTCACACCAATCTGGAATATGTTGCCCCCCGTTTAGCTATGAGTTGAAAACTCTGGCCGAATGATGATGGGTACTATGGAATTGTACTTCATCTGGACCTTCATCTGGACCTGAATCAGCCAAGCTCTTTAATTTATTTGTATCGTATCATTAAACATAAAGCTTCCTTTAAGATGAATCAACCCACAGTTTACGTAAAGTGGATTTCCGAACTACTTCGACGGTGTGTATCGAACCCGAGCCACCTGGGTGAGAGCAATTTTTTTAACACCTCGACCACTTCTCTATCTCTTAACACCTCGACCATTTCTCTATAATTATAATCTTACTGATAATGATACCATTTCTAAAAAGATTATATAAAACATATTTTTTTGATATGTTTATACTACATCAGATATTTCATTAAGTAATTTACGTTCCAGGTAGTTCTCCAGAACCCAGCCAGTCAATGTCTTCCCCTTCAAGGATTCCAAAAAGTCACAGCACGCCTCCGAGTCGAAAATCGTCACCTACAAGAAATACTTATACTTCCACTCCTGGCAAACCACCCCTTTCCAAAACTCCTGTAGGCAATCGATCCAGGAACCCATCTCAGAATCCATCCAGGAACGCATCCAGGAACGCGAGCAGGGAACCGAGTCCAACAAAAACGCCCACATCGCCTTCAAGAATTCCTGTGAACAAATACGGAAAAGTACAATCTAAAGTGAACTCGTTTAAAAACGCAAAACCCAAAGTGCCTCCTAAAAATCAAGTGGTCAGTGAACAGTCAGACGACACAGATGAATCTAAGAACAATACATCGAAGACACCTTTGAACAGAAAACTTAGTGTGAGTAAAATACGAACTAACTCCAGGCCGAACCTTCTACCAAAAACCGGGAACTATGGCAATAAATACACATCTACTAGTGATAGTTCTGTGAGTAATACCAATAGTAAACCGCCTGCATCAACAAGAGCTGAGAAATGTCCCGTGAAAGCCACGAATGGCCATAAAGACGACGGAAGTAATAAAAAGACGAACAGTTCTGCTGGGATTAAAGACAACAAAACTAGCATGAAAACGGACAAAGCTACAGCTGACAGTTCGACTAATAATAATAATTCAACCAAAGAAACCGTGGGAAACAACACAACCAAAAAAACTGTGGGAGACAACACAACCAAAGAAGCTGTGGGAAACAACACAACCACTGACGATACAACTAAATCCTATGAAGCAGCATTGAAAGAAAGCAACAAAGACGTACTACCCAAGCAAGGAGATCAGAAACAAGAGAAGCTTCCATCTACGACAACCGTGGTTTCAAGTACCACCTCCACTGTAGCGCAACCCTTGAAGATAGATACCAACCTCAACTTCCCCCACCACTACGAAGGCTCGAAGCCAATATCTCCTATGGTGGATGGAAGGGTGCTAAGCGCTACGAGCGTTTCAAACGCAATCAACAAGATGAACGATACTGTTTTGGATTCGCAGACACTCATGAAAGATCATGGGTTCTCCAAGCTTTCGCCAGCTGCGAGCGCTATAATATCAGTGGCCAAAGAATCCAACAAAGGCCCCAGCAATCCAGCTCTGGACACGAAAAATGCGACCACGGCTTTGCCGACAGTGGAGCCCATCGACCAGACTGTTGGGAGGAACAAGGAAGGCGTTCATCCAAACAGCAATCACAGCATCAACCACAGCAACAATCACACCAACAATGTCTCCCACGTGATGAGCTCGAAGGCTCTGGAACTGGAGGTACAGAAGCACATGCAGAAGCTGATCACTCCGGAGCACACCATGAGTGAAACGCTGCGCAAGTCCAGGACCGTCATAGCGTCTGATGTGCAACCTATCAGGATAACCGTCAGAGAAAAGCCTTCTGATGTGGAAGTGCAGAGCGGCAATATCAGATTGCCAGTCAGCGCAACGAATGGAGTAAATGAAAGACCGAGGTGAGTGGATGCATGATTGAGCGTTTAGTCGATGTGTTGTTCCAAGGTTGTTTATCGGAGAAGGAATCAACCTTCATAAAAGTCGTAAAAGTGGAAGATTAGCTTCACGCTATTTTTGAAACGGTAAACAAAGCATGATCTTGGGCATGTTTATTCGCGCTTTGGATAGGTGAAATTGGGGACAAGTTTGAAAACGGGTTAAAAAGTTTTGAATGAAAATTATCAAGAGTTACTATTAAATTGGAGCCTAGTGTACTTTGAAGGTGGTCATCGCGCCGAGGCTGGTGTTCATATGAAATGTTTTTTCATGTGAACAAGTTTAGTGAAAAGGCCTCCAGCTAACAGATGAGCGATGGGTTTGGAAGTCATACAGGGTATCTCAATACTGAGTGGGTGGAAGATAGCTGCTTTCCTAGTTGAGATAGAAATAAATGTCTCAAATTGAAGTTGTAGAAAGCAATGAAAGTAATGTTCCAAATATAAGACTAACAGGATGCCCGATAAATGTGTGACTCATCAAAGTTATGTTTTTTTTTAATAGAACGTCTTACAATAATAATAAAATAATAATGATAACTTTATTGTCCAACAGTTCCCCATCCACAGGACAAATTAAGATGAGGAAATGAATGAATTCGAGTGCGCTTGAAAATAGTAAAAAAGTAAATAATGCTTACAAAGAATGAAGAATAAAAGGATACAGAAATATAGAAGGATAATTATATTAGTCTAAGTGATTATTTATTATCTTGAGTGAATGGTTTGGAGTTGTGGAAAATATGTCACAAAAAAATAATGCAATTGAAAATTTCACACATACAGTAAAATATTTATTCTTGCTCTTGGAAGTCTGAAAGTGAGTTTTCTGTTTCACGTTTCTCCGCCCGTCAACTGATTATGATTCATAAGGCACAGATATGACCTGTCCTGGAATATTGTTCCTGTAAATAGCGTGCAACACCCAAAAACATTCGTGTCATTGGGATATTCGCTCTCGAGCTCATTCACTTCTCTGGAACACCGCAGAAAGGTTGACGATCTTTCTCTGTTTCATAGATATTCTCTTGGACGATTCTCTTCTGAAATATCATCAATAGTTCCAGCGTTAGTGATCTCATCAAGACTGACCCGACGAGCTCAGTTCTCGCATCCATATGCCGTCACGTTGGAGACGTGACGAACATATCTCTCCCAGGGCTCAACGAACGGAGAAGCTTTTGTTCCCTGAGGCATACAGACTTCGGAAATTCAAGATATTCTCAGGATTTTCCCTTTCCTGAGAACCAAAATTAAAAAAAAAAAGTATTTTTGCCAGGAGGTCAGGACAATCTATCAAGTTGTTCAATATCTTGTATAAAAAAACTGTGCTGAACAATTTCTCCGATGTTTTAATATTTTGAGAAAACCCAAAACCCCTCGCCCCGAGCAAGGAAAACCCGGGACCTAAATCTTAAAAAGTGGATTCCGAACCACTTTATCTTCGTGATGACCTACATTATAACACAATTCATCATAATTACAACCTCCCTTCAATTTAATAACTAAGAATTTTGAAAAAAAAAATTGTACTTCTTAATGTTGAAAGTGTTACAAACGAGATTCCAAATGATCATCGCATACTCATGTTTTGATCGGACATACGTAAAATACAAGAGTTTCATGGATTTCATATCGTGAAAGTAGGAAATCATCTTTCAAAAAACCCATGTTCATGTATAGACAGTTGTGATCAAACCGAGGAATATATGAAACTATTTTTAAGACCTTAGAGAACATACAAATGTATACGGCCCAATAATTTTCCACTCGCATTATATTACCACTTTTGAACATAGAACATACCTTGGAACCCTTCCATGGAATTCTTTTTTGAAACTAAACAATTATTGAATATCTTAATCAATGGATCAACGAGAACTTCCGCAGAATCCTTTACTGAAAACAATGGGTTATTATCTGTCCCAGGTGTCATTTTGTCCTTCAACTTTTTTATGGCAATCAAAAGCTCAGTTTTGAGAATAGGATGAAAAGTAACTGGAATTATTATTAATGTCACCGTTATTCTTTGTTTAAACACTGAATTTACTAAAGACACTAACGATATCTAGAGGACCAAAGTTTCTGTGGATTTTGCGACAATGAAGTCTGGATGTCATTAAGATAGTTATCATCAGCGACTTTAATAGAACTTTTAATAGGTTTCTGTGAACGCTGGAATTATTTTTCATCATGATTATTGCCAAATATTTTCAATTTGTTTCTGTGTCTCGACTTCAGTTTAATACAGAGCCGCCCGTAGGGTTGAGCGAGTGAGGCGGCTGCTCCAGGCCCTGCACTTATTGAGGCCCAATGCAGAGGGGGCTCATTTTCGCCAAAATAAGTTTAGGTTTTTGCTCAGGCATCGATTTTGCTAAGGACGATTCTGATTTAATATTTTTCATTATGTTGGAGACAAACCACGGCGGGTAATTATGTCGATAGCTCTTATATAATATACTGCAAAATTAATAGCCCCCCCTGTTATGCCACTTTTTCCGATTAATTCTATCCTCATGGTGGAGATACTTGGTGTCACTGGATACCATTTTCTGACTTTCCCAAACACATTCCATTTCCACATTGAATCGGCGGCAGAATTCTTATTACCTCGAAGAAAATGGAATTAGCTGAAAATAGCAAATTCCAATAAATGTTAATAGCTGCGTTGAATTTGCATACCTTTCATCGTGGGTTTTGATACCCCGAATGTTCGTTAAATTTAGCAACTTATTGAGGTTAGTGGTCCAGATAAATAAGAAAAGCCACTTTTCAAGCGATCGAATATGTAGAAGTGCGTGTTGTATATGAAAAATGTTAAAAGTAACAACGTTTCGCGAATAAGGCGAAGGTCATTCAGGTTTCTTCACGGCTGTTTTGCATAGAAAATAGTTCTTTGACGCACTCTTTCGATGAAGTCAATAAAAGCTGCTCTGTTGGTCGCTATCTTTATCTAAATCATTAATAATAATAATAATAATAATACCTACCAATGTTCATTTGTTAAACAGGCTAATCACTGAAGCAGTAAGGAATTCACCTCTCGTTAGTGATGACTAGATATTAGATGTTAATACCTAATAGCATGCAGTGTGTGAGTAAGATAAAATGCATTTATTAAAACAACGATAAAAACACTGATAAAACACTCGTAATGAATCAAATAATAATAATAATAATTTCTCATGAACAATTTTAATATTGGCTGTTATTAAAGTCAATCTATTTAGTTGAGAACATTCTGACTAAAAAAGTCTCGAAAGAACAATCTTCCTGTGTCCGAAATTTTAGAATATATAGAATCCATTCGAGCACTAGGAAAGAATACCATAACATGGTACACGGACGGGTCCAAAACTCCCGAGGGAATTGGAGCAATAGTCTTTGGGCCTCGCACCAAATACCCATGGACAAGTTCCCCAGCATTTTTCAAGTGGAAATCCACGCCATAGAAAGGTACATTCAGTTCAACCTCAACAGGAAATACCGGAACAAGGAAATCGTGATATTCTCCGTTAGGCAAGCAGCCATGAAAGCGTTGAGCTCCTCTAACATCAACTCGAAGATGGTTTGGAAATGCCTAGACAGACTCAATGATCTAGGCAGGAATAACAAGGTGACCCTCCTCTGGGAGCCAGGACACTCGGAGTGGAGGGCAATGAACAAGCAGACACCCTGGCACAAAAATACGCATGAACGCCACTGATCGGGCAAGAACCATTCTGCGGACTTCCACTTCCAAGAATAACTCAATAAAGCTGAAGAAGCAATGAGAGCAAGACTTTCAGGGCTGAGGCAGGCCTAAGACCTCCTCGGCAATTTCAACCGAGCAAGATCGAAGACACTGATTAACCTCAGCAAAACTAGTCTAAAATCAATCACGGGATTTCTCACGGGACATTGCAGACTCAAAGAACACCTAAGGAAGCTAGGCTTAGAGGAGGACAGCACCTGCAGATTCTGTGGGTAACATCCAGAAACACCCCACCATATATTGATGGAGTGTTATGCTGTACATCACAAAAGATTAAATATACTGGGATCATACCGGCTGACTGGGAGAAATATCACGAAAACGAGAACACCTTGTGATAGCAGAAGAAGATGGGGCACAATAGATCTAATCAGGTCGCAGCGCATCGGTCACCATCCATACTTACCAACACCAATAACCCCTGTTTTGTGCCCCCTGTGCCTCTCTCTGAATGGGAACTGTGTTTTGCCATTTTCAAGCAGACTTATTTGCGTCTATTTTCTTTGTTGCCCACCTTGTACTGTCCACTAGCCAACAATGACTGAGTGAAAAACAATTCTCGCTATCCACCTACGACTCGTATGGAAAAAGTGCAAATATTAAAATCTTAAGGAAAACTCGAGTATCGGGCAAGTTTCAGGGTGACTCACGTGACCGGTCAGTGATGTTATGATACTGCCAAAGGTCACGCAACGCTACAGGGTCATACCTTCGAAATTTCACTATTCACGCTAAGCGTGTTTTACATGAAAACTGCGAAGATAAATAATTGTATGTATTCGCTAATTACAAAGGTATATTTTAAAGGCTCGTTTCAGAATATTGATATATAATAGCAATGATAGGCCTTGTCGACCATGACAAATGCCGGTCTGAAAACAGCTACTCCCCTGGCTAATACCGCGACGGGGGTTGAACGATACCAAAGATATACTTCTGACATGTTTCTCATCGCAGATGCAAGTGCTCCCTGTGACCACAGAATTTTGTTTTGATTCGAGCAGACTAGTTTCGAGGTTTCCATGGCCAGGCGCTTCTTTGTCAAAACATAACGACTTGGACCCAAGGTATTCCTTTGGTTATATACAACGACTGTGGAACCCTCGATAACGTACGGAGACCTGCTGTGGTAAGGTCAAAGGTTCAACAAGTAACGACCAGAGGAAGGCTGGCAAAAATATAACTTGAGAATATCAACTACTCGTATTGGCGCACCATCGAGACTATTTCGTCACGAACATCAGCCTAAAACCCCAAAAAAAAAACATCTTTTAATTAATTTCAATGTTTACGTCTCGAAATTATTCCATTGTCTTCAAATGTACACTTGTTTACTTACTTTCGTTTCATCATGTCTGGTACCCATGTATTCAGCTCGCAGACTCCTGAGTAAATTCACATTTTTATTCAACAACAACTAAATAACAATGAAATACAAAACAGCAGTAAAAAATATCATAGATAAAAGTGAAAAACGCGCATGGAACAGTTAGAGATGTTCGGCAATAATAAACTTATTCCGAGGCGTATGCCTGAACCTCTTCAGCTCTTGCCTGAAGTACTCGACAGTCTTCTGAAGCCCCTCGTTGAGGTTGACTTTCGGTTCCCAGCCCAGCACTTTCTTGGCTCTGGTAATGTCCGGCCTCCTCCGCTGAGGGTCGTCCTCCACTTCGCTCACGTGTGCGATGCTGCTGCCTCCCCCCACCAAGTTTCTTATTATGCTCGCGAACTCGTTGATGGTGTGCTCCACCGGGTTTCCCAGATTGACGGGCTCGGTGAAGTTGGAGTTCATGAGGGATATCAGACCTTCGACCAAGTCGGAAACGTACTGGAAAGACCTCGTTTGCTCTCCGGATCCGTAGACGGTTATCTTGTCGTCTTGGAGCGCTTGCAGTATGAAATTTGACACTACCCTTCCGTCGTTCATGTGCATCCTGGAAAGGAGGAAAAGATATGATAATATAATGATAATAATAACAATGTTTATTATCCAATTCGATGACTCGAACATATTACAAAATGCTACATAATCCAGTACGGTTGGGTTTTGAGACGAGAATCGATTGAAGCACCACCAAACTTGGTATGCTAGTAGTTGGAACCATGATATACACGAAAAAAAATTGCTTACCAGAATTCTAGGGGTGGAACATTTTTTTTTTTCGTTTAAAAATATATAAATAGATTTTTGCTGTAATCTTAGAAAGTATATGATTTATCGAAAAAACAACTCAACAGGGCGAAAAACAATTTGATTTTACACATAAACTATTCCCATTTCTCATGAAATGCTTTCAGGTTCACCCTTACCCGCCGATGAAAGTTCTAGCGGAGCCGACTATTTGATTGGTCATAACTCTAAGATAATCGTTGCATATGGTCCAAAGAGGGTACTGATTCCTGCTTCAGTATAACTATTTCATATCAACTAAAATATCCACGACTTTCGGATCCTCCGTAAATATCGTAGAAGGGTTATGTGAAGCGGGACAAAACACATTTTGGGTACTCAGATACTCACATGTAATATTTGCATGAGGAAGTACAAGTCTTCAGGAACGATATACACTTTTTCCTTTTTCTCTAATATAATTTTTAACAAAGTTATGACAAATCAAATTTTTGGACCTGCCGGAAATTGCAGTGGCGAATTAAGGCGAGCCTGAAATTTTATAATTCAATCAGGTTTTCTGAGAAAACGAGAGCATTTTGTGAGAAATTCCTAAGTATTTTTCTTGAGGAGATAAAATTACAGAGAACTGAATCAAGACAGTGGAAGTCCAGAATAATCAATAATGGTTGAGGTTACCTTGGCCCATAGGTGTTGAAGATCCTCGCCACTCTGACCTGTAGATGCTCTTGCTTCGCATAGGCGTACGTCAAGGACTCCGCTACCCTCTTCCCCTCGTCATAGCACGACCTTGGACCAATCGGATTGACGTGCCCCCAGTACGTTTCGGGTTGGGGATGGATGTCCGGGTCTCCGTACACCTCTGAAGTACTCGCGATCAGTACCTTAGCATTCAACCTCCTGGCGAGGCCCAAGACATTGATGGTCCCCAGCGCATTGGTCTTGATCGTCTTGACAGGGTTGTGCATGTAGTGAGGGGGGCTGGCGGGACTTGCGAGGTGGTATATTTCGTCGACCTCGATGTAGATCGGGTTGACTATGTCATGGTGGATGAATTCGAAGTTTTCGTGGCCCACCCATTGCTCCACATTGCTTTTTCTCCCGGTATAAAAGTTGTCCGCTACGATGACTTCGTGGCCTTCCAGCATCAACCTGTCCACTAGGTGGGAGCCTACGAAACCTGCTCCTCCTGTTATGAGAATTCTTCTTCTGTGGAGGTAGTTGAGGAATTTAACTGATGGGTAAGTCTTCGGCACCCGGACTTCTAGGGAAACGATTTTTTGTTCCAAGGCGTCTATTTTTCTGTTTGCTTCATCTAAGATCAGCGTCGCGTGTTTAATATCTTCCGGGAAATTCAGTTCTTTCTTGATGGCTTCGTATTTCTTCAAATTCTGCCTTTGGTCACTGTGTAGAACCTTCACCAACACGCACAGTAGGACAATGATAGACACTAGTATGATAACGACGTGTTTCACTTTTAGAACCACTTGCCCCATCTTGGAATTCAGTAGTCCATAATGCGAATTGAATTGAGTTTTATTTGATGTGTGATTTATCAATATGATAGTGCTATCATTTGTTATCTTTCTTTAACCCCGCAACCTGTTAAATCTCGAAAATATAGATATGCTGTTATTAAGGTTGCTACATGTTGCTTACAATATGTGACATGCTAGTCCGGGTGAATTAGACGAAACAAGTGTGAGGTTCCGAAAATTCCTGAAAAGCTAGATTTTGGTACGAACTTCTATAAGTATAGTAACCAGAGACAAATGTAAGCCACGAGTGAAAATGAACCGTAGCACTTTTAAACTTGGCATGCGACTTCTTGGCATCATGTATTGTTAGAAAAAAAAAAGTTTACCAAAAAATCAGGGGTAGAACCCAAAAAAATTTTCATTTAAAAATATAATAATTTTTTTTTGCTGTTGTTTCAGAAAGTATAAGATTCATCAAGAAATAATTCCAACAAGGCGAACGATAATTTAATTCTACAGTAAATTCAAGTTAAACTCCAAAAGCCAGTAAACAATAGTGGTAAAGACGTGATCAACGCGTGCTTTGCTCGTGATCGAGGAAAGGCGGACTGCTATTGGTCTATGTTTCTCAGGCAGGTTCGAGTGGGAAACACGACCTGCCTTTTTCACCAATCCGACATCGATGATCACGAAGTAACAGCGTGCAGTTGTTTTGATGCGGCTTGACCTGGAGTTGTATAGACTATACACAAGAAATATACCAAGTAATATCTCACAAAATGCACTCGTTTTCTCAGAAAACCTGATTGAATTCTGATATCAAATTTCAGGCTCGCATTAATCCGCCACTACAATTTCCGGTAAAGCTGAAAATTAGATTTGTTTACTAAAAATTGTAGTAGAAGGAAAAGAAAAAGTGTATATCGTTCCTGAAGACTTCTACTTCCTCATGCAAATATAACATGTGAATATCTGAGTACCCAAAATGTGTTTTGTCCCGCTTCACATAACCCTTCTACGATATTTACGGAGGATCGGAAAGTCATGGATATTTTGGTTGGTATGAAATAGTTATCCTGAAGCAGGAATCAGTTCCCTTTTTGGACCATATGCAAAGATTTTAGACTAGTGAGACACGTCTCACTAATACATGCCAAATAAAAAACTGGGTTTTACTCCTGCCTCAGTTTTTAACTCATAATTCCGCCAATTTCTTCAGTAAATGTTGAAAATAATCACTCATACACATCCTACATATAAAATGAAGTATGTGATTTCGAGCTTGAGGTTTGCACTTCACAATAGTGTTATTGAACATACATGCAGAATATGAATAAGCGATTATTTTTAACATTTACCAAAGATAATGCCGGTTTTATGGGTAAGTTGAATATGAGGCAGGAGTAAAACAAAGTATTTTTTTGGCATGTATAAGTGGGACCTGTCATACAACTTTAAAATTATTGCATTATTGCATTATTGCACTTATTTTTCAGCGAAAAAAAAATATCTTTCACTCCTGGAATTTTGGTAAACAATTTTTTTTCGTGTTTCCAACTACTAGCATACCAAGTTTGGTGGTGCTACAATCGATTCTTGTCTCAAAACCCATTTGTACTGGATTATCATGGATTTGCGAAACTTGAAGCAGACACATTCATTTTCGAAAAATAACCTTCTCGCTAATTTTTAAAAACACTGAGAAATATATGAGTCATGAATGAAGTATATATTATTTTCATGAATAATATTTAGACTACATTAAAACTGTGACTATCGTATAGTCGTAAAGAAACTATAGCCTTCTTCTCGAGAATAATATCTATCACTTTAGCTCGTTGATATATACTATTTCTTCTCCGATCATTTTCAATTTCAGAATAATCCAAGAACAAAAGAGTACAAAGACCCACAATATGCAGCACTCTTGATCGATGAACGCTTAAAATTGCAAATTTTATTCAGAATGGATATGCAAATCCCAATTCGGTCTATTATATGAAGAAATCGCCGCTGAAATAAATAAAGCCAGTTGGGTGAAGCAACTCCATCTAGGGTCGAGGGTCATTTGTATTGTAGCGTGCCCACCGATCGCCGTTGAAAACTTTGCAGCGTATTAGTAGGGTTCGACAACATGCATTTACCTTGGTCATGGTTATTTTAATTATTTGTCATAGTCGTAAGTCGTAAAAATACATTTGTTCACGAAAAACTTTTTTTCAAAAGCCTTGAACGACAGTCTTGGGGACTCGTTTTTGATAAATCTCACCGTGATGATATGATTTGGCAGAAATGATAAAAATGGCTTTATCGCTACTTTTGTGAGATCATAAGGTCATTCAAATGACTGGCTATCTCTAAATTATTGTTAGACATGTGAAAAATAAAAAAACATCGTTATTCTTCATGTTTGTTTGAGGGTGACACAAATATTGATATTGTTATGATAATGCGGGGTTCATGGCTACAGAAAATACAGAACATCAACAATAAATTCCAATAAACCAGTTATACAACTCAAATATACTGATACAATATGCTTATTTCAATGGATACTGATTATACTTCATAAATTTCTACTTCTCAACTTCAACTGGTCCGTCCGCTCGAATCGCTTTCCACGTAATAATATAATAATATAGTTCAAAGGAAGCATCGAGAACTTCTGCCGCGACGAGAACGCCCAGAATAGTCCATTTCGGAATACATCTTCAAATCTAGCAGCCCTGTGACGTAATCCAACTCGCAGTAGCCGGCGTTGCTCGCTGAATTCTCGTAAGTGTATTTGCCGCAGCGTATTTCACCATGCAGTGGCGTGTAGGATATTTCCAGTTCACCCTCTCTAGTTTTGATCATTTCTACCAACAGCTACCATTTCACCATAATAGCGCTTTAGTCTTTCGAAATGGATAACTTACATCTTAGTCCTTGAGCTACATTGGGTTCTGTACACTTAGTCGTTGGTCCTTTTCTTCATCGTACAGCCCTTCCCAAGATAGCAATAATTTTGGAAACTCCCCTTTGAATCCTTCCGAATCAGCTAATAATTAGCTTCCATCCTGTTGCTCGCCAATGTAAACCTCTTTCATTTCATGGTCATCGGTTTCTTTGGAGCTTGATGATCCGAACACTAAATCACAGAGCAATTGAAGTTCCCTTCCAAAAATAATGTAATGTCAGCCTCGCCTCGGATCTAAGTGACTCCACCTTCTTGGCGGAAGGATATTGCTGCTAAACGCACTATTATCTATGATGCATATCACATCTATTCGATTTATTTTATTTTTTTCATTGTCATACGATCAGTAGTTCTTCTGATTCTGTGTATGACCCTGGGTGCTTCGTTATCACTAGCCAGCATGCAACTCGATATACTGGATAATCTTAGTGTTCCTGATCACCAGATGATTTTGTACCCGTAGGTGACTGTCATGGTGTCCTGTAAAGATGTCGAAAGTGTTGGCCACCTTCACTCTGCAATCTCTTATAAAATACCTGCTTCTGCCACATCTGAAACAGTTTCTTCTGTGTTGTTTTTTTCCGGAGCATTGTTTATCTTTGGATTTCAGTTACTCTAGTATTTTGCCGAACGTTTGCCTCATTTTGTCGCTTCATATGTCCTCTTGAAGCGGTTCATTAATGGAGGCTCTCACTCTCGGCCTGGAAATTTGAAGGCTGCTTCCAAGGAACGGACTGATGCTTTCCTCTATTTCTTGAAGTTGGCCATCAACATCTTTCCCGTCAATGCCTTCAATGTTCTCTTCTTGTTCTTGATATTGGTCGCCATATGTCTATTCTAGAGCATCAATCAAATCTTCAAACTTGAGCTGCTCATCTGGGATTCTCTGTAACATTTTTGAGGCAGAACTTCGTCATTCCATTTATTGGCCGTTGCTGTAGCCTCGAACTGCTTACCATATACAGGGACCAGAAATAAGGACTAAACTCTCATTCTTATCAGTCAAATTTAGCTGTCAGTCATGCTACACCAAAAGTATAACGAAAAATTGGCCCTAAAACTGCAAAATTACTGTACTACCTTACGATATATAGGGACCACTCGCAGATACTGCCCGGCAAAAGTCGGTGGCTTCACGGAATTGTTGGATATGGCAACCCTGCGGTTTTTGGCCTCGAACAATGTCATTTGCTTCCGTTGCAACTTAATTCTTCTAGTATCGAATGCGATACTAGTCAATGGACTTATTTCTTTATTTCACTATTATAACTACCTAACCGTCATCGTTGTTGATTTTGCCACGGTATCCATCAAAATTTTCTCTGAGGTTCAATATATTTCCCTCAGTTTTCTGGTAAATTTGACTGATGAATGCTTTTTGTTGTACCTTTTTCCTTTTTCCTTTTTACATCGTTCCTTCTCAATTTAATTTTCTCTGGCTCTTTCTATCCATTCTACTTGCTTTTCTATGGCTTTCCTTATTTTTCCTTTTGCCGACGTTCCTCCTCAATGTAATTCTTTTTAACTCGTTTTTCCTTTCTTCATGCTTTCCTCTCGTGTCTCTCTGCACCTGTGTTCTTTCTCTTATTCTCTTCGTGCTACCCCTTCTCGTTTCTCTTTTTGCCTTCGTTCTGCCTAGCTAATCGCATCCCTATGGTATCTGTGAGTTTCTTCTTAAGCCGCTTCTGTACTTTGTTGCTTGGATCTTATCTCTTATCTTGTCGCGTTTTTCCAATAATTCAACAATTATTTACCTTTGATTGCCTGGTTTTATGTTCTAGGTAAGATCTGAATGTACTTACCGAACGTGATATTGTTCAATTATCGAATGCACTCACTCGCGAAATTCAGAACCATTTATCATAAGCTAATTTCAATCAACTTAATACTCCACAGAGCAAACTGCTTTTCTGTCCATCCCAGGTCCAACTTTACGTATGGTTTTGATAAATATATGATCTAAACCAATAACTTCACTATGGAAAAGGAGGACAATAGGGTCCTGGACGTCAAGGTTGAGAAAATTGGAGATTGCATACATAGGTCTACGGAAAGAAGACCTACACCGGACAATACCTGAGCTTCGATTCAAACCAGACAACATCGACTAGAGAAAAGCATCATGAAAACTCTAATAACTTCACTATGGAAAAGGAGGACAATAGGGTCCTTCCTGTGTTCTTTCTCTTATTCTATCGTAAAGTTGAGAAAATTGGAGACTGCATACATAGCTCTACGGAAAGAAGACCTACACCGGACAATACCTGAGCTTCGATTCAAACCAGACAACATCGACTAGAGAAAAGCATTACGAAAACTCTCGTGAAAAGTGCAAGGATCATACTAGAACAACTAGAAATCGAACTGACCTACATAAGGAGAGACTTGATAGACTCTCAGAAGACGTTCTAAAATGAAGCAACAAGAAAACCAAAGATCAACAATCAAACCATGTTGTCCTTCTACCACACACCGGAGGCGTATTGGAGAGACTAAGAAGGATCGGAATGAGTTTTGAAGTTGTTTCAGATCCGGAAACATATTGAGACGTCTTTTAGGAAACGTCTTAGACAAGGAAGAAGACTGGTTCAAACTAAAATTTAATGAGTCCCTTTACATCCAAGCCAACAACGCTTTCAGTCAACCCAGCGTAGAAATTGAGTTTGTGTGGAAAATATTAATGAATAATGGGTCAATTCTAGAAGATACAAACGATAAGTGTCCCCACCTATTACCACGCTCATCTATGTCCAATTAGGCAAACCTGTAGTCCTGTTCATTACGCCAGGACATATGAAGTTCCCCTCATTACTCTGAGGGTTAATACACACTTGATAACGATCTGAGATACTAAACCGATTGAAACGTCGTGCTCATAGAAGTCCGCAATGAAAGTATTAAAGAATAAAAACTCTTTATCGTTTATTCTATTCGTCAACTTTTCTACTTCGAAAAACTGTTTTAGGGTTGAACCATGGGTTGAAATTAATAATTTCATTAAGGCGTTTCCCACAGCTGATTTGAATAAAATGTAATTATTCCTGAAAAGATTACAAGTTCGGCCGTCCAAGCGAATCGATAATTTCACGGTAGTTAATCACTTTTGCTTGGTACTTTTCAAAAGGTGTTGCCTAACCTTCGACTTTCGTAAGGAAATTTCATAGCAAAATACTCCTTTGTAGAGGTGTCAATTTTGAGGATTAATGGTTTGGCCCGATGGATTTTTATGTGTATAACCAAATAGAAATAAATCGACACTTTGGCATTGTTGACTTCCGAGCTGTATTCTAAGAAATATTATGATATTTCGTTCGAGTAAGGTTTAGAAATTGTGTTTTTTTTCACATAGTATGAATTGAGTTGGGAGTCACTTTCATTTTCTTTTGTCATCAGATAGGGCAAACAAAATATCGTAGACGATTCCATTAGGAACTTCTTGCAGAATTTCAATCATAATGGTCTGCCTCTCAGTTGTGATGGATGTGTGACTAAGGGTGATATATATTCACTACGACCTTTAGGATACAGAGCGTCTCAGCTAAAATACACCACTCCCATCATCATCTAATTCTTTTCCCAGGGGATAGTGATTTCGAATGTAATACCAACCCCCTCAAACCAGCGCCCTCTACCCTTCACTTTATATGTAAAATTTTATGCTTGTTCCGAAAATGTATGATTTTCATGTGCTCAGATATAAGAATTAGCCGGAAAAGGTTGTTTAGGGTAGAAGATCCAATTATCTGAGATTTTTTATTTCTCATCTTCCGAATTTCAATATTCTGTCCTCGAACGTATATTGACAAGCTGATTCCGAAATTTTTAACAAAAATGTCGAAAACTCATAAGAAATATTTTTAACGGCAAAAAAAACATCTAAAAACTGATCTAGAGCTGACCAGTTCGAGAACGGTTAAAGATAGACAAATTCTGCGAACGCCAATCGATTCAGAATGGTCGAATTAGTAGTATAGTGGATTTCGAGTCAATCGAAAAAAATTAAAAATTACTCGAAAAATTTGCAAGGGGTTCACCCCTAAAAATCATAAAAAATACTAAGTCGTCAAATCGACTTTATATGTAAAATTTCATGCTTGTTCCGAAAATGTATGATTGTCATGTGCTAAGATATAAGATTTAGCCGGAAAACGGTGTTAATGGAAAAAATCATATTTTCGGAGATTTTTTATTTTTCATTTTTCGAATTCCAAATTTTTGTCTTCGAACGTATTTTGACGTGCTGAT
This sequence comes from Chrysolina haemoptera, assembly GCA_958298965.1. Lineage (NCBI taxonomy): Eukaryota > Metazoa > Arthropoda > Insecta > Coleoptera > Chrysomelidae > Chrysolina > Chrysolina haemoptera. Next base: position 2,116,092 of record OY282587.1, on the reverse strand, counting down.
TCCGAAATTTTCAACAAAAATGTCGAAAACTCATCAGAAATATTTTTGGCGGCAAAAAAAAACATCTAAAATCTGATTTAGAGCTCACCAGCTCGAGAACGGTTAGAGATAGACAAATTCTGCGAACGCCAATCGATTCGGAATGGTCGAATTAGTAGAATTGTGGATTTCGAGTCAATCGAAAAAAATTAAAAATTACTCGAAAAATTTGCAAGGGGTTTACCCCTAAAAATCATGAAAAATACTAAGTCGTCACATCGACTTGAAATTTGCACTTTATATGTAAAATTTCATTCTTGTTCCGAAAATGTATGATTTTCATGTGCTCAGATATAAGATTTAGCCGGAAAACGGTATTTATGGTAAAAAATCCAATTTTCGGTGATTTTTTATTTTTCATTTTTCGAATTCCAAATTTTTGTCCTCGAACGTATTTTGACGTGCTGATTCCGGAATTTTCAACAAAAATGTCGAAAACTCATCAGAAATATTTTTGGCGGCAAAAAAAACATCTAAAAACTGATTTAGAGCTGACCAGCTTGAGAACGGTTAGAGATAGACAAATTCTGCGAACGCCAATCGATTCAGAATGGTCGAATTAGTATGAAAAGTGGATTTCGAGTCAATCGAAAAAATTAAAAATTACTCGAAAAATTTGCAAGGGGTTTACCCCTAAAAATCATGAAAAATACTAAGTCGTCACATCGACTTGAAATTTGCACTTTATATGTAAAATTTCATTCTTGTTCCGAAAATGTATGATTTTCATGTGCTCAGATATAAGATTTAGCCGGAAAATGGTATTTATGGTAAAAAATCCAATTTTCGGTGATTTTTTATTTTTCATTTTTCGAATTCCAAATTTTTGTCCTCGAACGTATTTTGACGTGCTGATTCCGAAATTTTCAACAAAAATGTCGAAAACTCATCAGAAATATTTTTGGCGGCAAAAAAAAACATCTAAAAACTGATTTAGAGCTGACCAGCTCGAGAACGGTTAGAGATAGACAAATTCTGCGAACGCCAATCGATTCAGAATGGTCGAATTAGTAGTATTGTGGATTTCGAGTCAATCGAAAAAAATTAAAAATTACTCGAAAAATTTGCAAGGGGTTTACCCCTAAAAATCATGAAAAATACTAAGTCGTCACATCGACTTGAAATTTGTACTTTATATGTAAAATTTCATGCTCGTTCCGAAAATGTATGATTTTCATGTGCTCAGATATAAGATTTAGCCGGAAAACGGTATTTATGGTAAAAAATCCAATTTTCGGTGATTTTTTATTTTTCATTTTTCGAATTCCAAATTTTTGTCCTCGAACGTATTTTGACGTGCTGATTCCGAAATTTTCAACAAAAATGTCGAAAACTCATCAGAAATATTTTCGGCGGCAAAAAAAACATCTAAAAACTGATTTAGAGCTGACCAGCTCGAGAACGGTTAGAGATAGACAAATTCTGCGAACGCCAATCGATTCGGAATGGTCGAATTAGTAGAATTGTGGATTTCGAGTCAATCGAAAAAAATTAAAAATTACTCGAAAAATTTGCAAGGGGTTTACCCCTAAAAATCATGAAAAATACTAAGTCGTCACATCGACTTGAAATTTGCACTTTATATGTAAAATTTCATTCTTGTTCCGAAAATGTATGATTTTCATGTGCTCAGATATAAGATTTAGCCGGAAAACGGTATTTATGGTAAAAAATCCAATTTTCGGTGATTTTTTATTTTTCATTTTTCGAATTCCAAATTTTTGTCCTCGAACGTATTTTGACGTGCTGATTCCGAAATTTTCAACAAAAATGTCGAAAACTCATCAGAAATATTTTTGGCGGCAAAAAAAACATCTAAAAACTGATTTAGAGCTGACCAGCTTGAGAACGGTTAGAGATAGACAAATTCTGCGAACGCCAATCGATTCAAAATGGTCGAATTAGTATGAAAAGTGGATTTCGAGTCAATCGAAAAAATTAAAAATTACTCGAAAAATTTGCAAGGGGTTTACCCCTAAAAATCATGAAAAATACTAAGTCGTCACATCGACTTGAAATTTGCACTTTATATGTAAAATTTCATTCTTGTTCCGAAAATGTATGATTTTCATGTGCTCAGATATAAGATTTAGCCGGAAAATGGTATTTATGGTAAAAAATCCAATTTTCGGTGATTTTTTATTTTTCATTTTTCGAATTCCAAATTTTTGTCCTCGAACGTATTTTGACGTGCTGATTCCGAAATTTTCAACAAAAATGTCGAAAACTCATCAGAAATATTTTCGGCGGCAAAAAAAACATCTAAAAACTGATTTAGAGCTGACCAGCTCGAGAACGGTTAGAGATAGACAAATTCTGCGAACGCCAATCGATTCAGAATGGTCGAATTAGTAGTATTGTGGATTTCGAGTCAATCGAAAAAAATTAAAAATTACTCGAAAAATTTGCAAGGGGTTTACCCCTAAAAATCATGAAAAATACTAAGTCGTCACATCGACTTGAAATTTGCACTTCATATATAAAATTTCATGCTTGTTCCGAAAATGTATGATTTTCATGTGCTCAGATATAAGATTTAGCCGGAAAACGGTATTTATGGTAAAAAATCCAATTTTCGGTGATTTTTTATTTTTCATTTTTCGAATTCCAAATTTTTGTCCTCGAACGTATTTTGACGTGCTGATTCCGAAATTTTCAACAAAAATGTCGAAAACTCATCAGAAATATTTTCGGCGGCAAAAAAAACATCTAAAAACTGATTTAGAGCTGACCAGCTCGAGAACGGTTAGAGATAGACAAATTCTGCGAACGCCAATCGATTCGGAATGGTCGAATTAGTAGAATTGTGGATTTCGAGTCAATCGAAAAAAATTAAAAATTACTCGAAAAATTTGCAAGGGGTTTACCCCTAAAAATCATGAAAAATACTAAGTCGTCACATCGACTTGAAATTTGCACTTTATATGTAAAATTTCATTCTTGTTCCGAAAATGTATGATTTTCATGTGCTCAGATATAAGATTTAGCCGGAAAACGGTATTTATGGTAAAAAATCCAATTTTCGGTGATTTTTTATTTTTCATTTTTCGAATTCCAAATTTTTGTCCTCGAACGTATTTTGACGTGCTGATTCCGAAATTTTCAACAAAAATGTCGAAAACTCATCAGAAATATTTTTGGCGGCAAAAAAAACATCTAAAAACTGATTTAGAGCTGACCAGCTTGAGAACGGTTAGAGATAGACAAATTCTGCGAACGCCAATCGATTCAGAATGGTCGAATTAGTATGAAAAGTGGATTTCGAGTCAATCGAAAAAATTAAAAATTACTCGAAAAATTTGCAAGGGGTTTACCCCTAAAAATCATGAAAAATACTAAGTCGTCACATCGACTTGAAATTTGCACTTTATATGTAAAATTTCATTCTTGTTCCGAAAATGTATGATTTTCATGTGCTCAGATATAAGATTTAGCCGGAAAATGGTATTTATGGTAAAAAATCCAATTTTCGGTGATTTTTTATTTTTCATTTTTCGAATTCCAAATTTTTGTCCTCGAACGTATTTTGACGTGCTGATTCCGAAATTTTCAACAAAAATGTCGAAAACTCATCAGAAATATTTTTGGCGGCAAAAAAAACATCTAAAAACTGATTTAGAGCTGACCAGCTCGAGAACGGTTAGAGATAGACAAATTCTGCGAACGCCAATCGATTCAGAATGGTCGAATTAGTAGTATTGTGGATTTCGAGTCAATCGAAAAAAATTAAAAATTACTCGAAAAATTTGCAAGGGGTTTACCCCTAAAAATCATGAAAAATACTAAGTCGTCACATCGACTTGAAATTTGCACTTCATATGTAAAATTTCATGCTTGTTCCGAAAATGTATGATTTTCATGTGCTCAGATATAAGATTTAGCCGGAAAACGGTATTTATGGTAAAAAATCCAATTTTCGGTGATTTTTTATTTTTTATTTTTCGAATTCCAAATTTTTGTCCTCGAACGTATTTTGACGTGCTGATTCCGAAATTTTCAACAAAAATGTCGAAAACTCATCAGAAATATTTTCGGCGGCAAAAAAAAACATCTAAAAACTGATTTAGAGCTGACCAGCTCGAGAACGGTTAGAGATAGACAAATTCTGCGAACGCCAATCGATTCAGAATGGTCGAATTAGTAGTATTGTGGATTTCGAGTCAATCGAAAAAAATTAAAAATTACTCGAAAAATTTGCAAGGGGTTTACCCCTAAAAATCATGAAAAATACTAAGTCGTCACATCGACTTGAAATTTGCACTTCATATATAAAATTTCATGCTTGTTCCGAAAATGTATGATTTTCATGTGCTCAGATATAAGATTAAGCCGGAAAATGGTATTTATGGTAAAAAATCCAATTTTCGGTGATTTTTTATTTTTCATTTTTCGAATTCCAAATTTTTGTCCTCGAACGTATTTTGACGTGCTGATTCCGAAATTTTCAACAAAAATGTCGAAATATTTTTGGCGGCAAAAAAACCATCTAAAAACTGATTTAGAGCTGACCAGCTCGAGAACGGTTAGAGATAGACAAATTCTGCGAACGCCAATCGATTCAGAATGGTCGAATTAGTAGTATTGTGGATTTCTAGTCAATCGAAAAAAATTAAAAATCACTCGAAAAATTTGCATACTCCATCTCCTTCACGTACTGTGCTTTAATCTTCTTGAGTCTCTTTGCTTCCTCGTTGTTCATGTTTTATCATGCTTTCCCTTTGTTTCTTTCAAGAATTTTGTAGTTACTGTTGACAACCCTTGTGTCTCAACCTCTTTATCCCAAGTTGATCTTTCACGACATCCTGTATATTAGTTCTCGACTTTTTGAGGAAGCAATGTTACCCCCGCGAACCCTGAACAAGATGACCTTGACATAAATTATAATTCTGAAGGGATTTTAGGGCTGGTCACCGGTGATTATAGCGAAATCGAGTGCGGGTCGGGTCCGGGGGGTGGAGGGGCTTTCTTAATACTCCTTCGCGTGATATGAACGTCTGGAGTGGCCAGCAAGTGGAGAATGGCGTGTCCAGATTACTCATTGGCGTACGCAAAAGTACTTTAGGGGTTGGAATTCCTTCTAATGGATGGATCAATGTATCTCTCAAAATCGAAAGTAACAATCACATTTTACATAGTATATATACTCATTCGTGCAATGATTTTTTCAGCTGTGTTTTGAATCACGAATTACTGAAAGATTTTATAATGGAGTCCTGAAAACAGTGGCCCATGTATAGTGTCATTATGATAATAATTTGGGCGAATGTACTCATGTTTTGGGATATGGGTCTTGGTGGCGCGTAGGTTGTGTTCTCGCTTGCTATGCCAATGTACGCGCCGTCACCATTCGTAATAAATATTTAACTTTTTCTTGATATACATGAACCGTCATGCAGTTGATGGAAAAACTATACTTTGTCAGTAAATTGGCAAATTGTAGCTGGTTATTCTCCAGGTTCGACGGATTGAGTGAAAATCCAAACGATTATGGTATTGCTATTTTTCTATTTCTATTAACATTATCTTCATCAAAGCTGTAATGTATTTTGATATATATTATCATTTAGTTGGATGAAGGGACTCATGAGTTACAAATTGAGGCCGATTCACCCAGAGTTTATGAAGCACGTGCAATTTACAAGCATACGCGATTTTCATACTGGAGGAACGACGAGTTTTTCACTGAATCTTTTATTGTGAACTATGTGAACTAGAACATTTTCTAATTTCGTGCGTGCTCACTCCGCGTTTTTCACGCACGCTGACAGGCACAAGTGTGAACGTGGATATGGGTATGCATTTGTCATGCATGGTGGGCACGCATGTCTCTGAATCGGCCTCTAGATGCTATGAATTCATTTCTAAAAACGCTTAATTTCGAATTGGAACACAAAAATCAAATCGGAGCACAATACCCAAAAAAAAATGAAGTTTTTGACACCCTGTATTTTGAAATCTGGTCATAGGACCGGTCTGTGAATTGAACCACGGAAAAAGGATTTCAGGATCAAGAACATATCGGCAAATTAAGCCGAAAGCTATTTTACATAGAAAATATTCGGGGTCTTTTCAGGTCGACTCGCTCTGAAATAAAAAATCTAAACCTCTTCAATCATTATCACTATTTGCCTTGGACGTTGAGTGTGCCCAGGGTATTGTTATGGAAGATATAAATCATCGTCTCATTTGCAAACAACACAAACTTGATCATGCAGATTAGATGTTAAGTAGTTGCCGACGGAATGTTGAGCGAATTCGTTTTTCTTGGAAAGAAAATATTCCGTCCATATAATCGTGCTAATATCGAAATCTCATGAACTTAAGGGAGTTCAGGCGTGATTTTTCTCTATTTCTAGAACACCGAAGATTATTTATAAGCATATTTTTTTTTGCACTGCACTATTTGGAACCTTTGGTGTAGTAATGAATATACTGGAGTTTTATCTAAACACCAGACCGCTATTTTTAACACCACAACACGTGTTTCAATCACCAAGTGATTTCTGCAATCTTCTTCATCATCTCAGGAAGATCGGTATTGTTGATGATGTAGTTTGCCCTGTTCCTTAAACTTTAGAAAAGGACTGTAAAAAACAACAGTAATGAGTGTACGTTTTTTCAAATGTAATGGTGAATAAATGAAATGTGCGTTATTGGTCAGATGTAGACTCTCACAAGTTTTGCGAGAGTTACACTCAAACTCCACGGGAGATTAATGTATTGGCGGTTATTTTGGCCATCATAGCTTGAACTGCATGCTTTCAGGAGTCTTTTCACCCTCAATTAACAGCCATAGGGTCATGTTTGGGTGTAAGCCCCAATTTTAAACCCATATCCCATGATCATTCTGGCATTATGTGCCGTCTTCTTGTAGTGGAGACTTCATTTTGGTCTGATAGGTCTGCAGAATTTAGTAGAAGTTCTGATACTTACTTTACTTTTGTCAGAAACTTTCAGACTGTTTTCACCCACTGCCAAGCTGTTGGTATGTATTCTCGAGCTGGACAAGTTCTGAGGATTTTGCAAATATGTTTTGATTTGTGTTTTTGGGACAGTTTTCTTGGCAGGCTTATTGTCTTATTGATTATCTTACTGACTCTTCCAGAATTTCCATTATTGTTGCATCTTTCCTCGCCAAGTAGCATTTCCAGTTTGTTCCTAATGTGTTCTCGAATTATTTGACATCAAGAGGTGGTGTCGCTAGATTGAATCCTAACAGGATGACTCAATCAATACAACCCAAATTTCAAGGACCCAACCTGTTGAACATATTATCCTTGCTTAGATTTGATAAGTGGTTAGTTCAGTCAAACTAAATATAAATGTCCACGAATGTCCCACTTCAATCCGTTGAATAAATTTTGTGATAGGAACTATAAATGTACATTTAGAACCCCCTCTCCTGTAGTATACAAAAACCTCCCAAATTCACACACAGTAGTTTCACTTATATTGAAATAAATAATATGTCCAAGTTTATATCTGAACTATCATTACTATTGACTTATATTTGAATAAGACACTTCTGCAAACACATTAAGATGCAACCTCTCACTTTGGAAATGATGAATCGCCCCCAACTATATGTTCGAACTATATTTGCGATTATTATTTTTGAAGAAAAATGCCTGAAGCCCATATTCCTATCCAAACTATCCTTGCTTTGAAACAGATGAAACCACCAAAAATTAATATTCAGACGATCATTTTTATTCATTATTGAGCCTACATCATTGGCAATACAGCTGAACATTGAGGTGCTGGAGTTCAGATGGCGCCAGTGGTTTAGTGAACGCTAATCTGCGGGCGGTGTCTCAGCTTCTGCCTTGATATGGAGATTTTGTTGAACCATTTAGGATTATGTCAAAAGCGTCGTCCTGGTAGGGCAGGACATCTTGTTTCTCTCTTGACAAGCTTATTGTGAACAATGCAGATTTCTTCATTTGTATTGGTGGTTAAATTAATCACGCAAGTTTTGGGTATTGCTTCGGTTGAGAGACTGGAGTTCAGATGGCGCCAGTGGTTTAGTGAACGCTAGTCTGCGGGCGGTGTCTCAGCTTCTGCCTTGATATGGAGATTTTATTGAACCATTTGTTGCAGACATTAGTTATTGTCTGCAGAGACCTACCCTATGCTGATGAGGGCAAGAACCCAGAAATCCATCCATAGGTGGTCCAGATGTTTCAATGAACATTTCCATGCAACTAGTGATTGCGGAAATTCATTAGATGCAATTCAACGTTCGTCGTGGTATTAGCCAGGAAAGTAGTTGTTTTCCGAAGGATTTTCGATCCAATTATTCCTGTTGTATAGGATTATGGTAATAAGCGTCGTCCTGTTACGGCAGGACATCTTGTTTCTCTCGAATCAATAACTGCTTTTTTGGCAGGTGCTTTTAGTTTGAAGAGAAAATCTTCGTTTTCCGCAAAACAGTCGAAAGCAGCACCTTGAATTAATTTGCAGTTCGTGATTGATCGAAACAGTGAGTTCAACCCTTCAAGGTAATACGCACGCCTTTGTTGTTAAGGGTTGGCCGTTGTCCAGCCGATATAATGTAAGGCATTTCCACCACCGCATTGAAGTTCTGAAAGTGGTGATCGACACTTTGCAATCGGGCTTGAATAACGCAAACGGTTTAAAAAAAAAACTTCCCCAGCTCGATAACCAGAAAAGTGCAGTGATAAATATTCGATAAAATCAGAAACATCCCAAAAAAATGACCCTAATATCAGTGAACCTAATCGACAAGTACAAATGGTATTAAAATCAGTTTTATTATGTAACTGAATGTTGATGGCTTTAGTTTTCGTAGGATTTTCATTTCGTTCTGGCACTAGAAATCGGTAGATGTCACTGAGTGTTAATCATTTTGGGGTTGATTTAGATCATTTAGATCTCTAGTGCATGATAGCTGTCATTTCATTTATATTCCATGAAAGACTAATTGTGGATGGAGTGCACTTCTGAAGAAAAAGTTAATATCGGAATGATTTTTCAAAATTTCTGTTTTCGAAATAAATGATGGAAAAACTACGTTGTAACACGTTGTAATGTGACGCCTTAATTTGCAGGAACCATTTTTTTTTCAAAAATATATCGTTGCTGTGTTCCTATGAACCGTAATATACTTTTAGTTAGTTAGTTAGTTTTTAGCCTTTCGAATAAAATAGCTCATATGTTGAGGAATTTTCAGAATTTCCGATAGAAAATTATAGTCATTGTGATTTTACGTCAAGTTTATTATATTTACCTAGAGTTTGAGACAATCAACGTTTTTCAAAAAAGTCATTTCAAAATTTCTATACTTTTTGAATGAAATAATTTCGACACAACTATTCCACGCGGTGAAGTCGAGATTCTTTGGGTAATATATCAAAGTATCTATCATCTTCTAATATTTTACGGGGTGTTCACAAACGCAGCGTACACTTCTCCTAAAATGAATTATTGATAACGTTTTTATTTCAAAAGAGACAACAGTATATTTTCACATTGGTAGACATTAAATCCAATTTATTTTCATATTGTGTTATCTCATTTTCAAGGTTGATTCTGTGGCCAGAATCCTCATTTTTTTTGTCTATCGTAGACAATGATGATCAAAATATATTCCAAAAAAAAATCGTAGTGATGATAATGAAATAATATTCATGTCGAAAAATCCATGTCACTGGCCACCCCGACTACCTGACCTGAGTCCGATGGATTTATTTTCATGAATCTATATGCGGAATTGTGGATACGGAACGTCACCCGCAATCCCTGACGACATGAAGACGAGAATCAGGAATGACTTTGAAAAACTTTTATTGCAGTATTGTGAAACATATCCAAGAATATAAACATCGATTTTGGCACAACGTCACTTTATCACTGGTGTGACAGTAAAATTAAAAAAAAGATATCGAACAAACAACCGTTGTAACGATTACTGCCGTGGTGGATGACTGGCATACTTAGACGGGTATTTTCAGTAGGAATTTTCGGTCGTGTTTGGAATCACACGTTAAGAGATGAGACCCTCGTCATGCCAAACAAGTATTCTGAAGACTACTGAGGGGTATTCTACAAAGAAGGGGATCGAACGTTGGTGGAAAGAGTAATGTACAGTTGCAATAACCAAGATATACTGGAAGCAAAAATAGGCCATGACAAAAATGACCTTTGCTAAAATGGATATTCCAAGAAACTGGTAGGAAAAGTACAGAAAAAAACATCGAAGTATTAAGATTACCAAAAACAACGACCACGAAGCATCAAAAGTATATCTGATAAGATCAGGGGAACTGAAAAATCTATAACATTGAAACAAAACGTTTTTTTGCATCTTTCTGAGTGGTTTTATTTTTTATTATATATTACTCTTTAACATTCCCCGAGTTCTGAAAGAAACAGCTGGCTGATTGTCTAATTTATTTCTACGTTTTTATAAGAAGGCGTTTCTTGCTATGAAGAACGTTTATAATAATATAATAATAATATAACTTTATTCAAAGAAAGAATGGGTTTACAAGAACACTATAAAGTGAATAAAGTAGTAGTAGGCGATAAGCGTTATTACACTTGTTTCGCAAAAAAATACAACTGAATCATATACAGTATCATAGAATTACTTATAAACTATTTGAATTTAATATAAATAAAAACACCATATATTATATGAATAAAATTTGAATTACAAATTAAATGGAATATTAATTTGTTATAATAGCAATTTTGTTGTAGGTAAAAGTATAAAAGATAAATGTATATATATAAAATGTAAAAATGTAATAAAATAACAATATTTGTTGAAGCGTATTCATATTCAACACATACGGAAATGGGATAGAGATAAAAAATTCACATATGATATAACTTCCATATAGTTCCCAATTCAACTAAATTTGCTGCGTTTCATTATGAAGGCTACGCATTTTCGTGAATACGAAATTCACATTAAAACGGGGCTTTTTCCAATCGGATTCCGTTAGAGCTCTTGCTTCTTGCATTCTGCTGCCGTTTGAGTTCTGTGCTTTTGATTCAGTTGCGACCATTGGCTTCATCCCAAAGCCTTTTTGTGTTAGGTTATTCTTGTGGATAATGGTCTTTTAGTCTTTTTGATGAAGTGAAGACTATTTAATGAACAAGTATATACTCAGTGTTGAAATGCCAAATGCCTTTTTTTCGATATCTGGTTATTTACCTCTTCGTAGTATTTTTTTTACTTTGCCGATATACCAGTGATCACGTGACATGTGCCAATATCGATCTTCAGGTTGTCGGACGTAGACTCTAATGATGAATTTTTTCCCCGTATGTTACTTAGTTTATGGCGGTCACTGTACACCGACTCAGATCGTCATGAAGGGCTCTGTACGCTGTCCACAACTAGTCTATTGATGGAGTTCTTCTAAACCACCTTCACCTCAGTGGAAATACCGAGTGTAGGATTATAAAAAATCTCAATGCCTATTAAATATGAAACTTGATACAAATAAATAACTCGAGATGCTGTCGTACTTCTGGTCGGTAGAAAAACGTAAAAACCAACTTCTTTAAAAACTTGTGCCACAGGAAGAAAATGACTTTCATATATGTTATGCCTTTGCATGAAGAGTACAACGGGTATGGAAATGTCGAAAACGGCGGGTATGGAAAAACTTCTATTTTTCATGATTGTATGCAACGCGTGTTAGGTCTCCATGGAATAAATCATACGTTTCCAAGAATAAGTAATTCATACTTTCTTACGTGAAAAATTTTGTTGATACGGAACACGAAACGTGTGTAATTAGACTTTGACGAGCTTGTCAGCAACTTGTATTTCGCTCAATTCTTCTGAATATCTCTCTTTTGTTGAAATTTTTCAAAAAAATTTATTCTATATAAAAGTACCTGCATCTCCCCAAACTCAAAATGCACTATCTAAATTTTCATAATTTCCTGTCGTATACGAGGGAAGTCAAAAAATGCAACTCTGTGGTTCTTCTTCAATTGCACCTTGAAACCAGAAAACGAAATCTAGACGTTTCTTTCGTTGAGTGCATGAATGAATTTTGACTTGTATGGTACGAATTTGTTCGTTTTCAAAACTCTTCTAGTTGACCGTTCAGAGAAGCCAATATTTTTTCTCTCTCATATAATCGAACTCTCAGATCCTTTACAAATGAAATAATATCCAGCGGCATTTTCACCAACAGTGTTTCATTTATTGTTCGTAGTCCTCTGGCCCATAGACCCTTGAACTTTTGCACAGTTTTGGCCACCGTAGATCTTTCAACTTTTGTACAGTTTTTGCCACCGTTGCCTAATTTCTACCTGGATGTCTCTCATTCAATATACAGTGAGTTTCAGATGGGATATCTAAAACTGTGATAGATACAGTCTTAATTGAATCGGAAAAAAGTTATACAACAAAAGGGTAATCTATATGGAAGTGTGGAATTTCAGATTTTCAAATAATTTTGAAAAGATTTTTTCGTCAGGCAGTGAAACTGACATCATCACGAGATAGCTTATAGAAAGTTTCTGTTAACGAATATTTTTATCTTCTTCTATAGCTCTGTCAATAACACCAGAAAAAATTAAATAATTCAGTTTTCCAGAATGACAGCTTTCTTTTCTTTTGAATTTTTATTTGAAAAGATGAACTAGATGTTCATAAAATCATCTGCGGCTGAAAAACAAACTTTAGTCGCGTTTTTCCATCGTTCAAGCTAACCTCTTTGTTGAGAAAGGATACATTCTCCATCGAGAATTGAAAAATGTTTCTTTATAATAACTAACAGAAAGTAGGACTTACTGTCAAAAAACCTTTGTTTTTATTATATTTATACCTTTTTATGCTCCGCAAACAAGAATCCCATTCTTTATACAATGAAGTATATTGTAATTGATTGGTTCTTGGGGAATTTTTTCTCTTGTCATTCTGTATGGTTGATGGTTCTGCTTGTATCTCTCTACGTTTCTCTTCTTCTTAAGTTTGAAACTTTTTAGCTCTTCCTTCCTGTTGCTTTTGACTTTCTTTAGCTTTTTGTTTTCTTCTCCTTTAATCCTTTAGTTGTTTCTTCATGTTCCATTTGCTTGACTTGAAAACTTCCTTTTTACAATTATCAGTACCTTCGACAACAATTGAAGCAAATCTCTTTTGTGCACCAAAAATTTCTTAGAAATAGCTTGTAGCCATTGATCACTACTTCTTGAACTAATTCTTTGAAGTATTGCTCATCTTTGCATTTGGTTACACTTTATTGACGATGACCAACAGTTTGCAACACGTAGGTATATGTGATTGCTTTTTGATTTGAGGAAAACCCATTATTCCATTTTATGTATTTCCCCTCGCTAGCTCATTTTCCTGTTGATCTATGTTCAGAAGTAATTAATTCGTACACAAATTTTAAATTGCTTCCTCTTCACAGTAAATATATCATTTTCATGATTTCAGCTTGCCCCCTTCGCAGTCAACACCCCCCAATGAACCAGAAAAGGAAACCCCCCCAAAGAATGCTTGTAGCAAATTCTTCAGCAACTGCAGGAAGAAGACCTGCAAATGTTGCAGCAAGAAAGGAAAATCGGAAAACGCGGGAAAGTCAAAGCCTGCACTGGGCTGCTTCAACTGTCTCAAAAAGAAGAAGAAGAGCGTACCTGCTACGATCATCATTGAAGATGAAATCAATAAGAAAACGAAATTTTTCGACAGGCTCAAATGCTGCAAGACGAAGAAAATAGGTGATCTTAACTGCTTTCCTAAGGCGAAGCGGAAAGACAGCTGGGCTGAAAGAAGAGACAGCATACTCAGTACTGCAACTCCCCCAAAGTAAGTGGTCAATCTTTCCATCCAAAGGTTAGGAGTGGGCAAGAGTGGTGAATAACACCAATTTAATAATGATAATATGTCTATAAGAGCATGTTACCTTTTACATAGCTGTCTTTTTGGAAAGAATATATCTTTATTTTCATGGGTACCACAAGAGTCTCTTTCGGACCCACTTCCATTCGAAATATACCAACTGATTACTCCTAGAGGAGTGTATAATATAACGATTTAGAATTTGATCGTGAGGAACCCAAATTATTGAGACTACTACTAAAAATGGTTGAAATATATACATTTATATACTATGAAATTTTGTTGATGATATTTTTATTTATTTTTAGGTCGAAATGTTCGAAAGATTGTTGCAAAAATATCATGAGAAAAATCTTCTGTATCAATTTGTGCTGCAAGAAAAAAGTTGTTGAACCACCAATTCGCCAGGCTTCCATTATCAGCAAGAAAAAGAGCTTGACTTCCACAACGGCACCACCTCCAGAGGTGAGTTTATCAAATTGTTGGGATCAATAGTTACAGTTTGTAGTTCAAATATGATGGAATTTTTTGAGTACTTGCTTTTCTCTATTTAATAGCTCTGCTATTGACTCTCATAGTAATCTTTTTACGAATATTTCACTGGAATGACATAATCTATTTATTTTCTGCTTCTACCCTTCTCCACCTGCTACCTCTCCTTGCATCTTTCCAGTATTTTTTCTTCCATGCATCCGGCGGCTGATAAATAAAACATATAAGTAAGCGTCTTATCCCACATCCTGCTCGAGTGATCAGGATATTGTTCATTACAAAATTAACTCTCCAAACATCTTTTTCGCTAATTAGTCCAAATATTGTCCTCATCTTCATCTTCTGTCTATAAATTCTTGATCGGCGTACCTGAGACAGTGCAGACTGCAAAATAGTCATTTTTGTCTAGAGTCATTCTTCTGTCTGTCTTCTATTACATATAAGATAATACGATAATCCGAAAGTGTTATCTCAGTGTTACTATTGGTTGATTTTGAAATAATCAACCAATAACTACACTTTCAGATCATCGTATCGTCGGATATCGGGACTGTGAACAGTATCACTGAAGGTTTTTTAACAAGCACATGCAAAAAGGCAAGAAGAAAAAAACAACCATGCCAAGGAGCAAGGAACTTCAGAACATTGCCCTTCTGGACTAGTGTCAGGACAATCTGGGAAATTAGCAGACCTAATTATATTTCAAGTAATTGGAAGAGGAAGGAATGAGATGAATATTTTTTTTTTAGGAAATCACACCGAAAATCGACTTGAGCCTGGTTGAACATAGTTCTCATATGAAAGCTGCAATACCAATCCTCCCAATTTGTTTAGCCTGGTTTTGCTTGGTACTAAATTGTATACTTCCTGGAACAGGTGAGTTCAGATGAAACGGGTTTCTTGATTTATTGCAATGAAATAGAATAACATTTTGATAAAATGTATGTTAGCTCAGTCTTCGAGACCACATTCCTCCCTTCCTCCCTTCCTCCCTTCCTCCCTTCCTCCCTTCCTCCCTTCCTCCCTTCCTCCCTTCCTCCCTTCCTCCCTTCCTCCCTTCCTCCCTTCCTCCCTTCCTCCCTTCCTCCCTTCCTCCCTTCCTCCCTTCCTCCCTTCCTCCCTTCCTCCCTTCCTCCCTTCCTCCCTTCCTCCCTTCCTCCCTTCCTCCCTTCCTCCCTTCCTCCCTTCCTCCCTTCCTCCCTTCCTCCCTTCCTCCCTTCCTCCCTTCCTCCCTTCCTCCCTTCCTCCCTTCCTCCCTTCCTCCCTTCCTCCCTTCCTCCCTTCCTCCCTTCCTCCCTTCCTCCCTTCCTCCCTTCCTCCCTTCCTCCCTTCCTCCCTTCCTCCCTTCCTCCCTTCCTCCCTTCCTCCCTTCCTCCCTTCCTCCCTTCCTCCCTTCCTCCCTTCCTCCCTTCCTCCCTTCCTCCCTTCCTCCCTTCCTCCCTTCCTCCCTTCCTCCCTTCCTCCCTTCCTCCCTTCCTCCCTTCCTCCCTTCCTCCCTTCCTCCCTTCCTCCCTTCCTCCCTTCCTCCCTTCCTCCCTTCCTCCCTTCCTCCCTTCCTCCCTTCCTCCCTTCCTCCCTTCCTCCCTTCCTCCCTTCCTCCCTTCCTCCCTTCCTCCCTTCCTCCCTTCCTCCCTTCCTCCCTTCCTCCCTTCCTCCCTTCCTCCCTTCCTCCCTTCCACCCTTCCTCCCTTCCTCCCTTCCTCCCTTCCTCCTTTGCTCCTTTGCTCCTTTGCTCCTTTCCTCCTTTGCTCCTTTCCTCCTTTGCTCCTTTGCTCCTTTCCTCCTTTGCTCCTATCCTCCTATCCTCCTTTCCTCCTTTCCTCCTTTCCTTCTTTCCTTCTTTCCTTCTTTCCTTCTTTCCTTCTTTCCTTCTTTCCTTCTTTCCTTCTTTCCTTCTTTCCTTCTTTCCTTCTTTCCTTCTTTCCTTCTTTCCTTCTTTCCTTCTTTCCTTCTTTCCTTCTTTCCTTCTTTCCTTCTTTCCTTCTTTCCTTCTTTCCTTCTTTCCTTAATTTCTTGTTTCCTTCTTCGTTTGTTTCCTTCTTCATTTCTTTCCTTCTTCGTTTCTTCCCTTCTTTCATTTTTTCCTTCACTTCTTTCTCCTCCTATCTTCCTTCATATTTTCATACTGTACTGTAACTGTTTACAATTTTTTAGGAACGGTATTCAGCGGGATGTTTTGCCTGTGCATCGGTATCCCAAGATTCTCACAGAAAGATGGCCCGAGAGCTAGAATTGGTTCCTTCATGATAAATTGCCTTATAGGATTCGGTCAATTTTTTACGGTCCTGTTTTGCTTGGTTGGATGGGGCTGGTCCATTTGGTGGGGAGTTATCATGTTGAAAGTAGCAAGTGAGTATTAGATGGTTAAATTTCATGCAGGGTGTCCGTTATGTATGTGGTCTCAAAAGAAATAAAGTGATTTGATTTTGAGTCATGAATCATTCTGGAACTGGTGAAAGATCATAAAACTATAACCTGACCTCAGCTGAATTTCTCCGCTCCTGTAACTTTATTGTAACTTTTCTTTAATTAAATAAAAATCTCTATGAATATTACTGAAAAGTGGAGACAATAAACGCATTTTGGGTTTATAGAAAAATTTGACAGAATCAGACTCTTCATGCAAAAGTTTGGAAATTATTTCGAAAATTGGCACGTTTCTAAAACAGTACGTAAGTTATAAGTTTTATCTAATACTGTTATAAAAATGGCGACATATTCAACAATGGGTTAATTACATAAAAATTCACATTTTCTAGTTTTTCTAGATTAAAGATCTGAAGTTGACCCAATTCCTATAAATCTTATGAGAAACCGTTCTATACTGAATATATCATTCATTTTCGTCTTATATCCTTATATTTTTCCATTTCAGAGAAACACAAACGATTCAAACATTTGGAAGCAATCGAGCAGGCCAGTATAACCCATCAACTGAATCAAAACAACCGTCAAAGGGACCCAGAGAAGCACCCGTAAGAAGGGTCGTTGTGAAAATATATATATTAATTGTTTTTTATACACGCTTTACTAATAATAGATTTAACGGTTTCCTATACTTCAACCAAATCGATGAACGATGGGTATTCAAAAAATTAACACAATATATACCTGCAGTGAGGTTCCTAAAATTGAGACTATGTATACATCAGTGTGAACAGAAAAACTATATAGTGGTCAAAACTGCTATAGTCCTCAGTTGGTAGCCCTGACCGCTATTTCGGTTCTGTTCACGTAATTGAAATAGCATTTAGCGTAGTTGCGAATATGTACCGCGCTAAATGATCACAGATACACAATCTATTCGAAATAAAGCTATCTCTGTCACCAACATATACTTTTTTGGTCTCATTGATGTGTGGCAAATTTTAATTTTATAAACCTACTTCTTCAAATACGAAATGGGGCACTAGCAAGTTGTTTTCACAAACAACTTATCTGACTCGCTTATTTTTTGCTTGCCCATCCGTTCCAAACACTGATTAATTGTACAAATTGTTGATAGGACATTTTTGCTGGTCAAAAATGCCTTTTGTAATAACTGTAGATAATAACACAATAATGAGAAAAATGAAAATAATATTTTTTGTAATGTATTTGTAGAATTTTTTTAGAATGGGAGATGGTTGTTACTTCTGTATAAAATGTAAATAGAATCCTTGAATTAATTCACATTCATTTTTTCCACAGGGTGGGTGTACTTTTATTGTTTGATTTCGAGTACTTTGGTTGTACATGAGGTGGAGTGAAAAGTCAGATACTTTTTTTAACAAATTTTAGCTCGATGCTCTTGAGCCCTTATATTCCAACTACTTTAAGGAGTCGAATGAGGGAGAGGGGAAAGAGTGGTACGAATAGGACATTAAAATTATTGTTCAAGAAATGAATCCAAAATGGATATTTTGTTCTGAAACTCCATAAGTATATCTACTCTTGAACAATTTGTATGAAAAGGAATTCTGAATAATAACATCGACTAAAAATTCGAAATTGTGTTAATTAAAAAATTTCCCTAGTAAGTCCCAGTTCACTCGCCTTGTAGCTAATAGAGGACCTATAGTTCTGAATACTGTTGTAAAACCAAGAGACATGATTGAGATTTTATTAATAAACTGATCATTCTTGAGAGGAAAAACGATCTATTGAAGAGTCATTCTGAGGAGAACTGGTCGGTCTCTGATTTTTCTGAAGAATCAGAAAAAGATGCAAAAAGCTGTTGAGTCATTGTGAAAACGATAGTTTCTTTCTTGAATTGTCACATCCATTTTTCATTTGCCTATGTCGCGATCGCATCTCCATCTGATGAAAAGTATCTGACTCTCCACATAATCTCGTATTTCAGGTTCATGAACAGAAACTCATATTTCCAGGATTTTTTCATTGGAGTGGTATGTAAGAACTAAATATTTGAAACATGAGAGTAGAAATAGCTATTACAGCATGGCGTCATCTCATATGAGATTCAACAAGGATAATTTCCATGGTCCATTTGGGTCATTTTTGTTCACCAACTGGTACTGCTTGACTTTGTGTACCCTCCGGCAATTGAGGAATCTGTATTATCGATAAAAGGTGAGCCGCCAAGAATCGCCAAGAACGCCAAGAACCGCCAGGAGCCGCCAGGAGCCACCAGGAGCCGCCAGGAGCCGCCTCGAATCGCTAAGAGCCGCCGTTAACCCAACAAAAGTTATCTGAGGTTGAAAACCTCATGTATGTCGAGTGGCAGTGCTAAAGGCCAAAAATTGTCATAAATGGAGATTTGAATACGATAAGAGAGGACGCATTCTATCCTAGCTAACTAAATATACTCATGAAGTAGACATCTGTTAAAAAAATCAACTGCTTCCTTGGCAGATACCGTAACGAAAACGTAACATCTTACTAACGAAAAAATCTGTAAAATTTAAGGTTATTGATATTTTGAAAGGGGTAGTTTCAGATGTCAGACGATTCACCAATTATTATTTGAGCATCAAAAGCGGTGAGGGATTAATACTGGTGGAAGGTAATCCAGCCTGAGACCGGTAGCCTTCACCGCTTTTAATGGATAATCATTTTTTGTACGATCCGTGCAGTATTCAAATTTAATGATTTCACTTTATATTGCTTCAATATCAAAGTGACAACTGATCGGTAAATTACTGACTGCCTTTAACTGTTAGTGATAGTTACTACTAATTGGATTCATACTGCTTTCCGATCGTTAGATTACTAACTGCCTTTGATCGGTAAGTGACAGTTCTTACCGATCTTTTGTAAACAAACCCTCCTACTATTTTATTAATCTGACCAGTAAATACAATAAATTAACGGATCGTGCAAAAAATAAATAACACTCTCCTTTAAATTAAAATCGACATGTTTTGGCTTTTTGCAGATGAATAAAATTTTGGAAAAATTAAATGGATTGTTATCATTGGGAAATTCTGTATAATATCTGAGAAGGGCCCGTTTTCAATATTTTAGTTGTTGTCTGATTAGTTACCAGTGTGAGTAAGGTTTTTCTAGGCTTCCATTATGTGAAGAAACGAAGAAATTCAATTCTCTGCAATGTAATCAGTCACGACATTATCCGTTATCGAGTGTATCAATTTCATACATGCGATAACTATTAAAATTGAAGAGAATTGAATTTCTTCGTATTGTTAGACACTAAGTCCATAAAACCTTACTAAAGTGAAACATTGTCAACCACTTTCAAACAGTTACCAGTGTTATGAAATTTTTGGAAAATTATTTCGATGAAACAGAGCTAGATGTACCGCTTTAATATTCGCCCAAACAATAAATAAAATATTTAACGAAAGTAATACAAAATATAAAACAAAAACAAAAATTAATTGGCGCTCCGGGGCGACTTGATTGATTCCAGTGGCGCATTTGCCTTTAATAATAAGGTGGCGTATGGAGTAAGTAACAAGGCCTA
The DNA here is from genome assembly GCA_958298965.1 of Chrysolina haemoptera. Taxonomy (NCBI): domain Eukaryota; kingdom Metazoa; phylum Arthropoda; class Insecta; order Coleoptera; family Chrysomelidae; genus Chrysolina; species Chrysolina haemoptera. The sequence continues at coordinate 2,095,801 of OY282587.1, read as the reverse complement.
CCCAGAACACATCATATCCATAGTAATTAGACCAGGTGTGTTTGGATATAAATATAAAAAAAAAAATAGTGAGTTCATAAATATGGCTGTTCTCTATAGCGAAATCAAAAGGATGAAATTCTTCTGTTTCCAATCTTATTGTTGGGTTTTCTTTCATTCCATTGCTGGGGTATTAAACCCGTTGAAGACTTCTTGAGTAGCTGTATATTACGTCTTCATGACTTTTGAAATTATTGGCCAGTTTATTGGATATTTGAAGGCAAATTTTGTTGTATCTTGTATTTCTCAAGAGACGACTATGTAGACAAGTCCCCAAGACATGAGATAGGGTTTCGAAGTCAGTGGCAGTGTCAGCACTTGTTACACCGTCATGAGGTCTGCCTAGGACACGTTTCAAGTCGATCACGTATCCTGTCATTTTGATGGTTTCTGCCTACGACTTCCAAAAACGCTGGCAAATGTGCCCTACAGTTTTGCAGTTATAATTCGTAATACCAGGAATTTTGGGCATCTTACTTCTTTCCACTCAAACTACTTGTGTTATGATCTATGCAGGTGTATATTGTTCAGCCCTCTTTCTTTTAGTTTCAAATTTTTCTACGCTTGACATGTCTCGTAATTCACGACCGGACAAGTTTCCCTTAGTATCTTCCAAAATCATTTTTAATCCTGTTATACAATAGTCAGCTTCTTCCTCAGAAGACCTCACTCTTTCCAAATATATTTTCGTCTATTCCCAACTATTAACAAAAAAAGTTGAAACTTTCTGAAATAGCTTCTCATGAAGCTCGAAGCACATCAACACCTTCATCTCTCAGAGAGGAATAGAGCATATCTGGAATATTTGAATCCAAAATTTACCTTCCGATAGCCCAGATCGATTACAGCAAGACCTTTGTTACAATTTTACATACGCTCATTTTGCATTTGCTCAGATGCCTTGCGGTATCCGATCAAGTAGTGAGATGCAGTGAACAACTGATGCCGCTCTGGAGGACTCGCTTTATCATAAGATCAAAACAGAGAAGGTAATCTTTAGAAGGGGTGTATTTCAGGGAGACTTCCCCGGCCCTCTTCTTTTCTGCATCTTTTCATTTTCATTACCTGTTGCACTCAGGAACACTCGTTAATACACAGCGGCACCCCCAGCAACCGGAGGGACAAGGCTCTCCCCTTTTATTTTATATGGATAAACCATATGCCTCCGGAGACAAGGATCTACATTAGTCCTTGAGAGTGGTGAGTTTGAACTCGTTCAGCGACAGGCTCACATCAAAGCTGCGGAGACTGAGGTCCTTCGCAGCTTCGTAAGGATAAATGGGGTCTTCTTCAAGAACATTGAAGACCGTGGCTTATCCAAAAACTTCACCTTCACATTCCTCAGGTCAAGTGTGGTGCAGTCGCAGATCGAGGGATTCATAATGACTTGCCAGGATGGTGGTCTACCGTAGTCGCGTGGTGGGTATAGAGGTCCCGGACACTAGATGCAGAGCGTGTTGTGGGGCTCCTGATGCATTTGCTGTCTGCGTGTCAAGCTCATGCGGTCTCAGCCTATATACGGCTCTCCGAGTGTTGTACTACCATCTACGACACACTAGACGAGACGAGTTTTTCGGTTCCTGGCAAAACGAATATCGTTCAAAAAGAGGAGGAAAAGCAGGCTGAATATCAAAGGTTACTCTTTGAACTCCGCACACTCTACCCAAACCATTTTATTGAAATGGTGGTTCTGATTATATGGGTCCTTGGTGGAATGATGGTCACGAAGCTTCCGTATCTGAAAATCATAACGGCTTGCCATAAGATGGACGAAATAATAGCCGGGCGAATGCAGAAGGCCGTTATCTATTTGGTTGAATGATACTAGCTTGTCTTTCAGAAGTGTTGGAGCTCCGGAGACTGGAAATGTGTAATAAAAAAATAATAATGATAATGAAGAAGATGGAAAGCACATCATAATCCAGTTTTAAATACCAAAAAGAAGACAAGTAAGACAGGCAATAGAAGAAAAAACTGCGGCATAGGAATTGGCTTTTCCAATTACTATCACGGACAGGACGGAACTGGAAAGACAAATTACAGTTAATGAAAACGAATGTATGTGAGGATATAATGGAGAATGATGAAAATCAATTAATGAAGGCACGGAACTTTAACAGAAATTGTTGTGTCGATACTTTGGGGCGATTATTGAATAAAAATTTATTAACGCTCGGTAGACCCCGATAATAAGAGACAAGTTTTTAGTATTTTCCTCCTTGTTACCTGTCATATTAATGACAGGGAGTTTGAACAACAAGCAACTGAGTTTGCATACTGTCTTGTTATTTAAACTTCCCGCCATTTAAGTGCGTCCTCTGGCAACAAGAATGGAACAATTGAAAACTTTTGTCTCTTTTTTTCAGGGACTACGAACCATTAGAAATCTCTATTCCATTCTCACATTAAAGCATCGATATGGAATTTTCATCGTGGTTCCGACAAATGAACGTCAGAATGCCAACACTGGTTATGTGATTATTGCCAGGATCTAAGAGATCACCAGAACAATGGTTTCGCTCTGTTCAACATGTTTAAACTTACCTGCGAGATGATAGGCAATTCAAGTTGAAAAACCTACACAACTATTGAACGTTTCATTCTTTTTTAATGGCTACGAGGAAATAAATTGAATATCTCGAAATGTCACCTAATATAATAACATTTTTAACGCGAATTAAGAGTAAACGAAACCTTTGATGAAATGATTATCGGTTTTGAGCGTTCAGTTTTAGTTGGTACCAATGCTTCAATTTATTTTTAAGAAAGAATGCGGGAATTTAATTGATTTTTGGTTTTGATAATTCTGAAGAAATTTTTTTTTATGGTTTGACAAATGAAAAAAATAGGTAGATTTCAGCATTCTACTACGACTAGGAGCTATCTACTTTATTGGCGCTCCCAGCTACGTAGTTTTGTTAAGGACAGTCCACTATTACTCTTGGAAAATATATCCCCACACACCTAAGATGTGCAGCACAATGATAACATTTGTCTTTTGTGATGACGCGCTGGTTAAGAATCAAAAAAATCTTTTATAGAGTCGGTCAATGTGAAATTCGGTATTCTCACACACAAAAACAAAATGAATTTGTTAAAAAAAACACGAAGGAAAATTGATGAAATTTTCAACTCAAGAATTGTTGACGAACATTTTTACTCGATGCACCTGTCTGGAAATTATGCATTTCGAAGTGAATTATCCTTCGAAAAAAAAAAAAAACAATCGGATTTTGAGTAATCTGTCCTTTCATTTTGGGATGGAAAACTTGAATTTGACACACGTGACTGGCCCCACCAATTTACTGTAGGACAGAATTAATTGAAAAAACCATGTTTTCTACAATCATCAGAAATACAAAAACGTCAGAACAAACTTAGAGTTTTTCGATCATATCAATAATGATAAACAGTTCACTCATATATTCAATTGAAGTGGTACATATAAGATTTTGGTCTAGCTCTGCATTGAACTCATTTTTCAACATTTCTTTTATAAATTGTGTATTTTCGTATGAAACATTCTGAATAAAAATCCAAACGAATAGTATTCGCTTTCCTTCCCAAAATCCTGTACTGATCTCTACTCTGCCAGAAATGGGACTATTGTCCTCCATGAAAATAGATTAATTCCTTCCTCACGATGGCAACTTGGAAGGGTTGTTGAAACGCATCCCGGTCGAGACAGGATCGTGCACCTTGTAACTGTGAGAACAGCTCAAGGGTTGTTTAAGAGGTCAGTGGTGAAAGTTTGCCCTTTACCCCTGACTAACACAAAATAATAAATAATAATAAAATGCACATGCATTTTAGGTGGGCGGTTTGTTCTGTCTTCACTTTTCTCTGTGTTTTGTTTTGTCTGAATTTGTTATTATTTTTCATTATTAGTTTTACGTTTTTGCGCGATATTGCTGTGCTTTCCTTTTTGTTGTTCCGGAACTTATAGAAAGCCCCTCGTACGGGCCAAAGGTGCAACCAAGAAAATTTCATCGGCCACGAGGGCGCAGAAGTCGAATCTTGAGAAAAATTGTGTGTGATAGTGCTCAACAATTCAAAAAAACTCTCCACTATACAGCACCTCAAGGTAAGGAAATCACACCTCGTATTTCATGATTTTTCTCTTGTTTTTCTTTAATTGCTCATTGAATACATTAATTGAATTCATCTCAAAAATTTTCGACTTGAACCAGACGACAATTTTCAAACTCCTGAATCTCCAAAAAAAAACAGTCCGCTTTTTATCGAAAAAAACAACGATCATAAAGTTTACTTCTAATCTTCATTTGTTTTGTTCCATGGATTTCCGCGATTATTTCAGTTAAACGGAAGAAATTTTTTATGAATCATTACTATTGGCCTGGAATAATGCTGAATATAGCTGGTGAGTCCAAGATAAGGTTATCCAACTCGGAAATAACTGAAATGGTGAAAGATACAAATGGGTAACAGAATGGTCATCTGAATAAAAGTAGGGAATTTTGAAAAATGATACTGAATTTTAAATTATCTTGGATTTTTTTTTTATTGTTGATTTGCTTTTTCCGGTATTCAATATTCGTCGTAGAAACTTTTTATAAGCATTCTTGTGATAATATCACTCTTATTGTCCAACCAACGTTTTGTAGTCGAACAACCACTATCGACTTAATTTTGTTTTGATGCGTCCGTTTCAATAAATACAATTTTTCCACGACCACATGGAAATATGCCCATTTTATGAGCTTTATCGATCGAAAATGTAGGCCGATTTTAAACACTTTTTCCTTTCTACATCGCGAACTGTACTGTAATGATCATTTCAATACAGGATATTTCATTTCCCACGACTTTCATGAATTACTAGACTGCCATTTTTAGGATCATAAATAATATAAGATCGAATCAATTTTGTTAACGTACTAATAATTTGACATTTTTTCACATCAGTAGCAGCGAGTGATGAGTGAGAGAACAATAGGGGTTTGGATAGTGGGGGTGAGGACTCAAATCCAAAAATAAACCACTTTTTTTTTCTTTTATGAAATCGATTAGTGTTCGATTTTTATTATTATTGTCAATATTTGTATCTTGAATTCCTTTTTGAGGTTGTTTGTATTATGGGAATAATGACGGTAGGAAAGTTTATTATAAAAAGTGTTATTAAAATTATTACAGATTTGTTTATGATTCCGGTGGTCGTAGGAAAAGTATAGTGTACAATTTGCATGAAATGGGTGGGAAATGGGTCATTGTACAATACAATAGTTTGTAAGTATTTTCAATTATGAATTCAATGCTATATCACGCATAGTAGTTTCATTATGTATCAGATCATGCAGATTTTTAAAAAAAATTCGAGCCCAGGCAAGTATGCTCATAAGGAGTTGCTGTGGAGAGAATTTTTATTTTTTTTCCATCTCCAACAATAACAACAATAAGAAAGTGAAAAATCCACTTTTTCCAAAATAATAATTTAATTACCAAAAATATTTCTTGAAATTTCATACTGCCATATAGATTTTCCAACCCAGGCAAGAAGGTGGAACCGTTTTTCTAGCTAGGGCTGTTATCGATGTTTGTTTCCAATTATAGAATACTATACTAATTGGAAAACGATCAATTAATATGAATGATACTTTCGAGTAATATATCTTTAAATTATCAGTATTCCATAAATGACTCTTTTGAAAATTCCCCTATGTTAGTTGAACATGAAGGTCTGTTCGTCCAATCGCTTTTTACTTTATGGATGTTTCGAGTACATAAAATATTGAAAAACCAGGGGTAGTGGTTATGCTGCGTATTCTATATAGAGGTTATAACACTGCCTGTCAAACTGAGAACTTTCACTTCGCGGTACCTTCTCTCAATTTTGGAGTCCCGATGAAGGTGAGTTTTAATAGAATTACCTATTTCAAATTATGTTCAGTCAGAAAGAAAGGCACGTTCTTCTTAGACTTTTATACAAGTGCCATTTATCTTGTAACACCTTGAATACAGGTTGTTATGTAAGTACGTGGCCAAACTGGAAGGGTTGATTCGTTGTGTGATTCTAAGATGAAAAGTTTATATAAACATAGGTCCGAAAATACTTCGTTTTCAAAATACAGGGTGTCAACATTTTTAAAAGAAATATTTTTTTTCGTAAATATTTTTAAAATGCTAGGAACCGATTTTGATGAAATTTGGCAGTGTTAATAATTAAGTGTAGTAAGGATCTAATTTAACCCTGACTAGATCAAAATTATCATATCCATAAGGCACCTCAACCAATATTTTTGGCAGAAAAAATGAAAAAATCTAGACAGGGTTTAATGAGCCTCTTACTATCTCAAATAACACTGCCAAATTTAAACAAAATTGATAGAAGGGTTTTTGAGATTTTAACGAAAAAACGGTTTCTTTTAAAAATGTTGACACCCTATATCTTGGAAACGAAGCATTATCAGACATATGTTTATATGAATTTTTCGTCTTTGAATCAATCAAAGAATCACCTCTACAAGTTTGGCCACCCTATATATATCCGAAAGTAATTTTTCCTACAATTTTTCGTTTTGAAAGTTGTACTTTTCCGTACGATTAAAATCATGCGGAAAAGTTACTTTTCCGCACGATTTTTATATGAAAATGAGGATATTTAGGACTAACTAAATGATCTATGTAACTATTCTGTCTTATTAGTCATTTTGTAGCATTATTATAAAAACGTGTTTATCAAAAACTTTGTTTTTTCATAAACAAGATGGACAAAACATTCGTAGAAAAAATATTGTACCTAACTCTAACGGAAAATGTGTTTTCCGCCCTTAACGGCTTGCCCGAACTCTGCTCCGCGTCGTTCATGCAACTGCCGTCGCGTGCGTAAAAGTACTACTTTCCGCACTTGTTAGATAAATAACTATTTACGAGAAATTTCCAGAGATAGATCGATTTTACTTTTGTATGACTTGACAGCAAAGCAATATGGTTTCAGATGCCCCACGAGACGCTCTGTATCCAATGTCAGGGTCCTTTATATCCAAGACATGATTACAGAACCAAAAAAAATAATTTCGAAATTTTCTCTCTCTGTAGCAAATCGATTTTTGTCAGAAAACAACCACTTCTCCCTACGAACATTGAATCACATCTAATAATCCATTTCGACGACTCTAATGCTGTTCGACCTATCCTGTTACTGACGAGCGGCAAGAATTAAGCACGAAACGCGTCTGGAGTTGGTCTTTTCCAGCCAGTTGAAGGATAATCTGCTGTATAATTACAATAAGCATTTGCAACTGGGTCTTCTTGGAAGAACGTTGCACAAATATCTGTCAGATGTAATTCAATGTCCGTCGCGATATTAGCCAGGGAAGTAGTTGCTTTCTATCAGATGTTTGCCTCATATTTTCCGCCAACGTTGACGGGATAGTGTCTGAACAGTGCTGAAGAGATCCGTATAGTTCGAAACAGCTGTCCACTGTTTGACGTTTTGGTGAGTAGGCGTTATGAAATTGAGAGCATGATCCTTTTTGTCGTTAGATATTACCCGTTTTTTTATATTTTAAAGACGAGAACCTTTCTTCTTTATATATTTATATATATACAGTGTGACCCATTTAAGATGGAAGCACCCTTCTAAAACTTACATTTTTCAACCGATTGGAATGATTTTTTTTTTCGTTAGGTAGACATTCAAAAAGTCCACCAGGACACCAAATTTCATGAATAAATCTCCATTTCCAGGGCCAACTTATCTTATTTTTCAAGGTAGAAAATCTAAAAAATTACTAGCGATTTTTTTATAAAAAATCTGACTACACCACTGGATTCGCGAAATTTTCAAATGGTTTATATGTAAATTACGTTGAAATGCGTCAATCAATAAAAAACTTATAAGGGAATGAAATTTAAAAAATATGCCGTTTAATCAACCCACCAATACAATTTCAGAACTTTTATCGAAATTCGGAATACATCACTGTATTCAGGAGGTCTCAATACATCACTGATCAAACTTTCATCGAGGTCTGTTCATAAATAAAAAAATCATAAGTTAATAAAATTTGAGAAATATGTAAATGGATTTTCACGAAAATGTCATTTTATCTCATAATTTTTATTTATCAACAAATTTCAATGGAATCATAGTCAGTGATATTTCGAGACTTCCTTAATCCGGTTGAGTAGTCAAAGTTTTGAATGTCTATCTAACGAAAAAAAAATTATTTCAATCGGTTGAAAAATGTAAGTTTTTGAAGGGTGCTTCCATCTTGGGTCACACTGTATACATATTTTTTTTTCAGTCCAAAATGGGTAGGCGGAATCTGTTTTCAATGAAGTCGAAGAAGAAAAAGGGCCCCTTAGACGTGTGAGTATAGTTTTAGTATATACAGTATCGGAAAGTTTTCATCTTGGGTATGGCGGTTTCATGAGAGCGTAAAGAATAGCTTGCTTTATGTTGGGAGAGCATTACAATTTCTCCTCTATTCGCTCGAGGAAGGGATATCGACGTGTGCTGTGACTGCTGTGTGCGGTGTGTCGCATTGCCACGTGGTTCATTGATGCGTCGGGGGAGGGGGGGGGGGGTAACAGGAGAGGCGCGCAGTAGTGCGTCTCTCTTGTTTATGTGGTATTATCATATCATTGCGTTGCTTGTTGCTCGCGTAGATTTCTGTCTATACCCCTAATGGAACAATAAAAAAAATCTAATTTTTTTGTTTGTTTTTGTCTCTTGAAGCAAATGTAATTTTGAATATTTCTGAAAAGGATGATATATTATTAATAATTATTGGGTCTTTTCAAACAAATACCTATGAGAAACTTATTGAAAGGAAAAACAAATTCCTGATTTGATACATTTGGCATTGCCAAAAAAGGGAATTTTACAACAATCGAACTAGCGACTTTTTGTGACATTTTTTTTATTAAAATTTATAAAAATAGCGGTTTGGTGTTGGAAAAAAACTAATAATAATAATACATTATTATCTATAGCCCTCTAGATCAAAAAAATGTGGCCAAATTATAAAAAGTGATTAATGAATGACATATGAAGACAAGAGAAATGAAATTATACCAGGTGTGCCATTTGCAAATCTAATGTTTTTGTCACTTCCGATCCAATGCCAAAAAAATGCAGTTTAATAGACTATCGAAAACTATTCTAAACCTTCTAAGACTTCTACAAAAAACGTCTAGAATCACTCGTTCTGGTTGTAGTTGTAGAATCTCAAATTTTAGTTCGTAGATTTCGAAGTTGTTGTAAAACTTCTACTTTTTTTATTTTGCAGTGAATTTCATGAAAATGAAGAGAAGGAAAAGGAAACAAAGTCAGTATCATTCATTGGGATGGTAAGTTAACTTTTCTCAGAAACAAATTATTTTTGCTGGAAATGGCAAAAAAAATAATGATAATAAAGCGTCTCGTATCCAATGTGACCTTCCTCGGCAGTAATGTAACGAAGAGCCAAAAAAATAATTTTAGCTATGAAATTTAAAGAGCATTGCAAAGTACTTCTTGTAGAGAACTCTGCCAAGTACCAAACAGATATAATTCAACTATATCGAACAATTACTAGTAGTTAGGTATAATAATGAGAACACAAATAAAACATATTTTCCGTTATTTCAATTCTAATTCTATTTGTTTACTAAAAAACAGTTTCACTGATATTTTACCAAACACCCAACCACTAAATTCCAAATTCACATCAAGTTTCACCCATTGTTGCCAGATACCACGCAACCAAAGATGCAACAACGCATTCTAGATCGATTGTTGTATCATCGTCAATGCCCCCGGTATACGCAGTAAGTGTTGTACGTTATCGTTAACTTTGGTCTTGGGTGAGCTTGGATTCATGGGTTGTCTCGCAGCCCAATGACAAATAAATAAATTCTGGTAAAAATCAAACATGAATGTTACTTCCACTTTAGTTCTTTAATAGCTATTTGTTTATTTAGAACGCAAAGTGATTGATTGTCGTTCGACAAAAATATGAATCTTTGGAGAACGACAATAACACTTTGTGCTCGAAATACACACATTATTTTTTCTAGAAGCGCAATTCTTAGAAAAAAAATGATCGACACTTCATTCAAATCACTCAATAGCAATCCGAAATGTTAAAGGTATCTAAATGTCCAATAATTCAAATCACTAATAAAAAAAAGTGAAATAACGTTCTTAAAAAAAAGTGAAATAACGCTTTAAAAAAAAAGTTGCAATTGCCAGGAACTGAACCCAGGACTTTCATATCACAAGGTCAAGACGCTATCCATTGCACCACCGCATATTCTCAGATGGACATGACTGTATTGTCTATACTTTCCATCCTGCAAGTATAGGTCCGTTTTCGACAAAAGCAGTTGAGATGCGTTCTAAATTTACAAAAAAAGGTTCATTAAGTGGGTAGGAGGAAAAATCATATGTTTTGCATGGGAGTAAAGTGCCTTTTCCTCCCTCGAATGTTTACTGCAGTAAACTACATCCTGCGGAAGGAAAAGTGGCACTTTCCTCCCTAGTAAGACAAATAGCTATTTCTTTGTGTAATACATCTCTCTAATATGCTCTTCCAATCATATAATTTGATATTATAGGAGAGCATTATGAAGCATGTGAAAATGATATGAAGATAGGTATTATAAAGTCATGCAATATTCAATTAATCCGAAAAGTTCTATGATTAAAAACTCGTATTATTAGTAGTCCAGAAAAATTTTCAAAATCCAATATACTTTGTTTCTCGAGTAGGTTGTCGGAAAAGTATAGTGTACAACTCTTGCGGAAACTGGATATTTCCGCACTGGTTATACAATATAGTATTACTCACGTGGCGCTATATTTTTCTGTCTCTTTCCAGTACAGGTATGCCACATGTTTAGACAAATTCCTGCTGGTCTTAGGTCTACTCTCTGCAACTATTATGGGTATTCTGCAGCCGGTAAACATACTTATATTTGGAGAGCTCACTGGAGAAATCATCAAATATGCCTCATCAAACTCCAACAAATCTATGCCATTGGAAGGAACGAGCCAAGCCAAGGATGACTTGATGACGGCAGTCATAAATTTTGTCATCGCCAACTCTGCCTTAGGACTGGCAATGTGCGTCTTCGGTTTCTTATCGACTACGACTTTCACTTACTCAGCCTCTAGACAGGTAGCTTTTTCTTCTGAATTTCTTACCAAATTGTATCATATTACAGACAGAATGAATGAATATTTGGAACCTTTGGTGTGAATAGAATTCAAGAAATTGGCACTACCCAAACACAAAATTTACGAAGTTGACGTAGTTTTGATAGTTTCTATTTGTTGAAATATGATATATTGTAAATAATTATTCTAGCAATTCGAAGTGTTTGCGTCACTGTTTGACGTCTCGAACTTACCAACGTTATATCTCTATATATTTAAATTTCAATTTTATTTTGAGCCCTGATGATGTATTTGTTGAAATTCGAAACGTTTGAAAGAAAACGATCATTATATGTTACTAGTATAAGTGTTGAATTTTACTGAGACCTTTGACATTCCAAATATAATGAAATCAGTAAAAGTTTGCATAAATATGATAACGAAAATAACGGATTTTTCAGGTATTCAAGCTCAGATCTGTATATCTCAGTAAAGTTTTGAATCAAGACGTTTCGTGGTATGATGTTAACCAAACTGGGGATTTCTCGAGTAGGATGTCAGAGTGAGTATAGTATTTTTCTTTCGAATTATAGACCTCCATCTAGCTTGAAACTGCACTGCAGTGCTTGAAACCTTTTGTGCGGTAACGAATACATCAGGAAGTTTATCCCAACGACAAAACCGCTATTTTCAACAGCACCACACACGTAATTCAGTAACCATGTTCTGAAAAAAGATTTCAATGAACCTCTAGTACCAATTACCAGTGGAATTACCAGGATGCAGGTACCTGCATCCTAATCAACTTCCTATTGTGAACTTCAAATTAATGGATGATGGTTTTCCGGGTTTTTATGCCGACGTGCGACGTTTATTTTGAGATGTTCCGCCAACACGAGTGGTTGGCATTTTCAAGAGGTATGTTAACAGCTCCGATCAATAAACACTACTTGTGTAGTGTTCACCACGGAAACGTCGGACTAAAAACTCGGAAAACTATCATTCATTCAATGATAAACGCCAAAATAAACGTAGGACTAAAATCCCGGAAATTATTCGTTCCATTTATTTGAAACTCTCCGGCACACTTTTCGGACTTTGCTGGAATTCATATATAGTTGATTCTGATTGCAATTTTTTTTCAGGGATCTATACAAATTTGAAGATGGAATTGGTGATAAAATACCAATTTTTTTCAGTAATCAAGTAATCTTCGTCTCATCCGTCGTCCTAGCCCTTGTGAAAGGGTGGGAATTGGCTCTGATCTGCTTGACCTCTCTGCCAGCAACACTTGTCGCAATAGGAATCATATCATTCGTAAGTCATTTAAAACTATGATAAAGATAGACTATATCTAAACTAGAAAAAATATATATGTGAAGGGTATTTATAGAAATTTTCTTGAAGGAATGTGTTGATGATAGTTCCTTCAATTCATCTGGTAGATGATTGAAACACAGGGTGGTAATTAAGTGAAGTGATTCTTTGAGAGTTTTTAGGACGAGAAGTTCATATATATATGTCCCAAACGGCTTGGTTTTCGAGATACAGGGTGATAAAAATAAATTTTTTTCAAGATTTTTTGGAGTAAACTTCGACTTTTTCGACAATAATCAGTTCACATTAGGCAAGTACAATGCATTCAATAGTACGCGCGATACAAAATAATTCATTTCTCAAATAATTCACAGGGTCCTCCTTGTTCAACCCTTCAGATGTTTTTCACTGACATATTATGAGACATGAATAATCAAATTTCATTTAACCCCTTTTTTTCTCTCTTGAAGTTCTTCATTTACTTGTACGGTTCCAGTGTCCCATTACATTAGAAACTTTGAAAGGTTGATTGGTTGAACGAGGCTTGACTCTGAAGAAGAGAGGACCCTGTGAATTATCTAAGAAATGAATTATTTCGTATCGTGCGTAATATTGAATGGATTGTACTTGCCTAATTTGATTACAATCCATTCAATACATTGAAAATGAAATATTTTTACCCAGACGAGTTATTTTCCAAATGCTTCTTTCATGTCGCTAATAGTGTCCTTACACATTTTGTCCATTGTCAATTTTCAATTATTATATTACTATAAATTAGTATCGTCTGCATATGCTGTTGTAAATGGACATAGATAATTTGAAAATTCATACTGGTCGTTAACGTAAATAACGAATAGGTTGGCACCTATTACTGAGCCTTGTGGAACGCCATCTCCCGTACAAACTAAGTCAGATTTCTCATCGTTCAATGAAACTCTTTGTGAACTTGAATAAATATCCATTAGAATAACTGAATAAATAACATGTTTTCCCTATATTCACGAATATTTCCACTTGTCCAGTTGACGACAAAATTCGCCCAGAATGAACTTGATGCATATGGTTTTGCTGGATCCGTCGCAGAGGAAGCAATTTCGTACATTCGAACGGTTGTAGCATTCGGAGGCCAAGAAAAAGAAGCACAACGTTACGACAAAAACCTAGCATCGGCGAAAAAAAACAACATCAAGAAAGGAATGCTGATTGGCGTTGGAAGTTGCCTGTTATGGTTCATGATTTACGGAAGTTATGCTCTAGCGTTCTGGTATGGTGTGAAGTTGTTGTTGGAGCAGAGGAGCTGGGCTGATCCTGTCTACACTCCGAGTAACATAATTATTGTAAGTTCACAAAAATTGATCATTTACTTTTCCCTTCCTAGGAGGAGGGAGGAGGGAGGAGGGAGGAGGGAGGAGGGAGGAGGGAGGAGGGAGGAGGGAGGAGGGAGGAGGGAGGAGGGAGGAGGGAGGAGGGAGGAGGGAGGAGGGAGGAGGGAGGAGGGAGGAGGGAGGAGGGAGGAGGGAGGAGGGAGGAGGGAGGAGGGAGGAGGGAGGAGGGAGGAGGGAGGAGGGAGGAGGGAGGAGGGAGGAGGGAGGAGGGAGGAGGGAGGAGGGAGGAGGGAGGAGGGAGGAGGGAGGAGGGAGGAGGGAGGAGGGAGGAGGGAGGAGGGAGGAGGGAGGAGGGAGGAGGGAGGAGGGAGGAGGGAGGAGGGAGGAGGGAGGAGGGAGGAGGGAGGAGGGAGGAGGGAGGAGGGAGGAGGGAGGGGGGAGGGGGGAGGAGGGAGGAGGGAGGAGGGAGGAGGGAGGAGGGAGGAGGGAGGAGGGAGGAGGGAGGAGGGAGGAGGGAGGAGGGAGGAGGGAGGAGGGAGGAGGGAGGAGGGAGGAGGGAGGAGGGAGGAGGGAGGAGGGAGGAGGGAGGAGGGAGGAGGGAGGAGGGAGGAGGGAGGAGGGAGGAGGGAGGAGGGAGGAGGGAGGAGGGAGGAGGGAGGTGGTCATAGCTCCCGTGATACACAAACGAGCCTGTGTGGTTTGGCGAGGATAAGTTTTGTTTGTCTTTGTATATGATGCTGGGTCTTATGATTGCGGTGTATAGCCAGTTCATGACTTTCCGTTTTAGTACCCATATTTTTTCATGATTTTATGTTACTATTACAATGAAGACATATACTTAACTGCATGGCTTGTTCTTCCAGGTATTTTCCAGTGTGATGGTGGGTTCTATAAATTTTAGCATGTCATCACCTTTCATTGAATCGTTTGGTATGTCAAAAGCAGCAGCTAATAAGTTATTCAGCGTCATCGATAATATTCCAATCATCAACCAGTCCAAAGGAAATGGAGAAAAACCCGAATCGGTCAAAGGAAATATAAAATTCCGGAATGTGAAATTCCATTATCCTTCGAGGCCAGACGCACAGGTGTGTAATATGAATCAAATCATTGAAATCAGAGTCAAAATAATCAACCACTCAAAATACGTTTTGGATAGATAATATTCACTTATCGATATAAATTTGTAGAACTGCTAAAGAGTGAGTATGAGAATAATTAACAAAACATATATAAATTCAAGAACTTAAACAAGTCTGTTATCTTTTGACGAACAAGTAACCTGGAGAAGTGTTGATGAACGGTATCTTTTTTGGAGCTCTTGTAAATGATGTTTTTAGTTCTCATCTGTAGGAGTCCTTTGTTTTTCTGAATATGTATTAATATTTTCAAAATGAACAAACTGGTAACAGTCAATATTTTATTTCGTCAGAAAGTCTCTCTACAGGAAGTTCTATAGTCTCGAATGAAAATCATTCTCAGCAGTGCTTTTGCTTCATTAAAATCTTGTCTGATCCAGTAGCTAATGTTTTGGTATATTATGTAATGGAACTCAGCATTTCAGTGATTTTGTATCAAACTCATTCTTGAGAGGTTTCATCAGGTAATATGATCGATTCAATCACTTACATGTAAAATCTATATGTTTTTGCCAAGTGAAGAGTGAAGATCGATCATTGTTCCCAAGAATTTTGTCGAATTGGCCAATTTTAAAGGTAAAATTGGAGCTTGACTTTTTATTATGTTATTTTCTATAAAGGATATAACTCTTGTATCTCTAAGAACTGACTCATTGAAGATGCTGTAGCATCTGCCGTTGCTTTGAATTAACGTCGGTATGAGGCCCATGAATAATGCCCATTGAGAAGCCCCTCATGATCCCAATAACTCTTTCCATTTTGCCTTCTTTCTGAAACATCTTACTATACCTTGCTGGTCTTAACCATACATTTTCTGTAAAAGCTATCATTGAACTACATTTTTCTCTATTGAAAATAAAATGTTCTCATCGATATCACTGTCAGATTCTACACGGACTTAATTTGGAAATAAACGAAGGAGACACTGTAGCTCTAGTGGGCAGCTCAGGATGTGGAAAATCTACCGTTATACAACTGATTCAGAGATTCTATGATCCAATTTCTGGAGAGGTAAGTGACACTCTGACGAATTGCATCATCATTCATTGAAATAACCTATTTTCCACTGTTTCATTTCAGATACTTCTTGATGGAAAAAACATGAAATGTTTGGACCTCAAATGGCTCAGAAGCAATATAGGCGTTGTAGGCCAAGAACCAGTTCTTTTCGGGACTAGTATAATGCAGAATATCAAGTACGGCAACTTAGACGCATCTGAAGAGGACGTTATTGCTGCTGCTAAAAAGGCCAATGCTCACACTTTCATTTCGGCTCTTCCAAATGGATACAACACTTTAGTGGGGGAGAGAGGGGCACAGTTATCAGGCGGTCAGAAACAAAGGATTGCTATAGCAAGAGCTCTGGTCAGAAACCCTGCTATATTATTACTGGATGAAGCTACTTCCGCTTTGGATTACACTAGCGAAGCGAAAGTACAGGCTGCTCTCGATTCGGTAAGACTAGAAATATCGGAAAAATTATTATCCTCATATTATAAAGACGATTGTACCGATGAAATACATTTTGTACTACTATTTTAGGCAAGTGTTAGTTACACCACTATCATAGTTGCTCATCGTTTATCCACTATACGAGGAGCCAACAAAATCATTGTATTTTCCAAAGGGGATGTTGTTGAACAAGGAACTCACGAAGAATTGATGGCCCAGAAGAAAGAATACTACAATCTCGTTATGGCTCAGGTTAGAGACAGTGACTCAGCTGAAACAACTACGGTTGATAGGAAGATTGTCTGTATCGACGAAGACGAAAATATCAATAAAACCATACTGGAACAGAAAGTGAGCAAGTCATGATGT
This sequence comes from Chrysolina haemoptera, assembly GCA_958298965.1. NCBI lineage: Eukaryota > Metazoa > Arthropoda > Insecta > Coleoptera > Chrysomelidae > Chrysolina > Chrysolina haemoptera. The sequence goes on along the minus strand of OY282587.1, from coordinate 2,079,053 downwards.
ATAAAGTTCCCACTCCTTCTTTATCTATGTATCCTCTATATCTTTGCCCAAGAGCAAACACACAGTACGGTTGTAAATAGTCCTCCGTTACTACTACTAATTTTTGAACCACTTATATTTTGGAAGATGTCTATGAATGGATGGAGGATTTGCAAGAGTTCCTTTTATTATAATAATAATACTCCCTTATAAACACTTGAAGAGTGTACCCAAAGGCATAAATTGTACGGGTAGAGGACGGTTAGAGGACGGCTATTATTATTATTATTATTTGCCGTAGCGCTCTGGGTCAAGTTACTGATTTTTGGTGGCGTATTCGCTTTTCAGCTGTAGGAAAACCCGGAAAACCTACAGCACCATCTCGAGTGGTCGGTGTGCACTCCAACCTAGCAATAGACGGAATGTGGTCGCTTATCGATTCCATAGAAAAAATGTCGTACACCGGGCTCGAACTGGCTATCGCTATGCTGAAGTTCCGAACGACCTGCGCCTTAGACCGCTAAGCTACCGACCACATTACAAGTTTCTCATTTTGGCCTGGATAATTTTAGTGCAAAATGTTGTAGTATGCCCACAAGTGATTTGGATTTTTTAGGTTTGAAACTTGAAATTCCTGGAAGCTTGTGGTGCAAAAATAGAAATAGGAAAAGGTTTAAGGGGACATATTTTCAATTTCTTCGCTGATAATTATTGGATTTTGAATTTTTCAGGATGATGTCGATGAGACAGAAGACGATGTGACAGATGCATCTTTATACGAAATACTAAAATTTAATTCGCCGGAGTGGTACCAAATCGTGATCGGTAGTTTAGCATCTGTCATTCTTGGATCCAATATGCCGTTTTTTTCCGTACTTTTCGGTGACTTTGTAGGGGTGAGTTCTATCCAGTTTCCATTGTTCAGAGAATAGGTCAAACAGAAGTATCTGATTCACTATTTGTGTTCACATTAATTATCAACTATACTACCGTCAATTTTCATGGAGAAAAAAATGTATTTGTAAATAGTACATTCCTACCCAAGTGAATTGAACTAGTAAGGAAAAAGTGTTCCACATTGAAGGTTATTATTATTTTTACAAGTTAGCTAATCGTCACCAGAGACTCATAAAACTAAACAATCTAGAATTCATGTTAATGCTATTTTTGTTTTTTTCGCAAATTTAATATACTATTCGTTCCGGTATCTCCGATCAAGGCAATAGAAGTCAATATTTGTAGGGGAAAGTAGTTGTTTTCCTGATAGATGTTTGCCTCATATTATTTTTCACTTTGTGGGTAGTGTGGAGAAACGATGATTTCGACTTTAACGAAATTATTCATTTCATTTAAGTATTTGAAACTCTCTGGCACACTTTTCGAACTTTGTTCGAACATGCATACTTAGTACTAAAAATAATATGATTTATAGATTCGTGGTGGATTATTTATTGCTAAGAACATGGTCATTCACAATTAAATATGAAATTGTGTACACAATAATAAAGTAATAATGTATTCTAGATCTATTCCATAGATGATGATGACTATATGAGATCAAAAACGGATACATTTTGCCTCTATTTCGTCGGTATTGGCATACTGACGGGAATTTGTACATTCGTGCAGGTGAGTACATGATATTTTCCAAAAGGCGCAGTTACCAATATTTTTTCCGAATCACAGATATACATGTTCAGTGATGCCGGTGAAAGAATGACAGCAAGGATTCGTAGTAAGATGTTCAGAGCCATAATGATTCAAGAAATTGGGTTTTTTGACGATAAAGCCAATGGCGTGGGATCCCTTTGTTCCAGACTATCTACAGATGCTTCTAGTATTCAGGGGGTAAGTTCGAGTTTTGAATGGAAAATCATGCCTTTCCATCATCAAAATATTCGTCACTACAGTAGAGTAATGACATGAGAAAAATGACACTACCAAATCACAAAGTCATCCCAAAGGCATCTCAAGGTCATAAATCCACAAAGGTACCTTTTCACCACAGTCTCCCTCAGAGGTCACTTCAAGGTCACTGATAACGTCATAGTGGTGGGAGGAGGCCGAGAACCGGCTATATGACCCTACTAGAAGCGTAGACTTCCTCGCTGATGAATAGTACTGTTGAAATTTTCTAAATAGAATGTTTGGATTTTACCATTCCAATCAATTATATTGTTTTAATAAGACATCCTGTGATTGTAGTGAAAAATTAAAAGAAGTAGAAATCGTTCAACCATTGAGCAATCAAGTAATCAAGTCACTACATCATCTACAACCGTCAAACATCAGATAGAAATTCGTGCGTACTATATGCAACACTATATGCAACTTTTTTATGTAGAAATATTCTCGTATTTAGAATAATTGCCAGTTCACCTAGCAACGAGCAGAAATCCAAAATTTGCTCTTGGAGATGTATATAGCTGCTTTGTTTTCAATACGATGAATTTACAGAAACATAAACGAATAGTTCATTGCTATTGCTAGGAAAATGAGACAATTTCAACAGTCGAACATAAAGCTTTGTACTCATGTTACTAGTACATTATGTACTCGTTATACCTATTAGAACACCTATGAAGACATCATGATTCTGATTTGTTCCCTATCCATATTTAATACTGTTGTGGCTATTTTTATTTGATATAGGTATGAATGAATAAATTGAAATTCTATCAACAATTTTTGACTGAATATTTATTCCCGAAATGTTATTTAAGGCAACAGGACAACGAGTTGGTTTGATATTACAGTCGTTATCAACATTCGTTGTGGCTATTGCGTTAGCAATGTATTACGAATACAAACTGGGGTTGGTAACAGCTGCCTTCATGCCGATACTTTTACTAGCCATATACTTTGAAGCACGGAATACTTCAAGAGGAACCACTAATCGGGATAAAGCGCTTCGAAAATCCACCAAGGTTTGTTAAACAATACAGTTATATTTAGATTTTAAAATTACAACTATCCGTTTATTTAGCCATAAAAATCACACACACTGTAGCCAAGAAAGCATATTGTGATCCCCCTGATAATTTTTTCTACACCCACGCTTCTACTTGTGAACGGTACAGTTCAGTTGGATATTTGTGTTATAGAACTACGAGTCCGGTTTCTCTTAACATTCAATGTTCCACATTTGTTTTATAAATCATGAAATACCCTCTTTCTGTTGAATAATTCAAATAATTCCAAGTTTCGAAAATATTTCATCTAACAATTTTCCAACTGTCCATACCGTTGGATCAGATGCTGCCTATTTGTTTTTATAATTTACCAACTATTCCTTTATACCGGCTAATATTGAGACACAAAGGTATAATAGTTATTTATTGTATAAGTGTTTTAGATATCATTTTATTTGCGCAAGAATGTTTAAACGCGAGAGCGAAGCTCGAGCGTTTAAATTTCTTAAGCAAATAAAATGTATCTAAAACACGCATGCAATACAAAGTTTTATTCACAATCACATTCATTTAGAATCAGAATCGCGGAAATTTTTCATCACAAAATGATTTGACGTTTTGCTCTAACAGCGGCTGTCACCTCTTCAAAAATCATTGAAATAACATACAAAAATATCGGGAGGTATTGAATGCAAGAAAATAATTCTGTTCCTGATATAATCCTTGAGGAAGCTGAATGTTAATGTTAATATTAATAATAAATAAGTAAAATGTGATTGATATTCAAGATTGTATTTTTCATTATTCCACTAGTGGAATAAAGTAATTTCATTATTCCACTATTGGATAAAGTGGTACTTACGGTTCATAAGTGTGGATAAAACTTCAATTATAAGGTGATTGTGGATAAATACAAATAATACAATGAATTATGATCAATATTGCTGATTATTCAAAACATCTCACAGTACAGTGAAATGTTGAGGGTGCATATACCAAACCAAACGGCACTATCCCAAACTCATGGAATTATTTCACAGTTTTAACATTTATCTCTAGTGACTGCATTAATGCTCGATTTTTAATTTCCTCCAGAGCATTATTGGTTTGGTGGCGCGAAACACGTTCCCGCTCGTTTTTTTTTACAAAAGATCTGGTGGTATCTAATGGCATTCTTACAGATTTTTTATAATTGGTGTACGAACTTTCTACCTATCTTCAGTGAATTGTTTCATTCTTTCTCCACTTGATTAACGTTTCAGATCGCAGTTGAAGGTGTTGGTAATATTCGAACGGTAGCATCACTATGTTTGGAAGACACGTTTCATCATCTTTATATCACAGAACTGGTCCCCTACTACATATTCGTTCGACGCACTGTACATTGGCGTGGTATAGCCTTTGGTTTTTCCAGAGGTCTCATATTTTTCGTCTTTTCTGCCAGTATGTACTATGGAGGATATCTGATCATAAACGGATTATCTTATGAGAAAGTGTACAAGTAGGTATCAAATCGAATGAAATTTGCTTCATTGACGAAAAACATTATATCTCATTGAAAAAGCCATAGTTCTGTATATTGTATATTCAGTGTGGCCAGGAATTATCTTGGAACTCTAGAATAGTAGATAATTGAAATACATAGAATTTTGGGGTTGTTAATTAAAAGAACTGGTGCAGCTTTTTCTGATATTATATTGCCCAATGAGCTTTTTGTTCTCAGTCACGTGACATCAGATTCAAAATAAATAATTGGACAACCAGTATATTTTGGCATCTCTATGTTCGTCCATATAAAACAATTCCGAAAAACTATCACACTTGTGGTTATATTGTTCTTGCCTTGTGTTTTTGGTCAATAAAACTAAACTATTTTGATCTAATCAAAAACGAATGGATATCAATTGCAGGATGACGGATATGAGTATTAGCTCTCCGTCCTGACCGTGTCCGCACTGAAGATCTCTAAAAAAATGTATTTTATGTAGAAAAGCTTATTATTCAGTAAATGAAAAAATTAATGATAACTATGATTCTCTTTTCAACAATATTCCAAGCGGTTCGAAAGTTAGACTAATCATGACCGCATAATGATTTTAATTGATGATTTCAGAGTATCCCAAGTGCTGATTTTGAGTACCAGTTCCATCGCCAGTTGTCTGGCTTTCTCACCAAATTTTGCCACCGGAGTTGAAGCTGCAAAAAACGTTAAGAGATTCCTTGAAAGGGTTCCGAAAATACAAGATGGTTCCGATGCAGAGAGCATTGGAAAGGTAAATATGTAATGGGTTGGATTGACTCATTCTGAGTCTGGTTTCGATGTGTTAATTTTTTTTACAACAAAATTTGTTTGAGGAATTCATGTTAATGAAATAAATATCGATGAAATTGAAAAAATTACACCTCATTTAAAATCAATAAAATAACGTTTTAACCAAGTTTAATAAAAAATATGCGGGAGAGAAAATTTAAATGAATCTGTTTTTAGCGTTTTTCTCGTTAATTTTGAGGTTATGTATTTGTAATTAATACTTAATAATACATTATTTATCCTTACAAAATTCAATATTTGGTTTCTTAGTAAGGGTAGAGGAATAAAATGGTACATTAATTTTTTTTAATCCTGTTCAAAAGACAACTTTTTTTTTAATTCCCGCCAAATCTGAGGACACGTGATATGAGTCTCAACTGACATTTCAGTTGTCAGACATGCAGAAAGGAACCGCCGGCGCCGTTAGACTTAGAGTTTCCGTCAACTCTATGGCGGACACTGTATAACACCCTGTATAACATGCTGTTATCAAATTGACAAAGAGGAATTTCGCAAATTATCATTGATCATTGTTATTACCAATTAATAGGCTGAAGTATTTTCTAAAATTTGACAATCTACTTTTATTTTCCACAGGTGGAAGGTAACTTCGATTTCGCCAAGGTTTGTTTCAGTTATCCTACCAGAAGCGAAGTTCAAGTCCTCAAAGGCCTCGATCTAAACATCATCCAAGGAAAAACCGTGGCTCTAGTCGGCCAAAGCGGCTGTGGAAAGTCAACCGTCATCCAGATGATGGAAAGGTTTTACGATCCAACATCTGGGGAAGTGAAGATGGATGGAAATAACCTCAAGGCCATAAAGCTGGATTCGCTCAGATCCCACTTGGGTATCGTGTCTCAAGAACCAAATCTGTTCAACAAATCCATTGCGGAGAACATCGCATATGGAGACAATTCGAGAGTCGTAGAAATGCCTGAGATTATAGAAGCAGCTAAAAATGCGAATATTCACAATTTCATACTCGATCTGCCATTGGTAATAACTGAATGAATTTATTAGCGTATTTCAGACTTTCTGGTCATGCTCTATAATTGCGGTAGACATTTTGAAAAGCGTTGTGGTAGAGGTCGACGTGCTCGTCAATCCCAAGTGGTTCGGTTATGGTTAAGATAGTGTTTCTCACACAAACCACACAAAAAAGTAGGCTTTTTTTGACAGTTGTAGAAAAATCAATTTTTTATACATTACTCAGAAACTTTTTGGCTTATTTTGATAAAACTTGGCACGCTTATTTGCGGTAATAAAAGGCTTATCTGAATGTACTCAGAATAAAAAAAATATATATTTTTTTTGTAAAAACTTTGACACCATGTATATTGGAAACGATGCAAGTTGGGACACATGCTTATATAAAGAAAAACTCTTATTTTCACCTGAAAAACCGATACTGAACGTTTGGCGGTTAAACCCTGGTTCACCCTGTATATTATCCAAAAAATATTTATATTAGAATGCCGTTAAGAAAAGGTTCGTTTCTTCTAGAATTATTGCCTAAGAACTATTCTCCAGCTTTGGTTAATTTGCAGGTGGAACAACTAACAACCTGCTCTAGCAGAATATATATTTCAACACTGACATGCAATGAATTCATTTCCAGGGTTACGATACCAAACTAGGTGAGAAAGCAGTACAATTATCAGGTGGTCAGAAACAACGCATAGCGATCGCTAGAGCCTTAGTAAGAAATCCCAAAGTATTGTTGTTGGATGAAGCTACTTCTGCTCTAGATACCGAAAGTGAAAAGGTAAGAAAAAAAATAATGTTTGATTTACTGCAATTATTATTTTCTCTATTTTTCGAACAGAGTCCGAAAAGTGTGCCGGAGAGTTTCAAATGAATTAAACTAACAATTCCGATGAAAATTTGTGGAAAATATCTGTAAGAAAAAAAAAACAACTACTCCTCCCTACGAACATTGAATTACTGTTACGGGTTCATTTTGCATTGTCAACGCCCTTTTTGTTTCAATAAACGTATGAAATTCAGTGTCGATTATAAATATTAAACAGCAGAAGTCACAGAACAGGGCCCTGTGGTACACCAGAAATACTTTCTTAGTGAAAATATAATGTTATATAATTAGAATATAGTTAATATGTAGTTATAATATGGATATGCCTAATACTCTAGTAATTTCTCAATTTCAGATCGTTCAAGAAGCTTTGGATAAAGCCAAGCAGGGAAGAACTTGCGTAACAATCGCGCATCGCCTAACGACCATTCAAGATGCAGACCTGATTTGTGTGATTGACCGAGGGGTCGTGGCCGAATCCGGAACTCATAAGGCACTGATGGATAGACGAGGACTGTACCACAGACTGCACCAGACGCAGAAATAGGACGCTGTTTCCTTCGACAGAAGCAAAAGACGTGCTATAATAATGACGTATTATATTATACGCAGTGTCCCTCAAAGAGTTGGCATCATATGGGAAAAACTTTTGATAATAACTTATTATGAAATTCGACTCGGGTGTTAAGTTGGGCTTTGAAAAATATGAAAAATGGCCTACTCGGACGGGGTCACGTGATTTTCGATTCTGATATACTTATTAAAAAAAATTCTTGTACAAAACTGTTTTATACCACTAGCTTCATCATGTTTTCATTACTGAATATCGATGAAACCTTTGTTTTCATCAAGATAATAAGAAAATCATTTCAAATTTATGTTTTGTTTGATACAAAGATGATGCATCTTCAAGCATATACAACAGAAATTTATTTCAATTGATTTTTGCCAGTACTAAAATGGTACTGACATTTTTAAGCAATGACTTTGAAAAAATTTAAAAACTTAAAATTTGTTGTGTAAAAGGTCTTGAAATTTGGTTAGATACGTAGAGTAATTCAATGATTTTTTTTTTGGTTAATGAGTTTTAGTTTTAGTTTTAGTACTGACAAAAATCAATTGAAATAAATTTCTATCGTAATTGCGTGAAAATATATCAACTTTGCATCAAACAAAATAGAAATTCGATATGGTTTTCTCAGTTTCTTAAAGAACATGGTTTCATCGATATTACAATTTTTTTAAAATATCAGAAATTTCTTATATATTAAAAAAAATTGCAAAAACTAAAAGTTGCAAAAGAATGTTCAAATTTGGCACAGATGTGTGAAATTGAAAAAGAAAAAACTTTTCTCTTAAAAATTTCTTCAAATTCGAACAAAGAAGCCAATTTTCAGCAATAATTTTGAAAAAATTAACCCTTGACATAATGAAAGTCGAGTTTCATAATAAACTATTATTAAAAGTATTTGAAGGACACCAGGGTCAACACAATTTGCAATACCCGAGTTCATAAAAAAATTCTGGGCAATATGTGTATGATCGGAAAATTTGGGGTATATTATAAGTGAATTGAGAAAAATCAAGAGACTCAGTAATAATTCCAGAAGGGTGGTAGGGGTATGTAAATATACGTTTTTGAGTGTTTGATATTGGTTCTTCACGATTTGTGTCTGAAATATGCATTCTATCGGAATTTTTTTCTAAAGTTGTAGATGATTAAAGAATCTGAAGCTTTTGTATAATTTTTCAGAATAACCTCAAAATTAACGAGAAAAACGCTAAAAACCATTTTTTCAAATTTTTAACTCCCTCAAAATGTTTGTTAAACTTACTGATGTCTTCCTTTTTTATTTCAATATAGCTGTTTTTTTCAAAGCAAATTATTAATTTTTTGATTGTATACGAATTTAAATTTGAAAAAACGCGCGTTTTTTAAAGTTCGATTTGCACACGCTGTGTCGTGCTTTAAATAAGTAAAGCACCAATTATTAAAAAATGGTATATTAAAGGAGAAGTTGGTAAATAGGTCTTTCAAACACGATTGAAAAAAGTATATTGAGCAAAAATCGCATGTACGTGAACTTGCCAGTGGTGCCACGTTATTCTAAGTGAAGAAGAAGCAATTCCTTACATCTTGTCAAAATGTATTCATGCTTCCACCAACAATTTCAATATGAACGTTATAAGATATACTAGCAGCTAAACCTATATAAATATTTCCGAGTCTTTCGGTAAAGTCTGGATGTGTTGAAACAATTTTATCTTGTCATAGACATAAAAAATAAGAAACGAAAAATTTTGACAAAGTCGATATCCCCTTCTCTCCACACTATCCCATAAAGTAGAAAATTTGAGGCAAACATCTGTCAAAAAACAACTACTTCCCCCTAAGAACATTGAATTACATCTGACATCAATTTAGGCAAAGTTACTCCATTTGCTGGGAATGACCACCTGCAGACATGACATTTGAACGTCACAGGACTTTGTTCGAATTCATGCATTTACTCTTCCCGGAGTCTGTGATACCAAGGAGTACTTGTTTTTGAGTTGTGGGTGTTATCGTTCATTACGAGGGCCAGCATAACTCTAATGTTGTCCGACCTATTGTTGCACTGATGAGTGGTCATTCCCAGCCAATGGGGGATAATATTCAATTCTTAATTGCAATCAGCACTTACAATTGTGTCCTCTTGGAGGAACATTGCACAAATAGATGTCAGATGTAATTCAATGTTCGTAAGGGAAAGTAGTTGTTTTCTGGCAGATATTTGCCTCCAAGTTTCCACTTTGTGTGATAGAGTGGAGAGAAGGGAAATTCGCCTGTGTCGAAATTTTTCGTTTTAATAATTTGAAACTCTCCGGCGCGCTTTTCGGACTTTGTTCGAATTCATAAAAAATATGTTTATACTTGTATGAAGCAATTGCAAACTTTGTTGCAATATAACGATAATCATTCTCTTGGCGTTCCGCAATTAGAAAAATTGATAAAAATTGTTATTGCAATCTGTTTCAAGTCCGTGAAACGAAAACATTATTTGAAACATTCACGAATACTCACATACTCTCTCACTCTTCTAGACTGGTGATTTGTCAATTTCTCATAGAAATTCAATCATCTATCAATTCTATCTACCGCAAAGACAGTATAAAGGTGATACAGATATAGGTGAACAGAAAGAGTTATAGGGTTCGATCCAAATTAAGTTTCCGCTATTTGACTGTAGATGTCAGAAGCAATTCTTCACCTTATTCTTCTTTGTGTTAGTGCACAACTATTTCAGTGTATTCGATTTAATTCCTAGAGACTCCATAAAGCCTCCCTGACGAGTGGTAGACCTCGAAACAGCTGTCGGTAGATGGTGGACTTCTTGTGAATTAAATCGAAAACTCTTTCTCTATCATGCATATTGGAATGTAGACTACATACCTATCATTATTATTTCCATACGTTACGACTTGTTCGCTGATTATCCCACTCATCTTCAACTAGTTTATCGGGAATCAGATAACAGATAAACAAATTGGATATAAAAAAACAATGTCAAACCATATCTACGATATGATAGTCTACATATTCATCAGTACCTTCGCAAAATACATCTTGGTATAAATGAATTATGCTCCATAATCTGTAACTGTGATATTTTAGACAAATAAAAGGTGTAATTTGTTCAGTTAGTTTCAAGTGATCCGGTGAATCTTCGGATACGAAGGTGAGCTTTTCATTTTCAGGTGAAAACAAGGAAACGTATAATAAAAGAACATGTTGAGAACCAATCGTGGGGTAGCATACAAGTGACAATTGGTAATATTGTTACGGAATCTAATTGCGCGCCGCCTATGAATTCCTAGCATGCATGGTCTCGTTAAACATGAAGCACGTGCAGCTTTCTTGTGACCGACTTTTGCAGAATTTGAGAGACATCGAGTTCGGCAGATCTTGGCGGGCAAATCAAAGCGTAACCTACCCATCCGAAAAATCACAAATAATAAATGTACTTTTCGGTAGGAAATTCGTCTGAAAGGATGAAACATAAAGCGGTTACTGCCCCTTGCGGAAAGGACTGAGCTCGACGGGTCAGTCTCGATGGGTCTGCTAACGGTGTTCGAAAGAGCATCCATCGTCTATAAAAATATCTATGAAACAGAGACCGCCAACTTTTCTGCGCTGTTCCAGAGAAATGAGCAAGCTAAGATGACGAAACTACAGAAACTACAGAATCTAATAGTTTCAATGTGTGTCAATATAAAATCAAGATTCTGCCAATACCTATGAGGTGCTATAGTTATGCTGGTCACTGTGAGATCGGCATTCCTAGATTTAATATATGGTTGGGTATTCTATCAAGTTGTTGAAGGCCCATTCCAGAATTCAGTCCGTTTTTATTTCGTCTATGATTCTTCCCCGTTCATTTCTGCATTCACTGGTTGTAGTGGAGCTTTGGAAAATAAAGCATCATGAAAGGTACTATAATCCGTAAAGGTGTGCACTGGACATGAGGTAGCTACCAACAAATCATTGATGTGAAGAAGAAACAGTAATGGTGATAGAATGGATCCCTGCGGAACACCAGCCTTTATTGGTAGAGTGTCGGATAATATCGACCACCACGTGGAGATATCGTTTTCTGAGAAAAAGCTAACTGAAGAGAAAAAATCTGAAAGTGAAAATTCGCATTTTTATTCAGATTGTTTATTTTTTTTAGTTATATCTAGTTTTTATTGAAAAAAATCAAATAAACAAATGAGCTTGGCAGAATGTTATTCAAAATTATCACTCACAGAAATCGTTCATTCCATTGAAGCAAGGATCACTTCACTCTCATGAGATTCCAATACATTTTCGTCAAAGTCAGGGAGGTCAGGGAGATTGGAAGAATTGGGAAGCAGGCTCTTCAGACGCAACTTCACACAGCAAGGGTGGAAATATTTCTTCTACGGTAACACTTTGAAAGTTATTTTCGGACATAAACCTGTCACGGGTATTGATTGCATTTCGATTTTTTTTTTTTTTTGAAAATATAAACAGGGTGACATAACGACAGTAGATGACTGTCGTGACTAATATTCGAATATTGATTTCTCATTACATCATATTGAGCAATGCTGCAAATATCACTAATTGAATTGAAAATGAATGATGCTTAAGATGAATCAGATTTCTGAGTATCACCCGAATATTTGCCGAATAATTTGGTATCAGCTCTGATAACTGTAATTAGGAATGTGGTCCGATTGGAACCAAAACGTGTTATAATCTAACGTCATCTGGGTATTGTTGGAGTCGATAACAACTTGGTGACAGTATAGATTTTCCATAATGTACTTGAAACTGAAGTACCTTGACGCGTCGAATAATAATTAAAATACAGCCTCAGTTCGAAGATTTTTGCGTGATAGTTGGAGAGCCGCGGGTGTAAAACCGCGATGGAAAGCTATACAGCTATGCGTCTTCCGTTTGATAAGATGAAAGTCCATCTAGCTCGGGAGGCTGCCTCTTGTACTATAATCCCTCGAAAACCCCAAATTCCAAATATTTTTTAAGCCTTTTTCGACGATGCCTGTATGTCTTCCGTTATAATAATATAAGCGACAACTCTGGAATGTTCTCGAAGGTTCTCAAAAATTCAAGAAAAACTTAGAATGAACCAGACCTGGAAGAATCTTGACCATACTAAGAAGCCAGTCATGTTATAGTACCAAGGAGTAGGCGTGGTGGTGAACCTTTCTGGAAATTCGTAGAATATGAAAAGGAAAATTCTGGAATGTATTCGTAATTTCAATAGAAATCTCAAAAATTTGAGATCTTCCTGGAATGAACCAAATCAGAGGTTCTGAATAGTTCTATAATGTATTGGAAGTTGGCGTGGAACTTTCAAGAGTATATAAGAATGGTGACTCTAGAATACTCTTGAGGCTCCAGTAAAATTAGAGAAAACCATAAAATGACCCAAAACACAAGCTCCAGCAAGTTATTGAACGCACTGAAAACATCCAAGTAAAGTTCTCTTTTATGTGGCTACTAGGAACCCAGGTAAAACCATGACGTTCAAGATACGTCATTTTTTGGTCTTAATCACCTTCGTACGTCTTATGGCTCAACGAGGACGTCTTGAGAACGTCAGTTTTTCGACGTCTCTACGGCACTGATTTAAGACGTCTCATGTTCGTCATTCTATGGACTTGTAACTGACAAATTACTGTCAACAATGTACTAATTACTACATGTTCCTAAATTAATTAACCAAGTCAATTCTAACTGGATATTTCTTCCAATATTTTATTTTGCGAGCAGAAAATATTTTTTAATTCGAATGATACCGCCAAAATAATGGCGTCCCCTACTGAACAATTGCTAAAATAACAAAACGTAATCCTCTGTCATTTGTCGATTGTTGTTGTCGAACTTAACGCCATCATAATGCAGAGAAATAAAAAAATAATAAATTTTCAGTTTCACTATGATCCTATATTAACAATTTGTTTTTCAGGCTACAATGGTTAAACGAAAAGTTTCACTAAACCCGAAGAAGAAACATCCCTTAGACGTGTGAGTAAGATATTAAAATTTTATACTTTTTTTGCTTCAAAATTGATTTATTAAGGGACATAAATACAGTTCAATCAATAGATTACTAAAAATATGAAACATAAAATGAAATAAAACTAAACATGATCACAAAGTTGTGATTAAGTGCCTTCCTGTTCATAGAAGAGAACATAGGCCTCACTGCTCACGAGAGATTTTAGACTGCACTACACTACATTGAACTACACTGCACTACACCACACTACATTACACTACACTACACTACAATACGCTACGCTACACAACACTTCACTACACTACACTACACTACACTGAACTACACTACAATACACTATACTACACTACACTACACTACACTACACTACATTACACTACACTACACTACACTACACTACACTACACTACACTACACTACACTACACTACACCGCACCGCACCGCACCGCACCGCACCGCACCGCACCGCACCGCACCGCACCGCACCGCACCGCACCGCACCGCACCGCACCGCACCGCACCGCACCGCACCGCACCGCACCGCACCGCACCGCACCGCACCGCACCGCACCGCACCGCACCGCACCGCACCGCACCGCACCGCACCGCACCGCACCGCACCGCACCGCACCGCACCGCACCGCACCGCACCGCACCGCACCGCACCGCACCGCACCGCACCGCACCGCACCGCACCGCACCGCACCGCACCGCACCGCACCGCACCGCACCGCACCTCACCGCACCGCACCGCACCGCACCGCACCGCACCGCACCGCACCGCACCGCACCGCACCGCACCGCACCGCACCGCACCGCACCGCACCGCACCGCACCGCACCGCACCGCACCGCACCGCACCGCACCGCACCACACTACACTACACTACACTACACTACACTACACTACACTACACTACACTACATTACACTACTTTACACTACACTACACTACACTACACTACACTACACTACACTACACTACACTACACTACACTACACTACACTACACTACACTACACTACACTACACTACACTACACTACACTCCGCTCACTACACACATAAGTCCAAAGAAAATTGGGACTATGTTTGAGTTCACTTTATTAGCAAGAAAAAAGATACACAACTTGGTAAGACAGGATAGAAGTTTTTCCCATTTACAACTTAAACTCTTCAATAATAAATCTTGAAGATGTGATGGTGCAAGAGAATCTAAACCACCAGCAGAGCGTCTACGAAATGACTTAACAGCATTCAAATTCACTAACCTGAAGAGCAGGAACGTTACTACTTCCTGTATGTACAAATTCATATTTAGGATGCTTCGAGCGAAGTTCGGATAGGGTCTGATTTTCAAAGGCTGCAATCGTATCAGTAGATGTCAAAATTCGAATCGCTGAAGTAAGATCTCCATCGAAGACTTTATTGATGATACATTTAGAGAGATTATGTTTCCTTCTCGGTGATGAATCAGATCTTGAAGATTCATGTAATGGTATATCAGTGCCGTTGATGTTCCTTCTTATAATTGTTGTTAAATGATCTTTCCCAGAGTTGGAATGGACCCGTTCCTCTATTACATTGCTAAAAACTTCAGCTGTAATTATCCTGGCCGGTTATAAATAATATTGGTTGAGATATGCTAATCAGGCAGTCAGAAGATATGCTGAAGATTGGGGATCTTCCTCGGAAAGGGTTTCATTTAAATTTGACGTTCTTCTCGAATTTGAAATGTCACATGTGATTTTGGATGAAGATTCTGGTATGTGTAGCAACACTTTTATTTCTATTGAAGCTTTTTGTACATAATGAACATTGGGCGAGGAAATGATGTCCGGAAACCTCTTGACTTTGGGATTCTTGCATATTTGACAACATTGAAATTTAGAATAAAAAATTTTACTTAAATTTCAAACTTTTCACTGGTAACTATCAATGTAAATGGTTGATAGTATAAATAAAATGGATGAAATCAGAACTTGAGTAATAAATGTCGAGATTAAACTTTAAATATTGGAAATAAATTGAGTGTCTGACAAAATGATGTTGACAACTTTTTGACATTGGTTTATTGTTTAGTATGTACTATAATTCTTATAAACGTTTGGTTTTTCAGAGAATTTGTCAAAAATGAAGAGAAAGCGGAGGATAGTAACTCAGTTTCTTATATTCAAATGGTAAGTGTATTCAATAATTGATTAATTGAAAAAGGAGGATTTGTAAAAATGTCTTGAACTCACTTTGGATATCACTGAATTTTGGTAATAACAAAAGTTATTAGTGATCTCAAAATTTCTCACTTATGAAAATAAATTACCTCAAAAGGTTTATCTAATAATTTTGCATTGTGGTGAAAGGATTCAGTGTTCCGCTGATCATACTGTGATTTACTACAGGGCTTCAATTAGGATTAAATTAATGAATAGGTTCAACCAACATTTATTATCTATAAGTTATGAAATGTTTATCTTAATATCACCCATTATCAAAGTTCATTGCCAAATAGATGCTGCATCATTCTCACTCAGCTACAATTTCAGTATGACAAAAATAATGAATGAATACTGACCGGTATATTGGAAAACATTCCTCGAACATCTATTCTGAGAAAAGCATCATTTTCCTTTATTCCTTGTGTATTTCGCAAGCCACAGTAACTTTAAACATTGTTTTGAGTTTCATTTGAAACTTTTCGTTTATATGCAATAATAAATATCAGTGGCGGATCTAGAGGGTCAAAGGGGCACGTGTCTCGCCCCTTACCTTAGATCCATTCGAAAGTGGGCAACCTCTCTAAAACTGTTATTTATTATCCGAATCAGAAAAATAAAAAAAAATCCATTTTCAAGTGGTTTATATGAAAAAATAAATCAACTCACCACTTCAGTTTCAGAACTTTTATCAAAATTCTGACAACACCACTGGATTCAAAATATTTCGAAATATATTTGGTCAGAATTTCATCGAAATCTGTCCATAAATAAAAAAATTATAAAATAATAAAATAAAATTTTCCTAAAATTCCACCAATTTAAAATTTTATTATTTCATAATTTTTTCATTCATTAACAGATTTTGATGAAATTCTGACCAAATGTATTTCGAAGTATTCTGAATCCAGTGGTGTAGAAGAATTTTAATGAAAGTTCTGAAATTGGGTCACTCTGTGTACATAAAGATTTTCACAATGAAATGGCAGATGAGACAACAGACGTGTCTAATAAAGAACAGCTTACAATTTGCATGAGTCAAAAACATAGTCCACACAATTTTGCAAAAGCTCGGCAAACTTGACCTTGATTTCGCTTACTGCCGAGAACACGATTTTGATGGTTCCTTCGATATTAGTGTAAAGGTGTACAAGCCCGCATTTTCCATATTCAACCACTTGCAATATACAGCCACTGTGCCAACCACAAGCTGAACTTGGCTATGCTAGCATCAGAAATGCTAAGGAGTTATTTCTTCGTTGGCATTTTTTTTTTCGTGTCTCCGCTGCAATATTCAAAACTTTGGAAGAAGAGATGCCGAAAAATCATGATCTTAAGCCGCCTTGACATTCACGGAGAACCTTTTCCTGCACTGTTCAAGAGAGTAGGTATTGCTAATTCACCGGAAGATAGAGGAAGCAATTCATTTGCATTCATACACTCTATCCTTTCATCAGAGTTTTTAATTAGTGTAGTGGTGTTAGCTGAGGTTCCCCTAGGAATAACTTTAGCCTTAGTTCGCAAACTTCTAGCAGAATACAAGCATGTGCTAGAAGCTAGGATGATACTATATCTGTTATCTAATTGATGCCTACATGAGTGATATTCTTGCCATGCTTTTCTGCATTGAAAGGGGAGCTGCAAATTTGTTAATACATTCGGAAGTCAAATCCCGAAGAAAGAAAGATGCCTGAACACCCGGAGGAAGCTTATAATATTGCTGATTCGCTTCCAAATATCAGTGTTACTGTTACTACAACTGTTGTGGACCCTTCTCATAACAACCAGTACGGCAGAGCTAACCTTTTCAGCTTTGCGTCGACTGAAAACTCATCTACACACCACAAAGACTAAAGATAGATTTGATGGCCTGGCTTTACTTCATATTCATCAGGATATCTCAAACAAAATAAAAACTGAAGAAGTTCTTGTACATGTTCATAAGTAAGCTCAACAAAAAATGTCATCCCTAAAGATCCCAACATATTGTCCTGTGCCTCACCCCCCACCCCAAAAAAAATAATTCTATGGATCCGTCACTGATAATTATGATAAAGGGTGAGAAGCTAATAATGAACAAGCCTGGTCTCTTCTCAGTTTAGGTATGCCACAGGCTTGGACAAATTTCTCCTTATCTCGGGACTGCTTTCTGCTGTTGTGACAGGCATCCTCCAGCCCATGAACACACTTCTATTCGGAGGTCTCACTGGAGATATCATCGATTTTGCAGCATCTCGATACAACCACTCCTTGTCACCTGAAGAGAAGAAACAAGCTGAAGATGACTTTGTGGATGGATTTACCGATTTTGCTATATACAACTCTGCAATAGGAGTGGGGATGTTAGTCTTCAGTTTTATTTCGACAACGACTTTCACATATTCAGCGTCCAGGCAGGTAAGGTTATCGAATATCATATTACCAAAGTGGAAAGAGTTTCATTGCTATCTAGAAGATGAGGTCACCTTAATCAGTCAATTTATATTACTCCTGAAATAGGCAAATGGAAACAAACTTTGCCATTCGGAGATCATACACAAAAAGATCTTTCAAAATCAAAAGAGTTCTTGAGTTGCTAGTGTAAGCTTCACCACCAAAAACCATCCCTAATTACGCACCGCGGTGGTTCATCTCGTTTTTCTCAGAAACCGTGTTCGCACAGAAAATTTGCGACTTTTCAGGTATCTGCGGAAGAATAAGGGATCTGTGGAAGAGTTAGCTTATAGCCTAACTGATTCCTTTATTTACCTACAATTTCGTATCATTATGAGTCCTCAGTAAATGATTAAAATGTGTTATTATCATTATTATAACCTTATTATCAAATGCAAGTAATTAATAATGAAATTGAAGCCCCATAGGTCGGGTATTGATGACTGTTCCCGCCAGCATATAAGCAAAACGTCAGTTAATGGAAGATATTCTAGCTCTCTGATTGGTTGTGCACTTTGCCATCCAGATTAAAACGTGGTGCAACAGGCAAACTAGGTTAGGTTGCTCAGGTTAGGTTTGTGTGTAAATCGCAAGCTAAAGACTAATTCACGCATTTTCGACTCGCAAGCTAGGTTAGCTTGCTCAGGTTAGGTTTGTGTGTCAATTGCGAGCAAAAAACTTATTCACGCTAGTGCAAAATGCACCACGTTTCAGTCTGAAAGGGCAAAATGCACCTGTGTTTGGTCACAACCAATCAGAGAGCCAGAATATCTGCCGTTGACTGAAACGTGGTCCGTTCTGCTTATATGCTTGCCGCCATATTTGTACTTGAAGGTACGTTCGCTGGGAATCTTGATGCTCTGCAGCTGATGTGGGAGGCAATTTTGACAAAAATGCAGTGCTGTTTGCTTGAACAACTAACTTATTAAAACAAGCTTATCTTTGCTCTCTTAGGCTATCTTCAGATGAATAAAGTTTTGCGTGTATTTCACATTCATTGCTAGATTTGCCAAGCTGTACCATTTTTGCTCTCACCACAATCAAAAATTATCGCAGCATCTAGAAGTGTTTGTATCCAGTGAATTGAAATCATGTTTCACTTGTAAAGTCAGATAAACAAAACTTCGTTTGCTCGAAATTCTTTGGATAAAACAATTATATAGAATTAATTATTGAAACATTTTTTGTAGAAAATTTTGTGAATAACATTTTTATTATCAATAACATTTTTTGTGCGGCCAATGGCGACCAATAGTTTCTGAGAAAAACGAAAAAATCCACCGCAATGCTTGTTATGTGTGGTTTTTGGAGGTGAAGCTCAAAGAACTGTGTATATTTTGAAGTCTCTTTTTGATGCGAATAATCTCAATACATCAAAACACTATTTTTTTCTAATGATGCTAAAATCAATGGATTGAATCTTGAGACGGTAAGGAAACTTTCTACTGAGGTAAATATACTATTAATATTGCTAAGTGTGTGAAGCCATTAACAATATGAAATATAATTTCGCAGGTATTCAAACTCAGATCAGTTTATCTCAGTAAAACACTGAACCAAGATGTTTCCTGGTATGATGTTCATGACACTGGGGACTTTTCGAGTAGAATGTCAGAGTAAGTATATCTCTTTTATTCTATGGAACGGCATACGACACTGGTAGAGTTTACCCTTGTGGAACCCATATTCAATTTCGTACTTGCATTTCGTGATGTTAATGTTATTGTCGTTTCAGGGACCTGTACAAATTTGAAGATGGAATAGGAGAGAAAGTGCCCATGTTTCTCCATTTCCAAATAGTCTTCATCACATCTATTACTATTGCACTCGTGAAAGGTTGGCAACTAGCCCTCGTTTGCCTGACCTCACTGCCAGCAACATTGATCGCATTGGGAATCGTAGCGTTTGTAAGTTATACAATACCATAAATTCCATATGTTCCATATGATTCACCAGTTAGTAACATCAGCATCTACCCAAATTGGCAAAACATAAAAACTCGCTGATAACGGTACTTACCCGAATACCTCACTTCATCTGTTGGGCCTTGTGCCTGAGTTGAACGCATCGCGTACGTTGAAATTAAAAAAAATGGCGAAGAAGCTTATGAAAATGGTTAGTTTATTACCTATATCAAAAAGACTTTATTGAAAAATGTTTCTCCCCTGGTGTGAAACCTGTGTGCCTATTCAAAGTTAATACAGGGTTAGCAAACAAAAACGGAAAGAGTTATTATAAATATTCAATGGAGTTGACACACCAGACAGAGGTGTGAATACATGAGGCACTGAGTGCTATAAATTATTTCAAAGAATTTGGGAACACATCCATATCAACTTATTGTGTACTAGCTGTGGCTGGAAAAACAGGGTCTAGAAAATATTCACCATTCGCACCATTAACATCATTATCAACATGCATGATTTGCTATTATCAATTTCATTTTCAGTTAACAACCAAATTTGCGCAGAAGGAACTAGACGCGTATGGTGCTGCTGGATCCATAGCTGAAGAAGTACTCTCATCGATCAGAACTGTAGTAGCTTTCAGCGGCCAAAACAAGGAGGTTGAACGGTACGACAAAAATCTTGAATTCGCTAAAAAAAACAACATCAGGAAAAACATGCTGTCCGGAATCGGAATGGGTGTTTTGTGGTTCATGATTTTTTCCAGTTACGCTCTAGCGTTTTGGTACGGTGTCAAGTTGTTGTTGGAGCAACGCAGCTGGGAACACCCTGTCTATACTGCTGGTAATATGGTTACGGTAAGTGAAAATAACCATTCTTCGGCCAATTTGCTCAAGATGTAGTGATTTTTTCTGATTCTCAGATATGAGTGTCTAATAGACATATATATCTGGGAATTAGTATAATTGACTTTGAAACAAAATTTTTGAGGTATTTAAGTGTAGGTCATTTGTGTCGATATACTGAAAAATAGCAACATCGCTTTACACTTGTCAATCTTATCATTTGCCATGTCACTCGTCTTTTGTCACATTGTCATTTGTCTCAGATTCATCTGGAATTGGAAAAAATCACTACACCTGGCGCTTCTACGCCTTTGTATATTAATACTTTTGAATAAAAAAAAAGATAAAAAAGATAAATGTTATTCAAATCCACCATCATTCGACACAAGAAAAACTTATAGGACAATAATAAAGTCACATTTGCACCCTAACATCGTTCTCAGACTGATATCCTGAAATTGCTCAGCCATTGGCGCAGCCAGGAGGGGGGCGTTGGGGCTGCAGCCGTCTCCAAGCCACCAAATGACTATTAAAATGATGGCGTAGAATACGGGAAAAATATTGAAAACATTCTAGAACTTTCGGAAGTATTTTTTTTGAGGTATTATGTGCTTGGATGCCTGATCCTACCGCACCTTTTACATTTTTCGCATTTTGCGACCATAACGAGACACATTCGTTAAATACATATGTATTTAGAAAGAAAGCTAAAAAAATTTCCTACAAGAGGATGTTATTTTTTGCTGGCCTTACAGTTCGCTTGTACGTGTTATAGGTGGTTTTGTGTGCTAGGATGCCGGATTTGTGCGATATAATTTTTGTTGCACATTTATCTTTGTTTTATGGTACATGGTGTATCCGAACATATTAAAATCATACATTTTCGAAATCAGCATAAAATTTTGAGTATATCGGTGGTAATTTCGAGTGAATCTGCTGACTTTGGATTTTTGTCAATTTTTAAGATATAATTTGAAGTTTTTTCGGCTGAAAATTCATTTTGTACCGATCGATTCGAAAATCACAGCATATACTAATTTTGGCATGCTGAATCGATTGACGTTCGCAGAATTGCTCTATGTCGATTCGGTCGTCGGTTGAAAATGTTATCTAGAGGCTGCAGGTGCGATTTTCCCGCCAACATTTTTTACATTTTTTTCTGTTATATTCGTTAAGTTTAATCATTTTTCTATACGCTGACAGAATTTGAAATCGATTGCTAGTCAAACATAGATTTGGTAGGTGTTTTTACTAACGTGTGTACTTTTAGTTAAACCGATTTTTAAATTTATTATTTTTCAATTTTCGTATACTGTGTCATGTTGAGTTCATGGCGTAGAATGCAGGAAAAATATTGGAAAAATTCTAGAATTTTCGGAAGTATTTTTCGTTGGCGGTATCATGTTCTAGGATGCCTGATCCTAGCGCACCTTTTACGTTTTTCGCATTTTGCGACCATAACGAGACACATTCGTTAAATACATAGGTATATAGGAAGGAAGCTAGGAAAATTTCCTACAAGTTGATATTATCGTTTGCGTGCCTAACACTTCGCTTATAGGTGTTAATCATAATATCCGGCTGACGAAAAAAAAAAAAGCTCTGGTTCTGATAAACTGTATGTTCAGCCCCCCCAAACTTAAATCCTAGCTGCGCCACTGTGCTCAGCAATATTTAACCAAACCAATTATTCTCAATTAACCTATTTTTATACATGAAATCGTTTTTTTTATACACAAACAGATAACAATACACTAATAGCGATTGTTCCTATCATATTATTCAGCAGTCGATATTGGAAATTTAAGCCTTATTTACCTTATGTCAATTACGACTGAACCAATTTCAATAAAACTATTCAAACCGGATTACGTTTGACTTGCAAAAACAATTTTCCTACGAGCGTGCGGAAAAGTTACTTTCCCGCACGATCTTTCGTTTTGAAAGTTGTACTTTTCCGCACGATTTTTACTTTTTCGTACGATTTTTGTATTGTTGAAAATGAGGATATTTAGGACTAACTAAATGATCTATGTAACTATTCTGTCTTATTAGTCATTTTGTAGCATTATTATAAAAACTCGTTTATTAAAAACCTTGTTTTCTCATAAATAAGATGGACAAAAACGCTCGTAGGAAAAATATTGTACCTAACCCTTACGGAAAATGTCTTTTCCGCCCTTAACGGCGTGCGGAAAAGTACTACTTTCCGCACTTGTTAGGTAAATAACTATTTCCTCACAGCCATTTATTATTGCCTGTCTGGTATATTTTTCAGGTATTCTTCAGTGTCATGGCAGGCTCTATGAATTTTGGCATAGCATCTCCATACATTGAAGCTTTTGGAATGTCGAAGGCTGCAGCCAATAAGATTTTCAGCATCATCGATCACATCCCCACGATCAATCTGTCCAAAGGCAAGGGAGAAAAACCAGACTCCATCAAAGGAAATATCAAATTCCGAAATGTGAAATTCCACTACCCGTCAAGGCTAGATGTACCGGTAAATTAGTTTATTCAATTCCAATATTATTCTCTACTTATTTTCAGTTATGTGCTGTTAGTTAGTTCATTTGTTGTTTAAGTTGTTTGTTCATATTTTCAACAGTTTATAAAACATCTTCAGTAGAGTATGCTATGAGAGTTCGGCATCACTCTTATGGAAAATAACAATTTCAGTCCCCTAGCTCAGGTTCTTGGCAGCCCTCAGCACCAAAGGTCCAAAGAGCTACCAGAAGCCGCCAAACAGCCGCCAAACAGCCGCCAAACAGCAGACAAACAGCCGGCAAACCTCCGCTGAACAGCCGCTAAACAGCCGCTAAACCACCGCCGAACAGCCGCTAAACAGCCGCCAAACAGCAGACAAACAGCCGGCAAACCTCCGCCGAACAGCCGCTAAACAGCCGCCGAACAGCCGCTAAACAGCCGCCAAACAGCCGCTATACAGCCGCCAAACAGCCGCCAAACAGCAGACAAACCTCCGCCGAACAGCCGCCAAGAGCCTGAGTTGAGCGACAAAAATTAACAAAATAAATCATGGCGTTTTCTCATATTATTTTCACCAGAAATGAAGCCAAATGCTCAAAGCATATGAATGTCTTTAGATGAACGGAAAATTGTTTAATGAATGAAGTTGAATGAAAACATAAATCAACAATAAAAAAAAATGTTTGCATTTCCCAAAATAGAAGTGGGTAAAACTATACCAAAAGAATAAAACCCAATCATAAAATCAAAATAGATAAATATTTATCTCCAATGAAATCACAACCATAACAAACTGAAAAACACATTATTCGTTCATAATATTTTGGCAAACAATATACTGAGTTCATACTTTATTAAGATAATAAGTTGAGAAAGTGTATAAGAAATTATCTGTATCTTTGATGGTGTGTCTCCATATTTGCAGATTCTACAAGAGCTCAATTTAGAAATAAATCAAGGAGACACTGTAGCACTGGTTGGAAGCTCTGGATGCGGAAAATCTACTGTGATTCAACTCATTCAACGGTTGTATGACCCTATTTCTGGAGAGGTAGGTGCAGATACTTCAAATATTGTATGATTTTTTTTTATTTATAATGAAAAGTATGATAGACTATTGTGCAACAGTTCATCCAAGAAGTATACTGAGCAAAG
Source organism: Chrysolina haemoptera (assembly GCA_958298965.1). Taxonomy (NCBI): domain Eukaryota; kingdom Metazoa; phylum Arthropoda; class Insecta; order Coleoptera; family Chrysomelidae; genus Chrysolina; species Chrysolina haemoptera. Next base: position 2,054,448 of record OY282587.1, on the reverse strand, counting down.
AGTCCTGTATATTTGCAGGATTCGGTGGAATAATATTGATTATTTCACAACACCCCTCTCTTCCATTTATCTTACGAGAATATATTACTGGGTCCGAGAATCATGTGCCCTGAGTAGACGCAGAGAACCAAGGATGACGGCCTTCTGCATTCGCCCGCCTAAGATTTCTGCCACCTAACGGCAAGCATGAATTATTTTTAGATTCGAGAGCAGCGTGTCCATCATTCCACCAAGGAGTTTGAGTATTGCCTGCAGTCTTCAAAGAGTAACTCCCGATATTTAGTCCACTTTTTTTTCTCCTCTTTTCGGACGATGTTCGTTTCACCATAGGAACCGATACCACACCTTGTCACTACGATGCCAGTCAAGGCTAATGTTCACATTCTTGAGCGATTCCAAAAAAATACTGTTCTCGGCGACAAGCTTTTATATCCTATGAAATTTCGTAATGTAACAAAATGATGGATTCGATATACTTCAGTTTATTTTCTTCTTTTTAGGGCATTTAAATAATAGTTATTTATGATACAAGTGTTAAAAGTGGCATTTTATTTTGTGAGTGGGGGAATATTGCGAAACGAGCGTTAGCGAGTGGAGCAACCTCGCGAGCAAAATAAAATCACTTTTAAAAAATGTATCATATAAATTTTTTTGTACAACAGTTACTGCTAGTAAGAAAAAAACAAAAAAAATTATAAAATCCATTACGATTCGAACACACGATCTTTGGCAGATGCTCCAACTATAATAAAGCCCAACGCACTTTATTTATGAATGTCATCATTGTCAGTGATGAAGGACATTCAACAGTTGTACTGAATACTACTTCGTTTGTAACTTCAAAAGGAATTAGTATTACCAATTGCACAAACGGCCAAATGCATATGTGTGAACTTTTTTAAATGAATCCTCTTGAGTAGGTGTTCCGATTATAATATCTGATTGAAGTGTTTCTATTAGAGAGATCTATATTACTGAGTATCCATCACCTCATCTGGCATTTTACTTTTAACTAACACTAGTGTGTTTTTAGTTCATTAGTCAACGAATTAAAAATGTAATTTTTAATGACAGTTGTACAAAATAGTACTTTATGTATCAAGTGAGTAAAGTGATACTTTTTTTTACGAGTAGGAAATGTTGACGCATGACGCCGTAGGCTGAGTGCAGTATTTTTTCTACAACTGTCAAAATACACAACCAATTCAGATTTTTTTTTGCAAATATGAAATGAATTTGGCATATTTATTGATTCATAATTCCAACGAAGTTAGACGAGTATGCCGGAGAGTTGAGTTTCAAACAAATGAAACAAATAATTTCGACATAGTCGAAATACCTTTCTCTTCACACTATCCCGCAAAATCGAAAATTTGAAGCGAATATTAAAATAACATATTTATCGAAGTCCATATTATTATTATTATTAATGTTGACTTGCCTTTCGAATAACTAATCCATCGGAAGTAACTTTTTATTTTCTTAGATTCGTCTTCAAAATAATTAAACAATACTCGTGAAGCTACGAATACCTTTTTCTTTCTTTGCACTATGGGAAATCTCATATTTGCACTATCAACGATTTTCTCCGTTCAATCTTCATCACTTCCCATTTCTACTTAAATTAAATTCATAGTTATCAAGAATTCGTTATCTGGATAGGTGCCCAATTTCACAAATTTCATTAATTATTGATGTCAACTAGTTTCTGACGGCCAAACAGCCACCTTGGATTACCTGGTGTGGATTAGGTCCAATAGTTCCTTAGAGGTATATATTATTGTGAAAATTTCACACTTCACTTTTTCAGCCAATCAAAAAATTGGTTTTTATTTAGTTCCCATGGCAACCCAAAAAATTTCCGGAAATTTTTATCCTCCTGGGTACCCTGGGCGAAATTAATAAGTGGAAATTTTTCTGTCAAATATTTGACATGTGATAGTTAACATTTTGCTTTTATGTACAAATTGAATGTTATTTTTCATGTGAAAGGAGATAATATTTCATAATTATATATTCACTAAATATTTCGAATGTGTCTGAAAATATTTTGAGCACTTGCATTTCAACGATGAATATAGGTCCATCGGTAAAAAATGTATATCAATCAAATCTATCTATGCTTGACTTGATGAACTTAATATTTGAAACAATTTTATTCAACTTATCTTTTCGTGAATACTCGGCTGAAATTTGCAAGAATTCCTTTCCACATCACTTCCCAATAGACAATCAGCATGGACCAGTCAAAACTATTTTAGTTCTGCGTGATGTGCAATGTAATTTTAGGTTGAAAATGTCGCAAAATGAATTTTCCTTTCTCACATACAAACACCGCCACTAATACCAACGCGTAACTGTCATTATATCAACAAAAACCATTCATGGCCCACTGATGTTACAACTTGTTTTCTCTCAGAATAATCTACAAGTCAGTTGAATTAACCATTAATTTAATATATTTTGATGTGAAATTTTCTTTCCGAATCCCCCGCGTGCTTGAATTAATTTCTGGAAATAATTCAAGCACTATGGAGATTATAAGTAAATATATTCGCCTCGATTGTTTGGAATTTTGATAATACTTATTTAATAGTAAGAATTATTGGTGAAACATTTGTAAATCAGATATTTATAAGTTATTAGTTGTCAAAGAAAATGCGAACTGGCTTTATGACAGGATTTCGTTATTATTCGGATCTGTCATTGTTGTTGCATGAAACTGTCGGTCGCCTAGCAACAGCCGTTAAAAAAAATATTGTAATACTTTACGCACACAAACCACACAAAAAAAGTGGGCTTTTGTTGACAGTTGTAGAAAAAACTTTTTTAAAGGTTTTTCATTTTCCATTTCAGATCAACCTAGATGGAAGGAACATAAGGGACCTGGACCTAACGTGGCTCAGGAGAAACATAGGCGTTGTAGGCCAAGAACCAGTTCTTTTCGGAACCACCATATTGGAAAATATCAAATACGGTAACCTTGACGCATCTGAAGGAGATATCATTGCAGCTGCTAAAAAGGCGAACGCACATACTTTCATCTCGGCTCTTCCAAACGGGTACAACACTCTGGTGGGGGAGAGAGGGACACAGCTATCAGGCGGTCAGAAACAAAGGATTGCCATCGCGAGAGCTTTGGTGAGAAACCCCGCTATATTATTGCTGGATGAAGCCACTTCTGCGTTGGATTACACCAGCGAAGCGAAAGTACAGGCTGCTCTGGATTCGGTAAGCTAGGTCCCGCTATGTGGCGCTAAAATTTTAGGCTCGAATCAATATAATGGTAATCAGCTGCTAAATTTCATGAGAGACCATAGTGTTTAATTTCAGTCTTATTCAAATTTAAATGAAGTACTCGAGATGTCGAAAGTTGAAATGAGTTTATCAGACTTTTTTACCTACGAGCGTGCGGAAAAGTAACTTTTCCGCACGATTATGGTAATGTTGAAAATTAGGATATTTAGGACTAACTAAATGATCTATGTAATGTCTGTAATCTATGTATTATAAAATCTTGTTTACTAAAAACCTTTTTTTTTTCATAAATAAGATGGACAAAAACACTCGTCATTTCAGACTTTTTTTTCTTCATTGCAGGCAAGTGTGGGTTGTACAACGATCATAGTAGCCCACCGTTTGTCTACAATACGAGGAGCTCACAAAATTATTGTTCTTTCCAAAGGACTTGTTGTTGAGCAAGGCACTCACGAAGAACTCATGGCTCTGAAAAAGGAATACTATGGCCTCGTTATGGCTCAAGTTAAAGACGCTGACCCCACCAAAAAATCGAGTGACGGCAAAAAGATCATCCAGGTCGATGAGGACGATAAAATCGATACAACTATATACAAACAAAAAGTAAGCAAGTGATGTTTTTTTTTTGTCAAGTTTCTTTTAAATTTTACATAGGAATCGAATTATAAAATCTTAATTTACCAAAACTCTTTCTTTAGCATGCAAATACTGTCAGAAAATTATAGTTATATGCAAAACTTGATCTTTGCTTTGACATTTCACTTGCAAAACTGACTTTTTGCTTTGCCACCAATGAAATTTGCCTATCGAACCACGTGACGAACATGTTATTCTAAAGTTATAAGAAACGGATTTCAGTAGTTTGTATTCAAACTAGACAAATCAGGTGTTCCTCTGTTGAATTTGGAATAGTTGTGGTCTATAATTATTGTCATCATCAACTTTACTACACCAAGAAACATACAAACATGTTTATAAAAAGGAGTAAGAAAGTGAAAATATTTTGTTTGTTGAACCTAGTCCATGCAGAAAAGGACGCAAAAAGGTTCCCCAATCAGAAAAATATCAAAGGAATGTTGATAAACTAAATTGTTTTTTTTTGTACTAAATATTTAGTTGCAAAACTGGCTATTTGAAATATACATTATTTTTTTTTAACAAAGCTGTAAATATTTTAGGCTGCAAATTTCTAAATTCAACTCCAAAAAACTCTCATATGGTAGAGCTCATAAATACCAAAGCGCAGAAGGGCCACAACCATTTTTTTTTCATCACTTCGATTTTAATGTCGAAATTACGAACAACGTTCGCCACAAGCAGTTTTTTTCATCACTTCGACTTTAAAGTCGAAATTACGATCAACATTAAGTCGAAATTACGATCAACATTAAGTCGAAATTTCGACTTTCATTTCGAAATTTAATCACTTCGAATTGTCGAAAAAAAAGTTAAAATTTCGACATTAATGTTGAAATTTCGAGAAAAAACAGAAACATCAAAGTCGAAGTGATTGAATAATAATAATAAATAATAATTTAATAATAATAATTTATTTGCTCAAAAATACAATAAAACAATGAATAATATAATACGTTCAAATTATAGCAAATGAAATAGAAAACCCATAAATATATAAATAATAAATAAATAAAATTTCGACATAAAAGTCGAAATTTAAATTTCGACATTAAACTCGAAATTTTAAGAAAAAAGTCGAAATGTCGAGAAAAAGTCGAAATTTCGAGCAAAAAGTCGAAATTTCGACATTAATGTCGAAATAAGTCGAAATTTCGACTTTAATTGAAGTCGAAGTGATGAAAAAAAAAACTCTTGTGGCCCTCCTGCGCTTTCATACATAAATGCTCCTATTCCCTTGTTATTTCTTGAACAAGTCCATACAGTTACCAATTAGGTTTATTTTCATGGTGTAAAAATGTCAGAAAGCAGGATTTTGTCAATTTGACTTCCTTCATAAAAGTAATTTACGTAACAAGTCCGGAAAACACTGTTTTTTTGGACGAGTGGACAAGATTCTAGGACGAGCGTAGCGAGTCCTGGAAGTCTGCGAGTCCAAAAAAACAGTTTTCGGACGTGTTGCGTACACTTTTTTTTCGGCAACTGTTTAGAGTAACAAATTGAGACATATTTATTTTTTATATTTCTTTGTAGAAGAAAATTTTGAACATTTTAATTCTTATTTGTTTTAAATATATAAATGCGAACAGAAGATAGGTACTAACAGAAACATTCTAATTCTTATTTATATAAATATTTATATTGAAATTCGAGCATTTCCCGGACTAGTCCGGAAAGTACGTACTTCCCGGACTAGTCCGGGAAATGATATTTTCTCAAAGAAAAATCGTCCAGGAAGTACCTACTTCCCCGACGATTGCCGAAAAATAATATTAAATCTATAATTTTTCAGGATGAGGTTGACGAAATGGCAGACGATGAAGGAGATATCAACATATTTGAACTGCTGAAAATGAATTCACCAGAGTGGTTCTACATTATGATTGGCAGTATCGGAGCTGGTGTTTTAGGATCCAGTATGCCACTATTTTCTGTACTGTACGGAAGCATCTTGGGGGTGAGTTTTTACAAAACTCTCAACATTCTGTATTTTTCATTAAAACTGCCTCAATTGGATTATGGGATTCTGGCTTGGGTAGGAGTCGTGAAATCCTATCTCAGAAATCTTGAAGTTCTCCAGAAATGGTTTTTGAAAATTGAAAATTAAAGTGAAAATTCGTACAGGGAACCAAAGAAAATGGATATAAGACAATTATTTGGATACAACATAATGGTTTATACCCATAAACATAAATCGAATATAAATTTCAATCATCATATATATATAATAAAAGCAATAAAAATAATGTTAAAACTACTATGATTTGATTCCAAAACATATAGAAATGAACGAGTCATCGGTATCTTTCAAAAATCAGATCAAAACATGGATTCAAGAGTCTCCTCGAAATTTTTGAGTTAATGTGCCGCCAGCGCCATCTGTCGAGTAATTGCAATTACTGAGGCAATTACCTGTAAGAAAATAACACCATATGTTGAGTCGGACAGGTAACCACCTGCAGACTAGTTTAGATGTTTTACCTCTCATCAGCACAGTGTAGGTTACTACAGACAGCTTTGAGGCCATCTGTTCCCCGTCCAAATCAACTATTACTCTGTCTATTTGATTACTCTGGTCTCACGCTGATGAAACGAGTATAAGCCGCTCCACCTAGCGGGTAGATCAAGAAGCACTCCGATTCTCCGGGTTGAAAGATTCAGTCAGATATCTGAGCATAAAGCTCACAGAAATAATGGATATTTCATTGTAACTGTTCTGAAAATCAATTTATAAAAGTAAAACCGTCAGTAGTGGTTTTTTCTGGTATATATTTTTACCTTACCAAAATTTGAACATTGGTAAATATCGAACATGCGCATTTGTTAATTGCACGATTAATGAAGTAATGAATGATTCTCATTCTTACAGACTCTGGCAAGTGGTGAAGAAGACTATGTCATGTCGGAAACGAGCAAATATTGCGTCTATTTTCTTGGAATTGGTACCATTTCAGGGATTTGCACGTTCCTAATGGTGAGTACAAAATATCCTGTAAAGACAACCAACTATTCACAATATTATCTCCAAACCCCAGATGACAATGTTCAGCATAGCCGGTGAAAGAATGACAGAACGGCTTCGTAGTCAAATGTTCAGAGCTATGTTGGTCCAGGAAATTGGATATTTCGACAACAAAGCCAACGGCGTTGGATCCCTGTGTGCCAGGCTATCTGGCGATGCGTCCAGTATTCAAGGGGTGAGTGATACTATCTCATTTTATTCCCTCATTTCATACCATACCTCTCATCCTACAGTCCGTTTGATCCCTATTGAAAATATCTTGGATGCATTGTGAATCTGGAAATTTTTATCATTTCAGGCAACTGGACAACGAGTTGGTTCGATATTGCAGTCGTTATCGACATTCGTTGTGGCTATCAGTCTATCGATGTATTACGAATACAGACTTGGATTGCTAACAGCGGTCTTCGTACCATTCATGCTAGGGGCCATGTACGTCGAGCGACGAAATACGGCAGGCATCAATGGTAATCGAAATCTGGCCCTCCAAAAATCCATCAAGGTTCGTTGAGAATTTTTGTTAATTTTGTTTTTTCGAATAGAATCAATTCAGATAAGTCAGTCAAATCATTTCACTTTGGAGTCATTATGTTCATCGGTTCTGAGTCATTAACAGCTCCCTTATGTTAACCATGGAAATAGTTGAAATCTCGTTGAAATATTGCTTATACCAAAGGGAGTTATTTTATTAACATCATCTGCATCGAGTAATGATCATCTGCATCGTAAATGGAGTAGTCATCAGAACCAATATTTTTATTCGAGTTTAAAGGCTGTCGTTCTATAAAATTTTCTGTTCGAAATTGTATTCATGCTGCCTCAGATAGTCTGGCAAATTGATTATAGTTTCTTGTTTCGCACCTTTGCTTGAACGAAGAATATCATAAAATTGTGAAAAAAAGTTCAGCATAAAAATAACCCAATTTGAAAAGAAGTTCAACCATAATATTAATTCTGTCAAAAGAGTTCATGCAATCTAGCCTTACTTTTAGCCATTTTTTCATGTGTAGTTAGATATTTTCTGAAAAAATCGCTAATAATTTGTTTAGATTTTTTACATCGAAAAAAAAGAATAGTTGCCCCTTGAAAATTAAGACAGTAGTGTACTGCTCCAGTGTTCCCAATCACTAGCAGTTTGTCAAATATCATTTTACATTTGTTAAGCCACACATATCTTTATTATGATATCAGAACAACAAAGACAGTTATGATAGTTCACACCTCACTAGAACGTTGCAGGGGCATTCTGCATTCCAAATGCCATCATGTGGAGTTCATCGACAATGTAATGAAATAGAACAGTATCTCCGCTCGTCCTGATTTAATACTGTCTTTGTTTATGATTTGACCTCAGAGTGATTGTAATCTTCACGTATTTGAAATAAATATATTTCAGATAGCAGTAGAGGCTGTCGGCAACATTCGAACAATAGCATCCCTAGGTTTAGAAGATAAGATTCATCAACTCTACACTATAGAGCTAGTCCCCTACTACCGATCTGTTCAAGGCTCTGTGCACTGGCGTGGATTAGTGTTTGGTCTTTCTAGAAGTCTGACGTTTTTCACGTATTCCGCTAGTATGTACTACGGAGGAAAACTGATTTTAGATGGACTGTCTTATGATAAGGTATTCAAGTACGTGTCAACGCTATAATGAGTAATGATTGGAAATGGCAGCGTGTAAATTCATTTAATAAATACGTCTGAACTAATGCATTCAAGCATGTTTCAGTATCCTCATATTCTCAAATACAATCAATACTCCTAAATAAGTATAACTGAACCAAACCTAAATTAAGTAACAGAATGATTATTTAGTCTTGTTTTAATCACTACAATAATTTATCCTTCAAATTATTAAATCACTTCCTCAATAATGGGTGAGGATTTGATTAATTTGTGGTTTTCCAATCAAATACCTGCTTTTGCATATTTGTATTCATTTGTTCTGAAGCAGCTCCTGCACTAATCAACTTTTTCAGAGTGTCTCAAGCTCTGATCATGGGGACCACTTCCATAGCCAATTCTCTATCCTTCTCACCAAATTTAGCGGCAGGAATGAAAGCTGCTAAAAATGTGAAGAAGTTCCTCGCAAGAATTCCGAAAATACGGGACAGTCCAGATGCGAAAAATATTGAACAGGTAAATATAATGCTTTTTCGTGTCATTCCTCCAATTTGTATTCTATTTTCGATTCTACAAGAAATTTATTTCCAAGTTCAACTTGTCAGTAGTTAGTTCTTTTATTGATTTTGGATTCCATCATGAAGCCCTCAGCATTATTTTTTTCGCATAAAGCAGCCTAAATATATGAATCTATTGGAAGATATGGTGAAACTCTGGCCGTTCCATTAAATATCCCCGAGACATGCAAGTGTAAATATGTCAGGACTATCTATACCAAGGAATTTTTCATTTCAATGCTCGGTATTACCATCAGCAGTACCCTTTCATGGGAAAACCATGTGAGGTCAATTGCCAAAAGTGCCTTCAAAAAAATTGTCTCGTCGGTGATACTTCTTCCACAAGCTCCCTCACTTCTCTGGAACACCGCAGAAAGGTTGGCGATCTGTCTCTGTTTCATTGATATTTTCATGGATGATGCTCTTCCGAAATATCACCAAACGTTCCACCGTAAGCGGTCCCATCAAGACTAACCACGACATCTCTTATCCGTGGCTCGTTTTTCCATAGAACGGCAAAGCTTTGGAATTTGCTGCTTCAGGAGGTGTTTCTTGAGGCATACAGCTTCAGAAGTTCAAGAAGAACACCAATTCTTACCTAGTTTTCTTCAGCTCTCACGATATTCTCTTAACAATACAAGATTTCCCTTTAGTGGGAATCAGAACTCAAAAAAATAAAACACCTACAGAAACAGAAAGAATCATCTACGATCCATATGAGGGCTAGGTAATTGTGTCCCGTTATAAGCCCTGTCGCAAGGGTTTCAAATTGAAAAAATTCACATCGATCAAAAGGATCCCTAAAAATCTGTGGCGACCCACAATTAAACATACTGTCACGGAAATATTGAGACCTGGCGCCATCTAGGTGAAGAAGAGCGAAATGATAACAGCGGCGTAAGTGATCACGCCACCTATGGACGAAGAACGGTGGCATAAGCCTAGAAACGCCCGGAAGGATGGCAGAGTTCTCGAAAGACCTGGAACCTATGTTTCAAACTATAAGAGGTCGTGCGCGTCGCTGTTGGAAGTCCGGAAATCGACTTTTTGTACTTTGAAGATAAATAGAAATAGTCCAGTGAACCGTAGTACATATAAATTAGGTTTTGTATTGTATTCATTCTGTTTTAAGTGTTGAAATGAATATTATTAAAGTGAAATCGAGAAAGTTATTTACAATACAACTCGAAACCCAACCAGCCTACCATTGAGATGGTAACATGCCTTTGACACGAACTCATTAGAATGTGACGTTTTAATTAATTCCTCGCGATTTTTTTCTGTTTTTAAGGTGGACGGGAACTTCGATTTCGCCCAAGTTGGTTTCAGCTACCCCACGCGAACCGAAGTTCAAGTACTGAGAGGTATAGATCTCAGTATCCTCAAAGGAAAAACCGTAGCTCTTGTCGGCCAAAGCGGTTGCGGTAAATCCACCGTCATCCAGCTGATTGAACGATTCTACGATCCGTTGTCTGGAGAGGTGAAGTTGGACGGGAACGATCTGAGAACTATGAAGCTGGAATCGCTCAGATCGCACTTGGGTATAGTGTCCCAGGAACCGAATCTGTTCAACAAGACCATCGCCGAGAACATTGCGTATGGTGACAATTCGAGAGTCGTAGAAATGCCTGAGATTATAGAAGCAGCTAAGAATGCGAATATTCACAATTTCATAGTCGAATTGCCACAGGTAAGGATGAAGAATATTACATTAGATTTCTTGAACACGTTCCACATTTCCATGCGTCCAGTGCTAGATTGAAAGTAGTAGCATTGTTTAAATAATGGGGATAGTTAGTCAATGCCTGTGGAATTGGTATTGGAGCCAAACGCGAGTGCCATCTAGCGTAATTATTTGCTAACATGAATATGTGACGTCATTTTAGTGCTGTACTGATGCGCCCACTTTAAGAAATGTGGACATTGAGAGGAACCACAAAAATATTGTAGAAGGTTTCTACTCGTAAACAAAAGACTTCCTAAAGTTTCCTTCTTTGCAATTTCCACACATCTTCATACATGTTTATATCATTTATTTTAAAGCAGTGGAAGCAGAGTTGGACTTGCCTAATGATCATGAAGAAGTTTTGAGAGCTATTTTGTTTGAACTTTTTATTGGATATTTTTCAGTCGAGCAAATTGTCTCTGTTAATTATTGAAAGTACAGTATATTTCAGGATTCAGTAACTATTTTTGTACCTTAACACGGATAAGTTACACACAAACCTAACCTGAGCAAGCTAACGTGATGGTCATCAAATATCACTAGCTTCTTCAGTGAGTTCAGCGATGTCTTGTACTGTTTCTGGGATATATTGTGAAATATTACTAGTTTACACAGAGGCACTGGTTACTGCGATGTAGCCAATTACATCTTTGAAGAAATCGCGCTGGTCGTATAAGGGATTGGAATTCACAGATTCGCATAACTAAACTGGTAGCCGCGAGCAATAACGCAAACAAAGTAGCTTTTATAAATATGCTTCTGGGTGAGTTTACTGCAAATGTATCATCACTCAGGCACGGATCCAAAGAAGAGTCACTCATGAGAGATTTTAATAGATTTTTAATATTGATATCTTGAAAAAAAATTATTATAATTAAGTAAGAGTAGTTGATGCCTTGAAAAATAATTGAGTAACAAATTTAATATTATAATATTATAAACTAAATTCAAAAAAGAACTTAAGAAATATTTTCTTAACAAATAACTTTTCTCTTCCTATTATATTTCAGCGTTGACTGCTTTCATTTTGCTTGGACTATTTACTTATATTTCAATGATTATTTTTATCAGTCTTTTTCTATTAATTGTTTGATTTCTTCATGAATTTGTATTTCATATATACTATGTATTGTTATTAATCAATTTATGTAAAAATTAATCCCTCTATAAACAGAAATGTTTCTTGGGATCAATAAATAAAGTAAATATTTCCTATTTCATACGGAGGAGGTTCGTTTTATGTAAAAATGTCTCATGAATAAAAATATGAAGTATTTTTTCTGAAATACACCGAAGTATATAATCTAAGAAAGCTGTTTGAAATGGCATGAAAGGTGTTATCGAATAAGAAGTCTAAAATCAAGATTATTAGTTCACATATACAGGGTGTTCCTTAAAGACATGCTAATATTTGAGGGGGTGATTCTTTGACTTATTTTAAGGAAAAAAATTTCTATAAACGTATGTCCTAAAAGTCCTAACTTTTGAGATACAGGGTGATAAAGTTTTGAAAAAAAATCAGTTTTTTAATAATAACTGAGATAATATTGTAGACGTTTTTATAAAATTTGGTACATGTTTTCTATGCATCAAGGTGCATTTTTTAATGCACAAACATTTTCATTTTCTCAACCAGTGGCGTCCGTACGGGTTTTGCATTTAATATTTTTGGAGAAAAAAATACTACGCCACTGCTTTCTCCAAAAAAAAATACTTTTGAGATCCTCATTATTTTTGAGCAAATTTAATCTCTTGAGTTTTCTTTGTCCGCCGCATGGTTTTCGCTTAAAAAAATAAAAATCGTTTTACTTCAGGATCAATTCCTCAAAAATGAATGAGAATCAAAAAAATATGGATTTCAGCTTGTACAAAAACGAATTTTATTTTATAAAAGTAACTTTAAATGAACAGATCAAATTCATTAAGTATTGACAATACTAAAACTGATTATAAAAATTGTTGGAAATGGCCACCTTCACTTAATAGGCATGCTTCCGCCCGTCTACGCATGGAATTACGCACACGTTGAAATATTCCCGGCGTATACACGAGGCAACTATTCGCTCTCTTAAATCTTCTAAAGTATTAACAGGAGTTTTATACACTAGAGTTTTAAGGTGCCCCCATAAAAAGAAATCTAAACTGTTGAGATCAGAGGATCTTGCTGGCCATTGCTGAGGTCCTCCGCTTTCAGTCGATGCACAAACATTTCCACACCGCATCAGATTTTTGAAGAATTGATCCTGAAATGAAACGATTTTTATTTTTTTAAGCGAAAACCTTAAAATAAGTCAAAGAATCACCCCCTCAAATATTAGCATGTCTTTAAGGAACACCCTGTATGATACGTGTAGTGTTATTTGCTTAGGTTATCTTAAATAACCACATTAATTGTCGTTCTTTTCTCCGAAAATTCAATCTCTTATGTTTTTTCCTAGTTTTCCGAATAAGCCGAGAAATTCACCATCAATGATTATTGAGTAGGACGTCAAATTGCTTTTCATGCGGTGTTGCCAATTTTCTCACCACGGCTCGGGAAATTAAGTCGGCTGTGCTCGAGCAGTCCTGTGTGCAATTTTTTTGTTTGTTGATAGCAGGAAGAATCGAATCTCAGTTGGACTGAATGATTTTGTTTTCTTTCCAGGGTTACGATACCAAACTAGGTGAGAAAGCAGTACAATTATCAGGTGGTCAGAAACAACGCATAGCGATCGCTAGAGCCTTAGTAAGAAATCCCAAAGTTTTGTTGTTGGATGAAGCTACTTCTGCGTTAGACACTGAAAGTGAAAAGGTAAGGAATCGAATAATATCGTACGATCTTTAAAATCGAATTATTGGAATTATTTCAAAATATTGGCTCGAATTGTTTCGAATAATCCACATAAACTATTTTTGAATTCTTATTGATAGTCATTTGAAGTAGGAGCTGCCTGGGCAGCAGTTTATGCAATAGAGAAAAGTTGAAGTTTTACAAAAAAAAATTATAAGAAAAAAGACGATATTCAGCAAGTTACTCCCTAACCTTACATTTAATACAGTCCATAATTCCTTATTGAATTTTATGAATAAACTCCAATTTTCAATAAAACCATAGAAATCCATGACGTTTTCCTGGGTTGAAGGAAAGAATAACTGCATTTTTTTAAATAAAACCAACCGTTTATTCTAGATCGTGCAAGAAGCCCTGGATAAAGCCAAGCAGGGAAGGACTTGCATAACAATCGCACATCGCTTAACCACCATCCAAGACGCCGACTTGATTTGTGTTATCGACCACGGTGTAGTGGCTGAATCTGGAACTCACAAGGAACTACTGGACAAAAAAGGGCTCTACCACATACTACATCAGACGCAGAAATAGACATAATGTTCAGTTGAAAGAAAACAATCCTTTTACAGGTGTTATCGACAAACAACAAAAGTGCAGTGTGGTGTATTCTTTGCTGTGCAATCTACCTCACAGTCTCTGAGATATGACAATTTTTTGTAGAATAATGGTTCGTTTCCACATAAGTAAAACTAGATTATACCCTTTTCCTGCAGTTCCGGTAGACGGAAATAACATTTTTTTTTTCAACAGCTCTAAAGACAGTATCGATCTTTCAAAGTTAAGAAGTCCAAACTATATGTAACGAAGTTTTACAAGTCATAGAAAAATGTCCATCCAGAATATAGAGGTATAAAAATAATTTCCAAATTATAGTAAAAGTTTTCATAGACCTCACCCCAGTTACGCATCAGCTTAGATAAAATTAATTGTATATATTAAGTGTACTCAATAAAGTTTGTAAAATACAAGAAAAAAGTTTATTAATAGGGTATTGAAAAAAAAAGTTGGATGATCCAGATGTTCAGACCTGTGTATCCTGTTTACCTACAATATGTACTCAGAAAACCTAAGCAATAAGCGATTAAATAATACGGCAACGTAATTTATATGTCAATATCACCCTGTATATGTCTGACGCATCTTAGGACACCCGATATGTTATGTCATCATGTTTTTTTTCCTGATGATGATGACTGTCGAAACGTTCGCGAACAATTTTTTATTGTTTTTCTATACTCATGAAGAATAACGGACAACACTACTTGACGAAAAACCAATAGCTACTGATGAAAAATGTACTGAAATCAGAACTACAATTTTTTTCTCTTTTTAGCAATAGAAGGGTGTCAGGCGGAAACATTTTTTTGAACCTTAACTATTCGACGCCGACGGTTCGAACCTATCAGATGTAGTTCAATGTCCACCGTGGCATTAGCCTGGGAAGTATTTGTTTTCTGTTATATATTAAAAATAAATCACATTTTTCAATTTTCATGGAGAATGTTCCCCTCTTCAACATTTTCATATTATTCGATAAGATATTTTTCATCATTTTTACAGATTTTTCCGATTTTGATTTTGCAACTTTTTAAAAAAAGAGGGGAGAGGGCAAGCCCACCGACAGACTTATTTTGTCGTAATTTTTCATTTCTTCTTCTGTGATTAGTCAAGGCAAATTATGTCAAATTTTCATAGATGAAAATGGATTGTTTTGTATAGAATATTCTGTTTCCGTTACAAATTGAATTTACAGGTTCAGAAGCTGTGAATCAAGAGTTTCTATTACTTACTCGCAGCCGGTATTGAAAGAACTCTATCTTTTGAGAATCTGAACCTTGCCGCGTTTTTTTGTAGCGGTATATCTTTTGATTCCTATTGTAGATGTTTCTTCAATACGCATCGACTAACTAAATTTTGTACCTACTTTAAAATTCCAAAACCGATTTCCATTTTTTTTGTTCTTATTGAACAACTATTCCAGATATTCCAAATTGTAATAATATATTACCATCCTTTATATAATTATTTGAATTCTTTCCATTTTGTAACCTGTACCTACAGTAAAAAAAAGTAAGGGGGGTTAGTATAAAGTTATATTAAAGATGAATCAAATGCTTCCAATACACTTTTTAGTCAAATTACGAATACCTAAGATATAAGAGTCACTTTCAAGGTTTATAAAAATGGTTGTGTATATGCACAGTGTGGGCTTTAATTTTGACGAATTTTCTATACTCATTCAAATCGACAACATCAGTATCTTCCCCGTTTTCTTCACTAGATTCACTGTTATAACTCTCCTGATCAGAATCCTGAGAAATTATTGTAGTTATCCCTTTGAATTGCATATTGATTCTCTTCGGTTTCAGAACATCAGGAACATCGTCAGCTGTTTTGTCTTTGACTGCGACTGTCTCCTCCTGATTACGACAAAAAGCTTCGTTCATGGACGTTCCTGTTTGGGTTTCTTTAACAATGGGATCTGAATTAAGATTGGGAATTGCAGAGGTTTCTTCTGACTTCTCCGAAATCGTGTCCAAGTTCAAAGACGGTCGCCTCTCAACTCGAGATGGTTGGCTCAGCATGACCGGTACGTTCATGTCTTCTCTCAGGTCTTGCAACACCCTCAGCTTGTAGCTCATAGGACCGGGTTTAACGTTCGCCGGTTTTTTCTGAGTACTTTCCCTTCTTCTTCTCAGAAAGTCCGAGTTGTGTTCTTGAATTGTGTCGGCAGATGCTGATAGGTTATGTAAGGTCGAGTTCGCTTTTTGGTTGTTGGTGATTGGTTTCACGAAGTACTTGTAGCTTGCAGGCGCCCTGGATATGTGGCTTGGTCTCCGTTGTATGGATATCAAAGAGGTTCGTACGCCCAGCTCGGAGTTTCCGTCAATCAGGGATTCTGTCCCAACCAGCTTGGTGGCTTCAGGAGTGTTCATATCCAGCCTCTCCACTATGACTGTCGGGTTGAAGAATACTGTGAGGGGTTCAGTTTGAGTTGAACTTTCGCTGGTGAACTTCCGTTTGCTGCATAACTTTTCTCTGCCATTTTGACGTCCTCTCACCATTTTGACAAGTTTTTGAGTGACAATCACTACAATGAAATACACAATATCTGACTTTGATTTGAAAGCGAGTTTCCCTTATGGACGGAGCGCTGGATACGGAGGTGTACGGGCGACTCGTCGATTTTTTTTTTTAAGAAAAATCTTGTGTTGTGCAGAGAACATCGTGCGAGCCACACTTTTCCCGCTCCACAATCCACACTTTCTGACGTGAAGGAAATCGTTTGCGAAATAGAGTGCGGAGTTCCGAACTATATAAAAGGAAATATCCTGAATAGATGAAAACAATAATTTTTTGCAATAAGGAATCTGAAGTCAACCGTGCCCCAGAAACACTTGATGAGTAGATTGAGAGGGGTTTAGCTGTCGATATGAATAGATTATTTATTTATACTACTCTTAGCATGACATGATTTGAGCACTCGTTTTTGAGACTATTGAACTTTTAAGAAGTTCTCCTTTATAACTTCTTGTTTGGCCTGGGACTGGTTTTTCCGATGCAGACATCCTTGTCATCATCTGTATGTTTCAACATTCAATCATTCTTGGAGAATTTTATAGCTTTCCTCATTAAAGCAATGTAATGAACTAAAGAAACAAAATTTCATTTAGGAAAAAATGTATTGTACCTCATATTTTGCTAGGTCCGAAAAGGTCTTTGATTTTAGATACCGAATTACACTGCTAAGCTTAAAATAACTTTGCAATAAGTATATCAACTCAAAAAAAAAATCTATCCAAAATCTAAGATCTTTAATAACCCAGCCTCAATAATATAATACACCCTTAATAATAACGTATATAACATTCATTAAATACATACATATCAGTACAAAATAACTTGCCGCTGTAGAACAGATGATAAAAGTACAGATATTAAAATAAAAACTCAATATTTTTTTATGAGTTAGGATACGGCTAGTTAATTTTGAATTAATATCTGAAAAAAATATATCACCGATTCGTATATCGTCAAATTACAATGCTAATTTTCTTCCTTCTATCGATATTTCTACGGCTCTTCTGGTTTGCTTCAGTCGCTTGCTGTCTATGAAGTTCTTGTAATGCTTCTCAAATCTGTTGAGACCTTTCTTCGTTTGCTGCAAAATACAGAAATAATACTTAAGATAATTTTTCAAACTTTTTATTTTTAATTTTTCAAATTACAAATTTTTGTCCTCGAACGTATTTTGACGTGCTGATTCCAAATCTTTGAACGAAAATGTCGAAAACTCATCAGACATATTTTTGGCGGGAAAAAAACCATCTAAAAACTGATTTAGAGCTGACCAACTCGAGAACGGTTAGAGATAGACAAATTCTGTGAACGCCAATCGATTCAGAATGGCCGAATTAATATGTATTGTATATTTCGAGTCAATCGAAAAAATTGAGAATTACTCGAAAAAAGTTGCAAGGGGTTCACCCCTAAAAATCATGAAAAATACTAAGTCGTCAGATCGACCTGAAATTCGCACTGTATACGTAAAATTTCATGCTCATTCCGAAAATGTATCATATTTATGTGCTCAGATATAAGATTTAGCCGGAAAAGGGTGTTTAAGGTAGAAAATCCAATTTTCTTAGATATTTCATTTTCAATTTTTCGAATTTGAAATTTTGTCCTCGGGAGTATTTTGACGTGCTGATTCCGAATCTTTGAACGAAAACGTCGAAAACTCATCGGATATATTTTTGGCGGCAAAAAAACCATCTAAAAACTGACTCAGAGCTGACCAACTCGAGGACGGTTAGAGATAGATAAATTCTGTGAACGACAATCGATTTAGAATGGCCAAATTAGTAAACACCAAGAATTTCAACGGAAAAAATCGACGGACAAAAAAGTTGAGTATATCATGATAGATAATTTTTCAAACTTTTTATTTTTCATTTTTCGAATTACAAATTTTGGTCCTCGAACGTATTTTGACGTGCTGATTCCAAATCTTTGAACGAAAATGTCGAAAACTCATCGGAAATATTTTTGGCGGCAAAAAAACCATCTAAAAACTGACTCAGAGCTGACCAACTCGAGGACGGTTAGAGATAGATAAATTCTGTGAACGACAATCGATTTAGAATGGCCAAATTAGTAAACACCAAGAATTTCAACGGAAAAAATCGACGGACAAAAAAGTTGAGTATATCATGATAGATAATTTTTCAAACTTTTTATTTTTCATTTTTCGAATTACAAATTTTTGTCCTCGAATGTATTTTGACGTGCTGATTCCAAATCTTTGAACGAAAATGTCGAAAACTAATCAGAAATATTTTTGGCGGGAAAAAAACCATCTAAAAACTGACTCAGAGCTGAAAAACTCGAGGACGGTTAGAGATAGATAAATTCTGTGAACGACAATCGATTTAGAATGGCCAAATTAGTAAACACCAAGAATTTCAACGGAAAAAATCGTCGGACAAAAAAGTTGAGTATATCATGATAGATAATTTTTCAAACTTTTTATTTTTCATTTTTCGAATTACAAATTTTTGTCCTCGAACGTATTTTGACGTGCTGATTCCAAATCTTTGAACGAAAATGTCGAAAACTCATCAGAAATATTTTTGGCGGGAAAAAAACCATCTAAAAACTGATTTAGAGCTGACCAACTCGAGAACGGTTAGAGATAGACAAATTCTGTGAACGACAATCGATTCAGAATGGCCGAATTAGTATATAGTATACTAACACTGGATATATTACGGACTATATTTCGTTTTGCGACGAGTGCGCAGCATGTTTTCACGGTTTCCATTTCCGTTATGCAAGTAGCTATACCTCTATACTATCGGAACTCAGTTGGAAAATCGTCGGTTAGTTGAAATTTTTCATTTCACGGTCTGAACTCAATTCATTTATACTGGTTCAGAGACAATAAACTCTTCACTCCATAAATATCAGTCTTTGATACTCACCCTACTTATATCAACTTCGCTCTGCCATTTTGGCCTGACCAGGTAGTCTTTGTTGGAAGGTGCAGGAACTCTCGCTCTGGCAACCCATCCTTTTTCTCCGGGTCTGAGTGGTCTGAAACACGAAATCAAAATATGAAAAGATCCGTTTCAAAATTTAATATTTTTGCTGCGTTTACCGCCGGACTATGAAAAATACTGCTTTGAGGCCTTTGACTAATAATCAATATTCAATAGAACTGTGTTCTTTTGATTTGGATGAAAGAACAAGAAGTTACGTTGTTGTCAAGTAATGAAAGAAAAAAATGCGGTGAATCTTGTTCAAATGAAAAATCAAAAGGTCTTTGGTAACAACAGTGAGGTTAAGTAATATATGTGAGAGTTGTATTGGTGTTTGAGATCCTTGTAAATAAAAGAACTAAAACTTACTTTCCCTCAGCATTCAATGCTTGATTGAGTTCTTTTCGTTCTTGGGCTGTTTGCTCTTCAGATTTTCTTCTCTTTGAACCCATCTGCTCGTAATCTCTCTGCAACCTTTCTTCTCTGCTCAAAGCTGAAAACATTCACACAATGAATCATATAACAGTTCTTCAAACACACTCCTACAAAATTGACAGAAGCGTGGAGTACCGCAGGGACCAGTACCGGGGCCATTGCCGTTCATGATTATTATCAATGATGTAACATTAGTTGACTCTATAGATGTTGAATTGTATGGGTATTAAAAAAAATACGAAAGACCGGCCAAATAAAATCATCAAGAAAAGTAATAATGGATTCAGGCTTAATTGCAGCCTGGATAGTAGCACATTTTTTTTTCTTTAGATATGTCCCATAATTACAAACAAAATCGGAATAAGAAATTCATATTTTCCATTATTTCAAAAGAGTTGGACACTGAGACTTTGCTTACCTTTGAAGTCTGTTGATAAATTAAAGATAGGCCTGGCCCATTCGCTGATCAATCGACCTGCTCTCTCCCTGTTCTCTTTAGTTTCTTTGGGGTGCTTATACAAATACATCACAGCCTTTCCAATACCCGACTGTTTTAGAGTGGACTGGTCAACTCTAGGAAACTAAAAAAAAATCGAATCAGCTAAGATAATATCTACTTCCTTTATTTCATCAGTTTTTCATGAACATCTCATTCTTTCTCTTTTTTCCTCCTTGCATGACTTCTTCTCTAATCTATCTTTCCTTCCTTTCTCTATCATAACTTTCCTTTCTCATGCTCTTTTCTTACACTCCTCACTAACGATCTCTACTCAAACTCTTGTACCATGCTCCAGCTCTCTCCCTGCCCCACTATCTCTCTCTCTCTCTCTCTCTTGCAAACCTTTCTAAAATGTGCCTTCCTCTCTCACAAATCTTTTTCCCAGTTTATTTATTGTTTTTTTAGGTAAATCTCTCTCCGCCTAACAAATCTCTCTTCACCAACAAATCTCTCTGCCAAAAATCTCTTCCTCTTCTCTCCGATTTTCATATTGAGTACTTACATCAGCCAATAGCTTCAAAAGGGACTCTCTGACTTGTAGAGAAGGCAATGATCTATCCGGCATAGGAGCTAGCCAATCAGTTAGGACATTTAGTATATTGTGTTCTATGAAAGCAAGCTGCAAATCATGCTTTTTCAATTGCGACATCACTTTTGCCAACATCCCGATTTTTTTCGTAGCCGGTTTATTCGTTTGGTTCAGTTTTCTGTCCTCCTACAAAAAAAAATATTTTAACCGTTTTAATAGTTGAGAAGGCAATGTATATCAGTGTAGTTCCCTAAAGTAATTGTCAACTCTAAAAAATCAATAACCTCAGCTGCATTTCTCATATCACCAAGAAGCCCCGCAATGATGTCATCATTGTCATTGATGATGTCAATGTCTTTTCGTTTGCGTCTTTTAGGGCCCTCTTCTCTTTTCCTTTGCAACATTGCATCAAAATCTGACAACCCATGGTTATCATTGCCGCTGCAAAAAATATTGTATTTGTTAAACAAATAATTTTGGAATATTTTCAATTTTTAAAATTAAAAGTGCTTCTATGACTACAGAAAGGCTTAAAAATTGTAATTACCCGCTTCTATCAACTCCCTCGTCAGAATCATAATCTTCTTGAGGGGCAGGTGCCCCACTTTCTTCCGGAACAGTCTCGTTTTGTGGTTCTGACGGACCGGCATCCTCTTCATCTCCACTTACTATTACCTTCTTTGCTTTAGGCTGTGATTCATCCTCATCTTCTGAATCAGATAACAGAGCTCGCTTACGACCCCTTTTCACTATATAAAAAATCAATAAGTGCCAATCTCACATTATACAAATTCAAATATCTCACCTTCATCTCCCGAACGAGATCCCGACCTCGACCTTGACTTAGAACGAGACTTCCTGGACTTATTCGATCCTGATCTACGAGACCCCGATCTTGATCTTTGAGATCCTGATCTTGATCTACGAGACTTAGACCTTGACCGCTTTGATACTGCAGAACCCGATCGTGATCGTCTTGAACCAGATCGGGATCTCGCTGAAACAGACCTTGATCTCCTTGAACCGGACCTTGATCTCCTCGAACCCGATCTTGATTTCCTCGATCCTGACCTAGACCTAGATCTCGATCCTGAACGCGACCTCGCAGACCCTGATCTTGATCTCCTCGAACCAGACCTTGATCTCCTAGAACCCGATCTCGATCTTCTCGACCCAGATCGTGATCTTGATCTCCTAGATCCTGATCTTGATCGCCTCGAACCTGATCTAGATCTCGAGCCTGATCTTGACCGCCTCGAGCCTGATCTTGATCTTGCTGATCCTGATCTTGACCTTCTAGATCCTGATCTTGACCTTCTAGATCCTGATCTTGACCTTCTAGATCCTGATCTTGACCTTCTAGATCCTGATCTTGACCTTCTAGACCCAGACCTTGATCTTCTGGAGCCGGATCTCGATCGTGATCTTACTGATCCAGATCGTGACCTTGCTGATCTAGATCGTGATCTTCTAGATCCTGATCTTGATTTTCTAGAACCTACAAAAATTGGAACTGAACAAAAAGTTCAATGACAATGATAAATGATAGAACGATAAAAGTTGTAAATATTTTCAGTCTTTTGAATCATGTTTAAGCTTCTGCAGTTAATGATTCATAAAATCAGATGCCTGGAATCAATTCCAAAAACCTCTAGCATCAGTATTGAATTTTTCCGAGATAAGTAATTTCATTAGAATCTAATCAATACCTTACCTGATCTTGACTTTCCCGATCCACTCCTTGATCTAGACTTTCTAGATCCAGACCTAGATCTGGAAGCTGCTTTTGCCGATCCTGAACGTGATCTTGATTTGGATTTTCTGGACCCCGATCTTGATCTGGATTTTCTGGATACCGATCTTGATCTAGCTTTTGCTGATCCGGAACGAGACCTTGATCTTGAAGTTGCTTTGGCTGACTTTGAAGTTGCTTTGGCTGACCCTGATCGTGACCTAGATCTTGATTTTCTGGATCCCAATTTAGATTTAGCCGAGCCAGAGCGTGATCTTGACCTCGATTTGGCCTTTGTGGAGCCCGATCGCGATCTGGACCTCGATTTGGCCTTTGCGGAGCCCGATCGTGATCTGGACTTTGATTTTCTGGACCCAGGTTTTGATTTAGCTGATCCTGATCGTGATCTAGACCTTGACGCAGCTTTTGCTGAGCCTGAACGTGATCTGGATCTTGATTTTCTAGATCCAGACTTAGATTTAGCTGATCCAGAACGTGATCTAGACCTTGACGCAGCTTTTGCTGAGCCCGAACGTGATCTGGATCTTGATTTTCTAAATCCAGACTTAGATTTAGCCGATCCAGAACGTGATCTGGACCTTGATTTTTTAGAACCAGACTTGGATTTAACTGATCCAGAACGTGATCTTGATCTTCTAGACTCAGACTTGGATTTAGCTGAACCAGAACGTGATCTAGACCTTGAAACAGCTTTTGCTGAACCTGAACGTGATCTAGATATCGATTTTCTAGAACCTGATCTCGATTTAGCTGATCCAGAACGTGATCTAGACCTTGATGCAGCTTTCGCTGATCCTGAACGGGACCTAGACCTTGATTTTATTGAAGCTGGTTTGGCGGATGCAGACCGTGATCTACTTTTTGCTTTGATCGATGCAGAACGTGATCTGGATCTTGACGCAGCTATTGCTGATCCTGAATGTGACCCCGACCTAGATCTAGCGGTTTCTTTTGATGTGTTTATTTCTGCTGATCCAGAGCGAGATCTTGATTTCGATTTTCTTGATTTTGGTGATCCTGTAAATGAAAAAATCTGTGTTGATATTCTTTGCTCCTACCAAAGCATACGCATGTTGTAAACCATATGTATTTATTTATTCATTGGTGTAAATGAGACAACCTGTATTCTGGGCCTTGAGACTGGTACTGAATATATTGAATTTGAGTACACTACAGTACGTTTTTTCTAAAGACCTGTAGACGAATCACCCTCTCGCCATACCTCTACTCTTACTCGCCAACTCCGTTGCCAAGTTGGCAAATTTAATTAGGTTCATTCTCAATTGTCTAAAAGTAAATCAATGCTACCAATAAAAATATCTGGAAGTCAACAACTAAATGACTCGTATAAAGACACCATTTTTTATTCAAGATAATAAAGACATTTACGGGACACAAAAGAAAAACGCATGTATATACAGTGTGGCCCATTTAAGGTGGAGGCACCATTATAAATTACATTTTTCAACCGATTGGAATGATTTTTTTTTTTTTTCATTAGGTAGATATTCAAGAAGTCCACTAGGACACCAAATTTCATGGACTAATATACATTTCCAGGGCCAACTAATATTATTTTTTATGGTCTAAAATCTAAAAAAATTACCAGCGATATTTTGAGAGAAAATCTTACTACATCTCTGGATTTACGACATTTTCAAATAGTTTATATGTGAATATGTGTATGTTTGTCGTATGTGGTATGAACTCAATTTTTCATTGAGGATTGCTAGAATTTAGTAAGCTTCCAGTAGAAGTCAAGCAGTCTTGTTCAGTGAGAAAATTCAAGAATATTTTGATTGAATATTTGAATTCAAAATAATGAAGAAATGATAGTTTTGAACAGTATTAGCACCTAACTTTTTTTTTACTATCCTATATGAATCCCATACTTACCACATATATTTATTTGTTTTCATTTATTTATTTGTTTTTATATGTATATTTATTCATGTATGTATTTACTTATGGTTCCCAACAAACATTTTTGATTCTAGAGAGATAAATAATTATATGAGGCAATTCATTTGTATACAATGTATCTAGTTATATTTAATTAGGACTTGTAGAATTTTTTATATTTGTATTAGGATTCCCATTTCAATTCAACAGTTTGTTCTATTTCAAAATAGCCTACCTGATGGAGATCTGGATGTCTGTCTGCTTCCACTTCTCGATCCCTGTGTCCCAGATCTAGAGCGGTTTGAACCTGCAGAGCGTGATCTCGATCTAGACGCATTAGAATTAGCTCTGCTGCCTGATCTTGAACCGGACCCGGACCTTGATCTAGATGATCTAGCCCCGGTGGCACTTCCAGAACGAGATCGTGACTTTCTTGGGGACACATTTCCGTTAACGTTGCCATTTTCTTGGGGGCTGCCCGAACGTGATCTTGAGTCACTTTTAGCAGACTTATTGGACTCTGCAGATGGTGAACGTGATTTGTAACTCGCTGGAGAGCTCAAATCCTTTCCAGATTTGGCATTCTCTTGATCATAACCTTCTATAAAACAAAAGCATTGGGTAATCGTGTTAAACGAGAATTTATAGGTATATTACCTATTTCTGTTTCCATAGTTTGATGTACGGATTGTTCTAACGCAGTATTAAAGCTCAATGCTTGGTTTACAAATAGTAAATATTCACTATCAACCTACCATTTATTTATTTTTGACAATTTAATTTTCGCCAATCGTCAATTCCATAAACTTTATTTAGCTAACTTTGTGTTCTTCTTACCTTACACAGTTGGCAACGGAGGTCGAGATCATCAGTCAAATATGGGCTAACCGAACTTTTCAACCACTTACCAAACGCCTTTTCAAAAATATTCCTAGAATGTTATCAAAATATGCCATAAAATAGAAATATAAAGATTATCAAAGATGAAGAAAGTAAATAATAACGCTGAACCTACAAGCATAATAAAATCAAGTAAAAATAAAAGTATATTAAGTGATTATATTTAATTATTATATCTCCATCTCTTTTTAATGCTTGGTCGAGAAAAGTAATAGGAATATTTTGTCGCATGCGATATAGGGTAGTCGATATTTGAGAATAGGGTCCCAAGTTTCAAAATATCCATATATATATGTATATAATAATAATAATAATAATAATAATAATAATAATAATAATAATAATAATAATAATAATAATAATAATAATAATATAACTTTATTCAAAGAAAGAATGGGTTTACAAGAACACTATAAAGTGAATAAAGTAGTAGTAGGCGATAAGCGTTATTACACTTGTTTCGCAAAAAAATAGAACTGAATCATATACAGTACCATAGAATTACTTATAAACTATTTGTATTTAATATAAATGAAAACACCATATATTATATGAATAAAATTTGAATCATCCACAAAAGGAATTTCAAATTTAATTCACTATTTTAGGACACATATTACAATTACAAATTAAATGGAATATTAATTTGTTATAATAGCAATTTTGTTGTAGGTAAAAGTATAAAAGATAAAAATTATATATATATATAAAATGTAAAAATGTAATAAAATAACAATATTTGTTGAAGCGTATTCATATTCAACACATACGGAAATGGGATAGAGATAAAAAATTCACACATGTTATAACGAGGAGGTTTCTTGGTCAATATTGGTTGAAATTATCATTCTCAAAAGACCCGTACTTCAGATCTCTTTTTGAAAGTTTTCAAGTGTTTTTTGAAATGGAGTAAGTTCGGTATAGTGCGATTTGTTTCAGGTAGAGAATTGAACATTTTTGGAGCATTGTAAGAAAAGCTAGTTTTCAGCAGTGATTTTGTTATTATATATATATATATATATATATATATATATATATATATAATAAGTTTTTTCATGGTGCATATTTAGGGTGAATTAAGTATTTGTTCTTCTGTTAACATTATGAAATTGATTTGATTTTTACCACTTCGGAATTTAACTTTGAATCCCCTATCGGCTAACGAATACTAAAATCAAGTGTAAACCAAGGTTTTTATAGGTTCATTCGATTGCATCGAGGTGTAGTGTAGTGTAATTTATACCACATTCTGAATCGAGTGTAGCTGAGTGCAGTTCAAACAAAGGAATGTGTCAAATTGATTTGCAAACGAATACTAGAATCGAGTGTAAATTACACCAGGTGTAGGAAAGTGCTACACCTCGATGCAATTATTTATATGTAATATATTATGAACTGCATAGAACATATTATATATAAGCACAAAACTCAAAACGAATAACATTGAACTAATGATTTCGGTGATTTTGGATAATTTTCGAGTTAAAACTTTGCGGTCGGCCCACCCCAGACACACTTGCATAGCGCATAGCATAAAGACATAACGAATTCAGCCAATCAAAATGCGAATGTACAACGTTTCTGGCATTTAGAGATTGGCTGAACTCCATTATGTACCCACGCTATGTGATATGAAAGTGTGTCTGTGAAGGACTGTTCGCTGTTTCTCCATTTACTACAATATTGTACACTAAAGTAAGTGTAAGTGTAAGTGTACCACTGAAACCGTTTGGTGATTTCTGGTGTACACTTACAGTACGTTCGTTGCTGAAATGTTGTAGCGAAATAATTTACCACGAAATCTCGGTGTTGCACTCGATCTCGAGGAGGTTTGTGGGAGTTTGGGAAGTGTAGTGCAGATTGAATGCAAACGAATGAACCTCGGTCACGTCTTTGGTCTTCTTTCTACTTTTCTAATGACAGAATGACATACGTCAAATATCTCTTCTTCTTAATTCAAAAGTTGGGTTATGGTATTGGTGAGGATTTGAGAAAACGTTACTATTCTATATTTATATATTTTTATTTTTTTGATTAGAGTCAGTTTGGTTTCGAAAATGGTAGACAATAAAGTTATAGATAATTCTGAGAAACCAGAAAGCAAAAAGGCATCAAAAAAGGAAGCCAAGAAGGCAGAGAAAGCTGCAAAGAAAGCTGAGCACAGGCAAAGTTCTGTTCAAAATCAACCCGAAGTAGCTGAGGAAGGTACGGTAAATATCTCGATTTCAAAGTAAACTTTTCAAATTCAAACGCGTATTTCTAAGGTGATGTATCGGAAGGAAAATATGGAACTCTTCCCCTAATTCGGTCTGATGTAAATGCTGTACATAGGAACTTCTCTTACATCAAAGAACTGAACAAATCATGCGTTGATAAGGTAGTGTGGGTCCGAGCAAGACTCCACACTGTGAGAGCCAGAGGAAAACAATGTTTCATTGTTCTGAGACAGAGAGAATTCACTGTCCAAGTCATCATAAATGTTTCTGATACGATTTCCAAATCCATGGTGAAATTTTCAAGCGGGTAAATATTCGTTTGGTTAATCAGTGACTGTATTTATGAAGATATTTTTAGCATACCAAAAGAGAGTATAGTAGATTTAGAAGCCAAAGTTGCAGAAGTATCTGCAGGTGTAGCAGGATGTAGTCAACAAGATATTGAATTAGTTGCTTCACAATTGTGGGTTGTTTCTCTGTCAGCTCCACAACTTCCATTGCAAATAGAAGATGCTAGTAGGCCTGAAAAAGCCGATGTAAGTATTACAATCGTAGCTCCGCAAAATATAATCAAAAACTCTATCTCAGGATGACGGACTTAACATACGAGTCAATCAAGATACTCGATTGGATAACAGAATTTTGGATTTACGTACCCCAACCAACCAGGCTATATACCGATTAGAGGCAGGAGTATGTCGTCTGTTTCGGGATTGTCTTACAGCAAAAGGATTTGTGGAAATCCACACACCAAAAATAATTTCGGCTGCCTCGGAAGGGGGTGCAAACGTATTTACTGTGAGCTATTTCAAAAGTGAGGATAAACAAGAATAACCTTCTTTCAATTTCCATTGGCAAAACTCTGATTTTTTCCATAATTTTTTAGGTTCTGCTTATTTGGCCCAAAGTCCTCAGCTGTATAAGCAGATGGCTATCGCTGCAGACTTTGATAAGGTTTTCACAATTGGGGCTGTTTTTCGAGCTGAAGATTCCAACACCCACAGGCATTTGACTGAATTCACAGGCTTGGATTTGGAAATGGCTTTCAACTATCATTACCATGAAGTCATGCTTACTATCGGAAATCTATTCACTGAGATTTTCAAAGGTTTAAGAGATCAGTAAGTCAATCTATATTGAAAAAATAACATGAAAACAGTTCAAATGCCTCTTATGAAAAGAGTGATATCAATTTATTCTCTAATAATAATAATAATCTCTTTATTCGGTGAATGACCAATCATATGAAAACAAAAAATATATAAATACTTATTTTTTCATTTGCAAATCGGATACAAACAACTGTCGCAGGAACGTTCTTACTCATAGCGGCAAAAAAATGGCGTTATTTTCCGAATTTTGTTTTTCTTTGAAAAATATCCCAATCAGTGAAACATGGAATAAATTGTTTGTAAAAGATATTATTCACTGTTTTTCAAATAACATCACACGTTTCGGATATAATTTGGAATGAGGAAGATTTTCAATTTGGTATACAAAAAATATCGATGTCATATTGTCTCCAGAAGCTAAGTACCCTAAGTTGAGTAGTGCAAATAATACACAAATATTTACATATTATAATCTCCCTGAACTTTCTTAGGGATTCTTGACGAACACTACTTGTCATTTCTTCCATTCTGATCAATGCCTTTGTCATTTAAGGTACCAGCAGGAAATTTCCCTTGTAAACCAACAGTACCCAGCCGAGCCCTTCACTTTTTTGGACCCCCCTCTCGTCCTGCAGTTCGACCAAGCCAGAAAAATGCTGGCCGCTGCGGGCATCGAGGTAGGAGAAGAAGAAGACTTGAGCACGCCGACCGAAAAATTTCTGGGGCGTCTCGTCAAGGCCAAATACGACACCGATTTTTACATTTTGGACAAATACCCTCTCGCGGTGAGGCCGTTCTACACGATGCCCGATCCCGAGAATCCCCTGTCTTCGAACTCTTACGATATGTTCATGCGAGGAGAGGAGATTTTGAGTGGTGCTCAGCGGATACACGACCCTGATTTTCTGACTGAAAGAGCGAAGCATCATGGAATTGGTAAGTCGTAAGATACCTAGAGAACCTTTAAAAAAAACGTACCTAATGGTCTCGAAAATAGAGACCCCATAGTATCTGCTGAGGGAATATTTGAAATTGTAATAAAAATAAACTTAGCTTGGTTTTACCAATTTATTTGAACACCAAAATATTAATGAAAAATATTTATCTGAACAAGTATCTACACTAACAGTGGGTTTATACAGCAAATAAGATATTATATGACATCGCCTTGTCCGAGGATCATTATTTTTCACTATGTAGTTTGCGCTCTCGCAGTGCAAAGGCCACTGATTTTTGAAGAAGAAGAAATAAGAAGAGGAGCATGTCTCCCGCCAATTGCCTGCCTAGCTAACTTCATTACGCTCGAAGTGCCTGCAATATTTGTTTAGGGCGGGAGTTTCAATTTCGGTTGTGGGATGATCCTCGGACAAGGCGATCGAACTTCACCGGTAAATTCGTTTGATCGTTTAAAAATAAGGGACAAGAGAAAAATCAAGACATAAATAGACCCATTTATACAGATAAATTGAATTAAAGAAATAAGAATCAACCAATAAAATCACGGCTTTCTTGTCATAGATTATCATGTCTTCTGTCAGTGCTGTCAAAATTTTATCAGCACATGCCCAATTTTCATTTTCAAACTAAATTAAGGTAAGAGAAGAAGTTAAAAGTTGGCAAACTCTTATCTTATTCTTATTTTATTTATTATTTATTTTATCTTCTATTAAACAGTATTAATAGCAGTAAAATATCAGTATACAGCTAGCTAGATATAATGTGTGCTTGTAGATGTATCTAAAATAGCTGCTTACATCGAATCCTTCAAATATGGATGTCCTCCCCATGCTGGAGGAGGCATTGGACTGGAAAGAGTCGTCATGCTTTACTTGGGTCTGGACAACATCAGAAAGACGTCAATGTTTCCTCGTGATCCTAAACGTGTTACACCCTAAAATTGTATGAAAGGTTGAAACAATAAATATTTTAAACCTTCATGTCTTTTTTTATTTGAAGCAGTTTTCTATTGAAAAAAAATCAAATTATGCAGGAATTCATACAGAATTTTTTATGATAATTGTTTTTACTTGTAAGATTTTCAATTTTGTTCAATATACTCTACCCGTACAAGCTGTGCCTTGGATATTGAGTGTTTATAAGGGGTTATCATCATTTATTACTACTAAATTCAGCACTTACACATCTGCCATATTGCCTAGACAAAAGATACTCGAGGTTGGATAAGTTTCGTTATACAGTCCGTTCTCCTAACAGTCTTTTGAACATAAAAATATTTTCCCCTTAAAAACTTCAATCATAAGGCTAATTAGGGTCAGTTTTTCGTAGTGTTCGTAGTAGGAATCAGTTATAACAGGAGGAACATTATCAGCTGAATAATTCAGTTGAGAAATAATAATCAATATGAAAATTTCACAATTTCTTTATCCAACTTTTGAATAAATACTGTACTTATGTCTATGATCAGTTATTACTAATATCAGGTACTTATTATGTTACCTAGAGTAATGTTGACAACTCGTATAGTAGTGGTAAAACTAGATGTGTTTGACCTGTCTGAGCAGTTGTTTCAGTTACAAAAATATTTACAACACATACATTTTTAAAATTACTTTTGAAGAGCAACACACACATACAAATTAAAAACGATCACAACAATCAAAATTTCATTGCAATTCCATTTCATCATCAGGGTCATTCTTGTAAGGCTTCTTTTTTCTTTTTGAATTTAGCTGTTCAAGATAACTTTGTTGACAAACATAACCTTTTGGCTTTCTTGCCATATATTCAACAGGAACATCAACGTTCAACATCTCCGGAAGCATGTAAGATGCTAGCCAGGCCACCAAAGGTGTGGATCCGAAAACATAATGTGATTCCTTGTGGTAGAAAACGACACCGTCAAAATACAACTGATGTTCTCCTAGTTGGAATGCATCGAACATTCTGTCTTGAATTAGAGATCTTTGAGCTGGCATACTTTCTAGTAGTACGAATCTGTAACTCCGACAAACTCCCAAGTCAGAGTCTTCCTCAAATTTTGACTTTAACCAAAAAAAGCGAAAGCTTGCTTCGCTGTCTAACATCGACATTGAATTCCAAAACAAACAGTCTAATATAAAGAATGTTTTGAAAGTTTTATTATAAACACAGTCCAGAACTGTGATTCCATTGCCTTCTTTGTTTCCCCCTCCTGGAAAATTGCTCTTTAATTTAAAGATGACTTTTCCACTTTTATTGTAACAAATAGTGTTGAAACTATGGGCCACAAGTAGAATCCTAAAGCCTTCAGGGGCGTATTTTACCACCCAGTTTTCGTTGAGATCATCTGGAATATCGGTCAACCATTCTGAAAGCATAAGTTTGAAATATTTCTTTTTTTTTGGATTACTGGTAGTTTCACATTCCATTTGGTCATTTTTGATGCAGGTTTTGATAAGTTTGATGAATTCTACACATTGCTCTCTATTTTTGTCAGTCAACTGGTGCCTCCTCTCCTTTTGATTGTCAAGGAAAGCTATCCTTCTTTGCTTTTGTGACAATTCTAGGTTGCCGCTACATTTGTACAAATTCGAGAAGGGCCAGCAAGTTCCTGTGCTTGTTGCGAGTGCAAAGTCAGGTGATTCCATTTCTCTGGAAATGAGATGATGGGGCTATTCCGCAGTTTCCTCACTCAAAGTTCAATCTCACTGAAAGCTGAAAGTCAAGTGCTCAGTTCGTTCATTAGCAGAATAATGAAAATTTACGATTATTTTATTACACAACTGTTATATTTCTATATTATTGATTATTTTATCGGCCGGCGTTTTGTTTTGGAAATGTAACTCATATAACCTCTTTTTTCTTCTTCTTTTTTCCTTTTGTGAATTATTAGAGGCGAAAAAAGGAAACCACTAGATGTCGCTGAATAATCCAATATGGCTACCGTTAAGGGTGAACAACATATAATTTTGTTCAACAAATAAAGGCCTTGTGGTGAAATTTGTAAATTTGGTGGATTTTGTAGCTTTGAGATTATTGAGAATTGCAGTTATAAGTATTTTTGAGATAATCCCAGGCTTGTTCAGTTGCATGAAGTTTACAATTACGAGGTGCTACTACTGTTTATGAATAGAATAATTTCAGGTGAAGATGCCAACAGTACAAGTGGATCTTGTGATATAATTTCTTATACTGAAGAAAGAACTGGACCTAAATTGATGGATGTTGCCCCTACTATGTGGTAGATTATCATGAAGAATAAGAAATAAAACTTCTTATGTTTTTATACCACTTTTACTCATAGACATTTTCAAACTATGATGGTCATTATCTTGGTCATTAATAAAACAAAATATTTATATAGAGGCGTTCAGAGTAAATTTTATAATTCCTGCTCGTATTTCCTATTTTAAAAATATCTACCATTCTTGGGTGAATCATGAAAATCCACGAAGAAAATAATTTTCTGTTAAGATTCCAATCTTTTGGTAAAAGACCTATTTTGGTTTTTCCAGTATATTTATTTATTTATTTATCTGAATGAATAGCAATGCTAGTTCACAAAAAGATGTCACAAAATGACAAATGTAATGAGCTACAAACATTGGCCGTAGATTGGTCTTATTAAAATAAATAAATGTTTAAAATTTCAGTAAAATGTATGAACAGAAAAACGCATTGTTGTTATTAACAGCTTACGAATAATAAATAATAAGTTCAAAATTTTATAAATGTTTTAACAAAGGCAAATTAAAACTGAAGAATCATACGCTTTATAATTTCATATCTTTATATCTTGAAAAAACACATCTATTTTCATTTGAATTTCATGTTCTCTCTCCTGCAGTCTCATTTTATCCCTCACTTGGCATGTTTTCTAAGTCTTCCTCCATTGGGTTCTTCAACCTAAAATTACATGTAAAACTCCCATCACATTTTTATGAATATAATAAAGTCTCTTGAATGAGCAAATTAATTTTTCAAAGAACGAGGCCAAAAAGTACCTAATTTTCAATCAGCTTGAATCAAAATCAGTAATAAGGTTTGTATCTACATGAAACTTAAAATTAACTTTGAATAGGTTACAGATAAATTATTGAAATAAGAAATAAATTATGGTCGATTTATGCACACTTACTTAAGAATTATATCAAATACTAGAACTAAGAGTTCATCAATAGGGAAACTACGCAAGCATTTATCGAACTATTACTAGTACTAAGAACATACACACTGGTTCACTGTTAGTTCCAGTTTTTTAGTCTTAGGTTTAGTTATAAAGTAGGGGTGCATAAATCGACTTTCACCTATTTTTACAATCTATTTGTTGACTCACCATTTTCTTTGACTTCTGTTAACCTTTTACTGTGTTTTTCAATATTTTAATAAGGAATCTTTTGACTGGAAATTACTCCTTTTTTGAGTTTTCTCTTAATTGTTAGAGGTGTAGCTGTAACAAATCATAACAATTGAGCTTTGCATTGCATTTGAAACAATGTATTTACCATGTAAACAATAGTCTTTGTCTTGGAAGTGGAGACTGCAAACATGCATATTTTGCGTTATAAATTTTCTAATCTTGGGCACTGTCTTCCATTTGAAACAAAGCTTTCTATGACCAAGTGGACATTTATGAAGACTGATATTTGATTGCAATAAGATGAACATTGAGGTACAGAACAAAATTTCCGCGATTTGGTAGGTAGGTTTTTATAAATATTCCGCATGT
The DNA here is from genome assembly GCA_958298965.1 of Chrysolina haemoptera. Taxonomy (NCBI): domain Eukaryota; kingdom Metazoa; phylum Arthropoda; class Insecta; order Coleoptera; family Chrysomelidae; genus Chrysolina; species Chrysolina haemoptera. The sequence goes on along the minus strand of OY282587.1, from coordinate 2,019,738 downwards.
TTATATTCACAAACACCAAACAGCTAAACACTACAGTTCACATATGGTCAATTCTAAGAACTTTTAGGTGTTTATCTAATCAGAAAAACTGGAAATCTAAGAAATTTTAGCTAGTCGTTTACACGGTTAACAATGTGCCATTCTTTGTTGTACACACCTACGGTAGTTGCTGGCATACTTGTTAGATGGTGTACACTTCGATTTTTTAGCCTATACAAATGAAATAGATACATTACCACTTATGGCAGAAGGACTCGATCTGCTTTGTATCAGTTCAACCGAATAATTATAGATGTCGCACTCTTTGCGCAGATTTCAATCAGCCAATTCAATTGCCGGATCACAACTGAGTGCATAGTTCTACAACCGAGCCCAATAAAAAAAAAAAAAAGGCAGTTATCTAGGTTACGCTTCGTTTGTTCCAAAGTGTCTAGACTCTAGCCGTACCATTCTACTTGATCCCGCAGTTCGGCATGCGCGATAATGGAATGACCACCCTTCCAGTACTACCACCCACTTGGTCAATTACATTTTAATTCGAGTTGTGCGCATGCGGGATCAAAAGTAGAATTGGTACGGCTAGACGTCTGTCTTGTGGTTTGTTCAACTTAACCTCACTTCAGACACTGCTGTTGTAAAAGTGCAAAGTAAAAAGCAAAAGAGTCTAGTTTCAATTCTGCAGTTAATGAATTTAATATCCAAAATCTATTATTACATACAGGTTACGACGTAAGCCTTAAAGTATAAAATGGATGCCTATGATGTATTTAAGAAGCTGAGCCGTGGTGCGAAGTTTTCCAAAAAACCGAGTTCGGTGGTAAGTTGCTTCGTCAGTTTCTTCATTCCTCATCTCATTTTGAAACTTATTCATTCAAGGGAGATGCCAAACCAAAACATGATCGTCTCACAATACAAAACCACACTGAGGTATCGACCGAAAATAATAATATCAACAAACAACAGTCTTTTAAAATAAAAGAGGAAAACGAACCTCAGGAAGAACCAATAACATTGCTCAGTGGATTGAATACTGTTAAGAAAGGAAAGAAACGTAAACTCGAGAACGATGATCACAAATTAAAGCATTTGAAAGAGGAGAAGGTTTGTATAAAGAATCATCATAAGCAAGGCAATTCTGTAACTACAACTTATTTCAGATAAGACACTTCAGAAATATAAACAACATCAGTGTTGTTGGTCGCAGGGTTCCAGAACCATCCCAATCTTTTGATGAATTTGAGGTTGAAGCTGACATCATTGAGAACTTGAAGAAGTGTGGGTATGAGGAACCCACACCAATTCAGAAACAGGCAGTGCCGTTAATGCTAGAGGTATTGTCAATTGAACCAGAATTTTTTTTATTTTTTTTCTATAGAGGAATAATAAATATATAGGAATAATTAAATAACTATTGAAAGATAAGTTTTGTTTTAAATGATACTATTTTCAGGGAAGGCAAATCCTAGCTTGCGCCCCCACCGGATCTGGAAAAACTGCAGCTTTTCTAATTCCCATTATAACATCTTTGGCTGGTCCGCAACGTCAAGGGTTTAGAGCCTTGATATTGTGTCCCACAAGAGAACTGGCCAAACAGACCCAGAGAGAGTGTGTAAGGCTGTCTGAAGGTAGAGGTCTTCGAGTACATGTAATCAGCAAAATCAAGAGAGCTATGAGTCAGTATGGTCCTAACAGCTCTCAGAAATATGGTGAGTACACATTCTTGTAGACATTACATTTTTACAGATGAAGACGTCAGAGGAAAGACTCTCTGGGGTCCTATTCTTGAACTTGTATGCAAATTCTATTTATTGTTTCACACCAATACACAAGAAATATGTATATTTGTCTCTTTTATTCCTAATAGTTCCCTGATTACAACTTGTTGCTTTTGAAATACTTTCCGTACTTGGATATGTGAAAATGATCATGATTGGAAATATTCCGGCCAAACTCTTTTGTATGAACTTTATTTCTTTTACAGATATTCTGGTAACGACTCCAAATAGGCTATGCTTCTTGTTGAAACAGGATCCTCCTGCGGTTAGTCTGAAAAAGTAAGTACACTGTAGAAAAAATTCATTTTCAGAATACACTCATCATTGATCGTCATCGTATTTTTTCAGCGTGCAATGGTTCATCATCGACGAAGCTGACAAACTCTTTGAGTCCGGAAACAGAGGTTTCCGTGATCAGCTCAACGAGATCATGAAAGCCTGCTCAGGGAAAGATAGAAAAATCGCCATGTTCAGCGCCACCTATACGCCCGTTGTGGCAAAATGGTGCGTTCACAACATGAAAGGACTCGTAAGAGTGACTGTAGGCCAAAGGTAAGGGGAAACACGAAAATTTTAATAGGGAGTACTTCAGGTGTCAGTATTGTGTGTCCTTTTTGTTTTTCAGGAATGCAGCAACCGATTTGGTGGAACAAGAACTTCTTTTCGTCGGGAACGAACAGGGCAAACTGTTGGCGTTCAGAGACCTGGTGAGGAAAGGTCTGCAGCCGCCTGTCCTTGTGTTCGTCCAAAGCAAAGAAAGAGCTCAGCAGTTATTCAATGAGCTTATATACGATGGCATAAATGTCGACGCGATTCACGCAGACAGAACGCAGTTGCAGGTAAGCATTTATTTTTCGAATCGCGACTCGTTTAATCGGAAGTTTGTGACTCCGAATTAGAATTTCAACATTCCGACTTTTCCGAATTTCATAAATCCTATTTAGTGAGAAGCGCCGGGTACGCTGGTAGAACCAGTCGTTGAAGGGCCTAAGAAATATTTTTGGCGCCAAAAAATCCATTTGAAAACTGATTCAGAGCTGACCAACTCGAGAACGGTTAGAGATAGAACAATTCTGCGAACGCCAATCGATTCAGAATGGCCGAATCAGTATATATTGTGAATATCGAGTCAATGGAAAAATTAAAAATTACTCGGAAAAAGTTGAAAGGGGGTTACCCCTAAAAATCATGAAAAATACTAAGTCGTCACATCGATTTGGAATTTGCACTATATACGTGAAATTTCATGCTCATTCCGAAAATGTATGATTTCTATAGGCTCAGATAAGTCAGATATAAGATTTAGCCGGAAAAGAGTGTTTAAGGTAGAAGATCCAATTTTATGAGATTTTTTATTTTTCATTTTTCGAATTTCAAATTTTTGTCCTCCAACGAATTTTGACGTGCTGATTCCGAATCTTTGAACGAAAATGTCGAAAACTCATCAGAAATATTTTTGGCGCCAAAAAAACCATTTGAAAACTGATTCAGAGCTGACCAACTCGAGAACGGTTAGAGACAGACCAATTCTGCGAACGCCAATCGATTCAGAATGGCCGAATTAGTATATACTGAGAATTTGAACGGAAAAAATCGACGGACATAAAAGTCGAGTATATTATTTATTTACCATACATAATTTTTTGCACTTTTTTATTTTTAATTTTTTTAATTTCAAATATTTTTCCTCTAACGTATTTTGAAGTGCTGATTCCGAATCTTTGAACGAAAATGTCGAAAACTCATCAGAAATATTTTTGGCGCCAAAAAAACCATTTGAAAACTGATTCAGAGCTGACCAACTCGAGAACGGTTAGAGACAGACCAATTCTGCGAACGCCAATCGATTCAGAATGGCCAGATCAGTATATATTGTGAATATCGAGTAAATGGAAAAATTAAAAATTACTCGAAAAAAGTTGAAAGGGGGTTACCCCTAAAAATCATGAAAAATACTAAGTCGTCACATCGATTTGGAATTTGCACTATATACGTGAAATTTCATGCTCATTCCGAAAATGTATGATTTCTATAGGCTCAGATAAGTCAGATATAAGATTTAGCCGGAAAAGCGTGTTTAAGGTAGAAGATCCAATTTTATGAGATTTTTTATTTTTCATTTTTCGAATTTCAAATTTTTGTCCTCCAACGAATTTTGACGTGCTGATTCCGAATCTTTGAACGAAAATGTCGAAAACTCATCAGAAATATTTTTGGCGCCAAAAAAACCATTTGAAAACTGATTCAGAGCTGACCAACTCGAGAACGGTTAGAGACAGACCAATTCTGCGAACGCCAATCGATTCAGAATGGCCAGATCAGTATATATTGTGAATATCGAGTAAATGGAAAAATTAAAAATTACTCGAAAAAAGTTGAAAGGGGGTTACCCCTAAAAATCATGAAAAATACTAAGTCGTCACATCGATTTGGAATTTGCACTATATACGTGAAATTTCATGCTCATTCCGAAAATGTATGATTTCTATAGGCTCAGATAAGTCAGATATAGGATTTAGCCGGAAAAGAGTGTTTAAGGTAGAAGATCCAATTTTATGAGATTTTTTATTTTTCATTTTTCGAATTTCAAATTTTTGTCCTCCAACGAATTTTGACGTGCTGATTCCGAATCTTTGAACGGAAATGTCGAAAACTCATCAGAAATATTTTTGGCGCCAAAAAAACCATTTGAAAACTGATTCAGAGCTGACCAACTCTAGAACGGTTAGAGACAGACCAATTCTGCGAACGCCAATCGATTCAGAGTGGCCGAATTAGTATATACTAATTTGAACGGAAAAAATCGACGGACATAAAAGTCGAGTATATTATTTATTTGCCATACATAATTTTTTGCACTTTTTTATTTTTAATTTTTTTAATTTCAAATATTTTTCTCTTACGTATATTGAAGTGCTGATTCCGAATCTTTGAACGAAAATGTCGAAAACTCATCAGAAATATTTTTGGCGCCAAAAAAACCATTTGAAAACTGATTCAGAGCTGACCAACTCGAGAACGGTTAGAGATAGAACAATTCTGCGAACGCCAATCGATTCAGAATGGCCGAATTAGTATATACTGAGAATTTGAACGGAAAAAATCGACGGACATAAAAGTCGAGTATATTATTTATTTACCATACATAATTTTTTGCACTTTTTTATTTTTAATTTTTTTAATTTCAAATATTTTTCCTCTAACGTATTTTGAAGTGCTGATTCCGAATCTTTGAACGAAAATGTCGAAAACTCATCAGAAATATTTTTGGCGCCAAAAAAACCATTTGAAAACTGATTCAGAGCTGACCAATTCGAGAACGGTTAGAGATAGAACAATTCTGCGAACGCCAATCGATTCAGAATGGCCGAATTAGTATATACTGAGAATTTGAACGGAAAAAATCGACGGACATGAAAGTCGAGTATATTATTTATTTACCATACATAATTTTTTGCACTTTTTTATTTTTAATTTTTTTAATTTCAAATATTTTTCCTCTAACGTATTTTGAAGTGCTGATTCCGAATCTTTGAACGAAAATGTCGAAAACTCATCAGAAATATTTTTGGCGCCAAAAAAACCATTTGAAAACTGATTCAGAGCTGACCAACTCGAGAACGGTTAGAGACAGACCAATTCTGCGAACGCCAATCGATTCAGAATGGCCAGATCAGTATATATTGTGAATATCGAGTAAATGGAAAAATTAAAAATTACTCGAAAAAAGTTGAAAGGGGGTTACCCCTAAAAATCATGAAAAATACTAAGTCGTCACATCGATTTGGAATTTGCACTATATACGTGAAATTTCATGCTCATTCCGAAAATGTATGATTTCTATAGGCTCAGATAAGTCAGATATAAGATTTAGCCGGAAAAGCGTGTTTAAGGTAGAAGATCCAATTTTATGAGATTTTTTATTTTTCATTTTTCGAATTTCAAATTTTTGTCCTCCAACGAATTTTGACGTGCTGATTCCGAATCTTTGAACGAAAATGTCGAAAACTCATCAGAAATATTTTTGGCGCCAAAAAAACCATTTGAAAACTGATTCAGAGCTGACCAACTCGAGAACGGTTGACAGACCAATTCTGCGAACGCCAATCGATTCAGAATGGCCAGATCAGTATATATTGTGAATATCGAGTAAATGGAAAAATTAAAAATTACTCGAAAAAAGTTGAAAGGGGGTTACCCCTAAAAATCATGAAAAATACTAAGTCGTCACATCGATTTGGAATTTGCACTATATACGTGAAATTTCATGCTCATTCCGAAAATGTATGATTTCTATAGGCTCAGATAAGTCAGATATAAGATTTAGCCGGAAAAGAGTGTTTAAGGTAGAAGATCCAATTTTATGAGATTTTTTATTTTTCATTTTTCGAATTTCAAATTTTTGTCCTCCAACGAATTTTGACGTGCTGATTCCGAATCTTTGAACGAAAATGTCGAAAACTCATCAGAAATATTTTTGGCGCCAAAAAAACCATTTGAAAACCGATTCAGAGCTGACCAACTCGAGAACGGTTAGAGACAGACCAATTCTGCGAACGCCAATCGATTCAGAATGACCAGATCAGTATATATTGTGAATATCGAGTAAATGGAAAAATTAAAAATTACTCGAAAAAAGTTGAAAGGGGGTTACCCCTAAAAATCATGAAAAATACTAAGTCGTCACATCGATTTGGAATTTGCACTATATACGTGAAATTTCATGCTCATTCCGAAAATGTATGATTTCTATAGGCTCAGATAAGTCAGATATAAGATTTAGCCGGAAAAGCGTGTTTAAGGTAGAAGATCCAATTTTATGAGATTTTTTATTTTTCATTTTTCGAATTTCAAATTTTTGTCCTCCAACGAATTTTGACGTGCTGATCCCGAATCTTTGAACGAAAATGTCGAAAACTCATCAGAAATATTTTTGGCGCCAAAAAAACCATTTGAAAACTGATTCAGAGCTGACCAACTCGAGAACGGTTGACAGACCAATTCTGCGAACGCCAATCGATTCAGAATGGCCAGATCAGTATATATTGTGAATATCGAGTAAATGGAAAAATTAAAAATTACTCGAAAAAAGTTGAAAGGGGGTTACCCCTAAAAATCATGAAAAATACTAAGTCGTCACATCGATTTGGAATTTGCACTATATACGTGAAATTTCATGCTCATTCCGAAAATGTATGATTTCTATAGGCTCAGATAAGTCAGATATAAGATTTAGCCGGAAAAGAGTGTTTAAGGTAGAAGATCCAATTTTATGAGATTTTTTATTTTTCATTTTTCGAATTTCAAATTTTTGTCCTCCAACGAATTTTGACGTGCTGATTCCGAATCTTTGAACGAAAATGTCGAAAACTCATCAGAAATATTTTTGGCGCCAAAAAAACCATTTGAAAACCGATTCAGAGCTGACCAACTCGAGAACGGTTAGAGACAGACCAATTCTGCGAACGCCAATCGATTCAGAATGACCAGATCAGTATATATTGTGAATATCGAGTAAATGGAAAAATTAAAAATTACTCGAAAAAAGTTGAAAGGGGGTTACCCCTTAAAATCATGAAAAATACTAAGTCGTCACATCGATTTGGAATTTGCACTATATACGTGAAATTTCATGCTCATTCCGAAAATGTATGATTTCTATAGGCTCAGATAAGTCAGATATAAGATTTAGCCGGAAAAGCGTGTTTAAGGTAGAAGATCCAATTTTATGAGATTTTTTATTTTTCATTTTTCGAATTTCAAATTTTTGTCCTCCAACGAATTTTGACGTGCTGATTCCGAATCTTTGAACGAAAATGTCGAAAACTCATCAGAAATATTTTTGGCGCCAAAAAAACCATTTGAAAACTGATTCAGAGCTGACCAACTCGAGAACGGTTAGAGACAGACCAATTCTGCGAACGCCAATCGATTCAGAATGGCCAGATCAGTATATATTGTGAATATCGAGTAAATGGAAAAATTAAAAATTACTCGAAAAAAGTTGAAAGGGGGTTACCCCTAAAAATCATGAAAAATACTAAGTCGTCACATCGATTTGGAATTTGCACTATATACGTGAAATTTCATGCTCATTCCGAAAATGTATGATTTCTATAGGCTCAGATAAGTCAGATATAGGATTTAGCCGGAAAAGAGTGTTTAAGGTAGAAGATCCAATTTTATGAGATTTTTTATTTTTCATTTTTCGAATTTCAAATTTTTGTCCTCCAACGAATTTTGACGTGCTGATTCCGAATCTTTGAACGGAAATGTCGAAAACTCATCAGAAATATTTTTGGCGCCAAAAAAACCATTTGAAAACTGATTCAGAGCTGACCAACTCTAGAACGGTTAGAGACAGACCAATTCTGCGAACGCCAATCGATTCAGAGTGGCCGAATTAGTATATACTAATTTGAACGGAAAAAATCGACGGACATAAAAGTCGAGTATATTATTTATTTGCCATACATAATTTTTTGCACTTTTTTATTTTTAATTTTTTTAATTTCAAATATTTTTCTCTTACGTATATTGAAGTGCTGATTCCGAATCTTTGAACGAAAATGTCGAAAACTCATCAGAAATATTTTTGGCGCCAAAAAAACCATTTGAAAACTGATTCAGAGCTGACCAACTCGAGAACGGTTAGAGATAGAACAATTCTGCGAACGCCAATCGATTCAGAATGGCCGAATTAGTATATACTGAGAATTTGAACGGAAAAAATCGACGGACATAAAAGTCGAGTATATTATTTATTTACCATACATAATTTTTTGCACTTTTTTATTTTTAATTTTTTTAATTTCAAATATTTTTCCTCTAACGTATTTTGAAGTGCTGATTCCGAATCTTTGAACGAAAATGTCGAAAACTCATCAGAAATATTTTTGGCGCCAAAAAAACCATTTGAAAACTGATTCAGAGCTGACCAATTCGAGAACGGTTAGAGATAGAACAATTCTGCGAACGCCAATCGATTCAGAATGGCCGAATTAGTATATACTGAGAATTTGAACGGAAAAAATCGACGGACATGAAAGTCGAGTATATTATTTATTTACCATACATAATTTTTTGCACTTTTTTATTTTTAATTTTTTTAATTTCAAATATTTTTCCTCTAACGTATTTTGAAGTGCTGATTCCGAATCTTTGAACGAAAATGTCGAAAACTCATCAGAAATATTTTTGGCGCCAAAAAAACCATTTGAAAACTGATTCAGAGCTGACCAACTCGAGAACGGTTAGAGACAGACCAATTCTGCGAACGCCAATCGATTCAGAATGGCCAGATCAGTATATATTGTGAATATCGAGTAAATGGAAAAATTAAAAATTACTCGAAAAAAGTTGAAAGGGGGTTACCCCTAAAAATCATGAAAAATACTAAGTCGTCACATCGATTTGGAATTTGCACTATATACGTGAAATTTCATGCTCATTCCGAAAATGTATGATTTCTATAGGCTCAGATAAGTCAGATATAAGATTTAGCCGGAAAAGAGTGTTTAAGGTAGAAGATCCAATTTTATGAGATTTTTTATTTTTCATTTTTCGAATTTCAAATTTTTGTCCTCCAACGAATTTTGCCGTGCTGATTCCGAATCTTTGAACGAAAATGTCGAAAACTCATCAGAAATATTTTTGGCGCCAAAAAAACCATTTGAAAACCGATTCAGAGCTGACCAACTCGAGAACGGTTAGAGACAGACCAATTCTGCGAACGCCAATCGATTCAGAATGACCAGATCAGTATATATTGTGAATATCGAGTAAATGGAAAAATTAAAAATTACTCGAAAAAAGTTGAAAGGGGGTTTACCCCTAAAAATCATGAAAAATACTAAGTCGTCACATCGATTTGGAATTTGCACTATATACGTGAAATTTCATGCTCATTCCGAAAATGTATGATTTCTATAGGCTCAGATAAGTCAGATATAAGATTTAGCCGGAAAAGAGTGTTTAAGGTAGAAGATCCAATTTTATGAGATTTTTTATTTTTCATTTTTCGAATTTCAAATTTTTGTCCTCCAACGAATTTTGACGTGCTGATTCCGAATCTTTGAACGAAAATGTCGAAAACTCATCAGAAATATTTTTGGCGCCAAAAAAACCATTTGAAAACTGATTCAGAGCTGACCAACTCGAGAACGGTTAGAGACAGACCAATTCTGCGAACGCCAATCGATTCAGAGTGGCCGAATTAGTATATACTAATTTGAACAGAAAAAATCGACGGACATAAAAGTCGAGTATATTATTTATTTACCATACATAATTTTTTGCACTTTTTTATTTTTAATTTTTTTAATTTCAAATATTTTTCCTCTAACGTATTTTGAAGTGCTGATTCCGAATCTTTGAACGAAAATGTCGAAAACTCATCAGAAATATTTTTGGCGCCAAAAAATCCATTTGAAAACTGATTCAGAGCTGACCAACTCGAGAACGGTTAGAGACAGACCAATTCTGCGAACGCCAATCGATTCAGAATGGCCAGATCAGTATATATTGTGAATATCGAGTAAATGGAAAAATTAAAAATTACTCGAAAAAAGTTGAAAGGGGGTTACCCCTTAAAATCATGAAAAATACTAAGTCGTCACATCGATTTGGAATTTGCACTATATACGTGAAATTTCATGCTCATTCCGAAAATGTATGATTTCTATAGGCTCAGATAAGTCAGATATAGGATTTAGCCGGAAAAGAGTGTTTAAGGTAGAAGATCCAATTTTATGAGATTTTTTATTTTTCATTTTTCGAATTTCAAATTTTTGTCCTCCAACGAATTTTGACGTGCTGATTCCGAATCTTTGAACGAAAATGTCGAAAACTCATCAGAAATATTTTTGGCGCCAAATAATCCATTTGAAAACTGATTCAGAGCTGACCAACTCGAGAACGGTTAGAGATAGACCAATTCTGCGAACGCCAATCGATTCAGAGTGGCCGAATTAGTATATACTGAGAATTTGAACGGAATAAATCGACGGACATAAAAGTCGAGTATATTATTTATTTACCATACATAATTTTTTGCACTTTTTTATTTTTAATTTTTTTAATTTCAAATATTTTTCTCTTACGTATATTGAAGTGCTGATTCCGAATCTTTGAACGAAAATGTCGAAAACTCATCAGAAATATTTTTGGCGCCAAAAAAACCATTTGAAAACTGATTCAGAGCTGACCAACTCGAGAACGGTTAGAGATAGAACAATTCTGCGAACGCCAATTGATTCAGAATGGCCGAATTAGTATATACTGAGAATTTGAACGGAAAAAATCGACGGACATAAAAGTCGAGTATATTATTTATTTACCATACATAATTTTTTGCACTTTTTTATTTTTAATTTTTTTAATTTCAAATATATTTCCTCTAACGTATTTTGAAGTGCTGATTCCGAATCTTTGAACGAAAATGTCGAAAACTCATCAGAAATATTTTTGGCGCCAAAAAAACCATTTGAAAACTGATTCAGAGCTGACCAACTCGAGAACGGTTAGAGACAGACCAATTCTGCGAACGCCAATCGATTCAGAATGGCCAGATCAGTATATATTGTGAATATCGAGTAAATGGAAAAATTAAAAATTACTCGAAAAAAGTTGAAAGGGGACCCCTAAAAATCATGAAAAATACTAAGTCGTCACATCGATTTGGAATTTGCACTATATACGTGAAATTTCATGCTCATTCCGAAAATGTATGATTTCTATAGGCTCAGATAAGTCAGATATAAGATTTAGCCGGAAAAGCGTGTTTAAGGTAGAAGATCCAATTTTATGAGATTTTTTATTTTTCATTTTTCGAATTTCAAATTTTTGTCCTCCAACGAATTTTGACGTGCTGATTCCGAATCTTTGAACGAAAATGTCGAAAACTCATCAGAAATATTTTTGGCGCCAAAAAAACCATTTGAAAACTGATTCAGAGCTGACCAACTCGAGAACGGTTAGAGACAGACCAATTCTGCGAACGCCAATCGATTCAGAATGGCCAGATCAGTATATATTGTGAATATCGAGTAAATGGAAAAATTAAAAATTACTCGAAAAAAGTTGAAAGGGGGTTTACCCCTAAAAATCATGAAAAATACTAAGTCGTCACATCGATTTGGAATTTGCACTATATACGTGAAATTTCATGCTCATTCCGAAAATGTATGATTTCTATAGGCTCAGATAAGTCAGATATAAGATTTTCCGGAAAAGAGTGTTTAAGGTAGAAGATCCAATTTTATGAGATTTTTTATTTTTCATTTTTCGAATTTCAAATTTTTGTCCTCCAACGAATTTTGACGTGCTGATTCCGAATCTTTGAACGAAAATGTCGAAAACTCATCAGAAATATTTTTGGCGCCAAAAAAACCATTTGAAAACTGATTCAGAGCTGACCAACTCGAGAACGGTTAGAGACAGACCAATTCTGCGAACGCCAATCGATTCAGAGTGGCCGAATTAGTATATACTAATTTGAACAGAAAAAATCGACGGACATAAAAGTCGAGTATATTATTTATTTACCATACATAATTTTTTGCACTTTTTTATTTTTAATTTTTTTAATTTCAAATATTTTTCCTCTAACGTATTTTGAAGTGCTGATTCCGAATCTTTGAACGAAAATGTCGAAAACTCATCAGAAATATTTTTGGCGCCAAAAAATCCATTTGAAAACTGATTCAGAGCTGACCAACTCGAGAACGGTTAGAGACAGACCAATTCTGCGAACGCCAATCGATTCAGAATGGCCAGATCAGTATATATTGTGAATATCGAGTAAATGGAAAAATTAAAAATTACTCGAAAAAAGTTGAAAGGGGGTTACCCCTAAAAATCATGAAAAATACTAAGTCGTCACATCGATTTGGAATTTGCACTATATACGTGAAATTTCATGCTCATTCCGAAAATGTATGATTTCTATAGGCTCAGATAAGTCAGATATAAGATTTAGCCGGAAAAGAGTGTTTAAGGTAGAAGATCCAATTTTATGAGATTTTTTATTTTTCATTTTTCGAATTTCAAATTTTTGTCCTCCAACGAATTTTGACGTGCTGATTCCGAATCTTTGAACGAAAATGTCGAAAACTCATCAGAAATATTTTTGGCGCCAAAAAAACCATTTGAAAACTGATTCAGAGCTGACCAACTCGAGAACGGTTAGAGACAGACCAATTCTGCGAACGCCAATCGATTCAGAATGGCCAGATCAGTATATATTGTGAATATCGAGTAAATGGAAAAATTAAAAATTACTCGAAAAAAGTTGAAAGGGGGTTACCCCTAAAAATCATGAAAAATACTAAGTCGTCACATCGATTTGGAATTTGCACTATATACGTGAAATTTCATGCTCATTCCGAAAATGTATGATTTCTATAGGCTCAGATAAGTCAGATATAAGATTTAGCCGGAAAAGAGTGTTTAAGGTAGAAGATCCAATTTTATGAGATTTTTTATTTTTCATTTTTCGAATTTCAAATTTTTGTCCTCCAACGAATTTTGACGTGCTGATTCCGAATCTTTGAACGAAAATGTCGAAAACTCATCAGAAATATTTTTGGCGCCAAAAAAACCATTTGAAAACTGATTCAGAGCTGACCAACTCGAGAACGGTTAGAGACAGACCAATTCTGCGAACGCCAATCGATTCAGAGTGGCCGAATTCGTATATACTAATTTGAACGGAAAAAATCGACGGACATAAAAGTCGAGTATATTATTTATTTACCATACATCATTTTTTGCACTTTTTTATTTTTCATTTTTTTAATTTAAAATATTTTTTCTCCAACGTATTTTGAAGTGCTGATTCCGAATCTTTGAACGAAAATGTCGAAAACTCATCAGAAATATTTTTGGCGCCAAAAAAACCATTTGAAAACTGATTCAGAGCTGACCAACTCGAGAACGGTTGACAGACCAATTCTGCGAACGCCAATCGATTCAGAATGGCCAGATCAGTATATATTGTGAATATCGAGTAAATGGAAAAATTTAAAATTACTCGAAAAAAGTTGAAAGGGGGTTACCCCTAAAAATCATGAAAAATACTAAGTCGTCACATCGATTTGGAATTTGCACTATATACGTGAAATTTCATGCTCATTCCGAAAATGTATGATTTCTATAGGCTCAGATAAGTCAGATATAGGATTTAGCCGGAAAACAGTGTTTAAGGTAGAAGATCCAATTTTATGAGATTTTTTATTTTTCATTTTTCGAATTTCAAATTTTTGTCCTCCAACGAATTTTGACGTGCTGATTCCGAATCTTTGAACGAAAATGTCGAAAACTCATCAGAAATATTTTTGGCGCCAAAAAATCCATTTGAAAACTGATTCAGAGCTGACCAACTCGAGAACGGTTAGAGATAGACCAATTCTGCGAACGCCAATCGATTCAGAGTGGCCGAATTAGTATATACTGAGAATTTGAACGGAATAAATCGACGGACATAAAAGTCGAGTATATTATTTATTTACCATACATAATTTTTTGCACTTTTTTATTTTTAATTTTTTTAATTTCAAATATTTTTCTCTTACGTATATTGAAGTGCTGATTCCGAATCTTTGAACGAAAATGTCGAAAACTCATCAGAAATATTTTTGGCGCCAAAAAAACCATTTGAAAACTGATTCAGAGCTGACCAACTCGAGAACGGTTAGAGATAGAACAATTCTGCGAACGCCAATCGATTCAGAATGGCCGAATTAGTATATACTGAGAATTTGAACGGAAAAAATCGACGGACATAAAAGTCGAGTATATTATTTATTTACCATACATAATTTTTTGCACTTTTTTATTTTTAATTTTTTTAATTTCAAATATTTTTCCTCTAACGTATTTTGAAGTGCTGATTCCGAATCTTTGAACGAAAATGTCGAAAACTCATCAGAAATATTTTTGGCGCCAAAAAAACCATTTGGAAACTGATTCAGAGCTGACCAATTCGAGAACGGTTAGAGATAGAACAATTCTGCGAACGCCAATCGATTCAGAATGGCCGAATTAGTATATACTGAGAATTTGAACGGAAAAAATCGACGGACATAAAAGTCGAGTATATTATTTATTTACCATACATAATTTTTTGCACTTTTTTATTTTTAATTTTTTTAATTTCAAATATTTTTCCTCTAACGTATTTTGAAGTGCTGATTCCGAATCTTTGAACGAAAATGTCGAAAACTCATCAGAAATATTTTTGGCGCCAAAAAAACCATTTGAAAACTGATTCAGAGCTGACCAACTCGAGAACGGTTAGAGACAGACCAATTCTGCGAACGCCAATCGATTCAGAATGGTCAGATCAGTATATATTGTGAATATCGAGTAAATGGAAAAATTAAAAATTACTCGAAAAAAGTTGAAAGGGGGTTACCCCTAAAAATCATGAAAAATACTAAGTCGTCACATCGATTTGGAATTTGCACTATATATGTGAAATTTCATGCTCATTCCGAAAATATATGATTTCTATAGGCTCAGATAAGTCAGATATAAGATTTAGCCGGAAAAGCGTGTTTAAGGTAGAAGATCCAATTTTATGAGATTTTTTATTTTTCATTTTTCGAATTTCAAATTTTTGTCCTCCAACGAATTTTGACGTGCTGATTCCGAATCTTTGAACGAAAATGTCGAAAACTCATCAGAAATATTTTTGGCGCCAAAAAAACCATTTGAAAACTGATTCAGAGCTGACCAACTCGAGAACGGTTAGAGACAGACCAATTCTGCGAACGCCAATCGATTCAGAATGGCCAGATCAGTATATATTGTGAATATCGAGTAAATGGAAAAATTAAAAATTACTCGAAAAAAGTTGAAAGGGGGTTACCCCTAAAAATCATGAAAAATACTTAGTCGTCACATCGATTTGGAATTTGCACTATATACGTGAAATTTCATGCTCATTCCGAAAATGTATGATTTCTATAGGCTCAGATAAGTCAGATATAAGATTTAGCCGGAAAAGAGTGTTTAAGGTAGAAGATCCAATTTTATGAGATTTTTTATTTTTCATTTTTCGAATTTCAAATTTTTGTCCTCCAACTAATTTTGACGTGCTGATTCCGAATCTTTGAACGAAAATGTCGAAAACTCATCAGAAATATTTTTGGCGCCAAAAAAACCATTTGAAAACTGATTCAGAGCTGACCAACTCGAGAACGGTTAGAGACAGACCAATTCTGCGAACGCCAATCGATTCAGAGTGGCCGAATTAGTATATACTAATTTGAACGGAAAAAATCGACGGACATAAAAGTCGAGTATATTATTTATTTACCATACATAATTTTTTGCACTTTTTTATTTTTAATTTTTTTAATTTCAAATATTTTTCTCTTACGTATATTGAAGTGCTGATTCCGAATCTTTGAACGAAAATGTCGAAAACTCATCAGAAATATTTTTGGCGCCAAAAAAACCATTTGAAAACTGATTCAGAGCTGACCAACTCGAGAACGGTTAGAGATAGAACAATTCTGCGAACGCCAATCGATTCAGAATGGCCGAATTAGTATATACTGAGAATTTGAACGGAAAAAATCGACGGACATAAAAGTCGAGTATATTATTTATTTACCATACATAATTTTTTGCACTTTTTTATTTTTAATTTTTTTAATTTCAAATATTTTTCCTCTAACGTATTTTGAAGTGCTGATTCCGAATCTTTGAACGAAAATGTCGAAAACTCATCAGAAATATTTTTGGCGCCAAAAAAACCATTTGAAAACTGATTCAGAGCTGACCAATTCGAGAACGGTTAGAGATAGAACAATTCTGCGAACGCCAATCGATTCAGAATGGCCGAATTAGTATATACTGAGAATTTGAACGGAAAAAATCGACGGACATAAAAGTCGAGTATATTATTTATTTACCATACATAATTTTTTGCACTTTTTTATTTTTAATTTTTTTAATTTCAAATATTTTTTCTCTAACGTATTTTGAAGTGCTGATTCCGAATCTTTGAACGAAAATGTCGAAAACTCATCAGAAATATTTTTGGCGCCAAAAAAACCATTTGAAAACTGATTCAGAGCTGACCAACTCGAGAACGGTTAGAGACAGACCAATTCTGCGAACGCCAATCGATTCAGAATGGCCAGATCAGTATATATTGTGAATATCGAGTAAATGGAAAAATTAAAAATTACTCGAAAAAAGTTGAAAGGGGGTTACCCCTAAAAATCATGAAAAATACTAAGTCGTCACATCGATTTGGAATTTGCACTATATACGTGAAATTTCATGCTCATTCCGAAAATGTATGATTTCTATAGGCTCAGATAAGTCAGATATAAGATTTAGCCGGAAAAGCGTGTTTAAGGTAGAAGATCCAATTTTATGAGATTTTTTATTTTTCATTTTTCGAATTTCAAATTTTTGTCCTCCAACGAATTTTGACGTGCTGATTCCGAATCTTTGAACGAAAATGTCGAAAACTCATCAGAAATATTTTTGGCGCCAAAAAAACCATTTGAAAACTGATTCAGAGCTGACCAACTCGAGAACGGTTAGAGACAGACCAATTCTGCGAACGCCAATCGATTCAGAATGACCAGATCAGTATATATTGTGAATATCGAGTAAATGGAAAAATTAAAAATTACTCGAAAAAAGTTGAAAGGGGGTTACCCCTAAAAATCATGAAAAATACTAAGTCGTCACATCGATTTGGAATTTGCACTATATACGTGAAATTTCATGCTCATTCCGAAAATGTATGATTTCTATAGGCTCAGATAAGTCAGATATAGGATTTAGCCGGAAAAGAGTGTTTAAGGTAGAAGATCCAATTTTATGAGATTTTTTATTTTTCATTTTTCGAATTTCAAATTTTTGTCCTCCAACGAATTTTGACGTGCTGATTCCGAATCTTTGAACGAAAATGTCGAAAACTCATCAGAAATATTTTTGGCGCCAAAAAATCCATTTGAAAACTGATTCAGAGCTGACCAACTCGAGAACGGTTAGAGATAGACCAATTCTGCGAACGCCAATCGATTCAGAGTGGCCGAATTAGTATATACTGAGAATTTGAACGGAATAAATCGACGGACATAAAAGTCGAGTATATTATTTATTTACCATACATAATTTTTTGCACTTTTTTATTTTTAATTTTTTTAATTTCAAATATTTTTCTCTTACGTATATTGAAGTGCTGATTCCGAATCTTTGAACGAAAATGTCGAAAACTCATCAGAAATATTTTTGGCGCCAAAAAAACCATTTGAAAACTGATTCAGAGCTGACCAACTCGAGAACGGTTAGAGATAGAACAATTCTGCGAACGCCAATCGATTCAGAATGGCCGAATTAGTATATACTGAGAATTTGAACGGAAAAAATCGACGGACATAAAAGTCGAGTATATTATTTATTTACCATACATAATTTTTTGCACTTTTTTATTTTTAATTTTTTTAATTTCAAATATTTTTCCTCTAACGTATTTTGAAGTGCTGATTCCGAATCTTTGAACGAAAATGTCGAAAACTCATCAGAAATATTTTTGGCGCCAAAAAAACCATTTGAAAACTGATTCAGAGCTGACCAATTCGAGAACGGTTAGAGATAGAACAATTCTGCGAACGCCAATCGATTCAGAATGGCCGAATTAGTATATACTGAGAATTTGAACGGAAAAAATCGACGGACATAAAAGTCGAGTATATTATTTATTTACCATACATAATTTTTTGCACTTTTTTATTTTTAACTTTTTTAATTTCAAATATTTTTCCTCTAACGTATTTTGAAGTGCTGATTCCGAATCTTTGAACGAAAATGTCGAAAACTCATCAGAAATATTATTGGCGCCAAAAAAACCATTTGAAAACTGATTCAGAGCTGACCAACTCGAGAACGGTTAGAGACAGACCAATTCTGCGAACGCCAATCGATTCAGAATGGCCAGATCAGTATATATTGTGAATATCGAGTAAATGGAAAAATTAAAAATTACTCGAAAAAAGTTGAAAGGGGGTTACCCCTAAAAATCATGAAAAATACTAAGTCGTCACATCGATTTGGAATTTGCACTATATACGTGAAATTTCATGCTCATTCCGAAAATGTATGATTTCTATAGGCTCAGATAAGTCAGATATAAGATTTAGCCGGAAAAGCGTGTTTAAGGTAGAAGATCCAATTTTATGAGATTTTTTATTTTTCATTTTTCGAATTTCAAATTTTTGTCCTCCAACGAATTTTGACGTGCTGATTCCGAATCTTTGAACGAAAATGTCGAAAACTCATCAGAAATATTTTTGGCGCCAAAAAAACCATTTGAAAACTGATTCAGAGCTGACCAACTCGAGAACGGTTAGAGACAGACCAATTCTGCGAACGCCAATCGATTCAGAATGACCAGATCAGTATATATTGTGAATATCGAGTAAATGGAAAAATTAAAAATTACTCGAAAAAAGTTGAAAGGGGGTTACCCCTAAAAATCATGAAAAATACTAAGTCGTCACATCGATTTGGAATTTGCACTATATACGTGAAATTTCATGCTCATTCCGAAAATGTATGATTTCTATAGGCTCAGATAAGTCAGATATAAGATTTAGCCGGAAAAGAGTGTTTAAGGTAGAAGATCCAATTTTATGAGATTTTTTATTTTTCATTTTTCGAATTTCAAATTTTTGTCCTCCAACGAATTTTGACGTGCTGATTCCGAATCTTTGAACGAAAATGTCGAGAACTCATCAGAAATATTTTTGGCGCCAAAAAATCCATTTGAAAACTGATTCAGAGCTGACCAACTCGAGAACGGTTAGAGATAGAACAATTCTGCGAACGCCAATCGATTCAGAATGGCCGAATTAGTATATACTGAGAATTTGAACGGAAAAAATCGACGGACATAAAAGTCGAGTATATTATTTATTTACCATACATAATTTTTTGCACTTTTTTATTTTTAATTTTTTTAATTTCAAATATTTTTCCTCTAACGTATTTTGAAGTGCTGATTCCGAATCTTTGAACGAAAATGTCGAAAACTCATCAGAAATATTTTTGGCGCCAAAAAAACCATTTGAAAACTGATTCAGAGCTGACCAACTCGAGAACGGTTAGAGACAGACCAATTCTGCGAACGCCAATCGATTCAGAATGGCCAGATCAGTATATATTGTGAATATCGAGTAAATGGAAAAATTAAAAATTACTCGAAAAAAGTTGAAAGGGGGTTACCCCTAAAAATCATGAAAAATACTAAGTCGTCACATCGATTTGGAATTTGCACTATATACGTGAAATTTCATGCTCATTCCGAAAATGTATGATTTCTATAGGCTCAGATAAGTCAGATATAAGATTTAGCCGGAAAAGCGTGTTTAAGGTAGAAGATCCAATTTTACGAGATTTTTTATTTTTCATTTTTCGAATTTCAAATTTTTGTCCTCCAACGAATTTTGACGTGCTGATTCCGAATCTTTGAACGAAAATGTCGAAAACTCATCAGAAATATTTTTGGCGCCAAAAAAACCATTTGAAAACTGATTCAGAGCTGACCAACTCGAGAACGGTTAGAGACAGACCAATTCTGCGAACGCCAATCGATTCAGAATGGCCAGATCAGTATATATTGTGAATATCGAGTAAATGGAAAAATTAAAAATTACTCGAAAAAAGTTGAAAGGGGGTTACCCCTAAAAATCATGAAAAATACTAAGTCGTCACATCGATTTGGAATTTGCACTATATACGTGAAATTTCATGCTCATTCCGAAAATGTATGATTTCTATAGGCTCAGATAAGTCAGATATAAGATTTAGCCGGAAAAGAGTGTTTAAGGTAGAAGATCCAATTTTATGAGATTTTTTATTTTTCATTTTTCGAATTTCAAATTTTTGTCCTCCAACGAATTTTGACGTGCTGATTCCGAATCTTTGAACGAAAATGTCGAAAACTCATCAGAAATATTTTTGGCGCCAAAAAAACCATTTGAAAACTGATTCAGAGCTGACCAACTCGAGAACGGTTGACAGACCAATTCTGCGAACGCCAATCGATTCAGAATGGCCAGATCAGTATATATTGTGAATATCGAGTAAATGGAAAAATTTAAAATTACTCGAAAAAAGTTGAAAGGGGGTTACCCCTAAAAATCATGAAAAATACTAAGTCGTCACATCGATTTGGAATTTGCACTATATACGTGAAATTTCATGCTCATTCCGAAAATGTATGATTTCTATAGGCTCAGATAAGTCAGATATAGGATTTAGCCGGAAAACAGTGTTTAAGGTAGAAGATCCAATTTTATGAGATTTTTTATTTTTCATTTTTCGAATTTCAAATTTTTGTCCTCCAACGAATTTTGACGTGCTGATTCCGAATCTTTGAACGAAAATGTCGAAAACTCATCAGAAATATTTTTGGCGCTAAAAAATCCATTTGAAAACTGATTCAGAGCTGACCAACTCGAGAACGGTTAGAGATAGACCAATTCTGCGAACGCCAATCGATTCAGAGTGGCCGAATTAGTATATACTGAGAATTTGAACGGAATAAATCGACGGACATAAAAGTCGAGTATATTATTTATTTACCATACATAATTTTTTGCACTTTTTTATTTTTAATTTTTTTAATTTCAAATATTTTTCTCTTACGTATATTGAAGTGCTGATTCCGAATCTTTGAACGAAAATGTCGAAAACTCATCAGAAATATTTTTGGCGCCAAAAAAACCATTTGAAAACTGATTCAGAGCTGACCAACTCGAGAACGGTTAGAGATAGAACAATTCTGCGAACGCCAATCGATTCAGAATGGCCGAATTAGTATATACTGAGAATTTTAACGGAAAAAATCGACGGACATAAAAGTCGAGTATATTATTTATTTACCATACATAATTTTTTGCACTTTTTTATTTTTAATTTTTTTAATTTCAAATATTTTTCCTCTAACGTATTTTGAAGTGCTGATTCCGAATCTTTGAACGAAAATGTCGAAAACTCATCAGAAATATTTTTGGCGCCAAAAAAACCATTTGAAAACTGATTCAGAGCTGACCAATTCGAGAACGGTTAGAGATAGAACAATTCTGCGAACGCCAATCGATTCAGAATGGCCGAATTAGTATATACTGAGAATTTGAACGGAAAAAATCGACGGACATAAAAGTCGAGTATATTATTTATTTACCATACATAATTTTTTGCACTTTTTTATTTTTAATTTTTTTAATTTCAAATATTTTTCCTCTAACGTATTTTGAAGTGCTGATTCCGAATCTTTGAACGAAAATGTCGAAAACTCATCAGAAATATTTTTGGCGCCAAAAAAACCATTTGAAAACTGATTCAGAGCTGACCAACTCGAGAACGGTTAGAGACAGACCAATTCTGCGAACGCCAATCGATTCAGAATGGCCAGATCAGTATATATTGTGAATATCGAGTAAATGGAAAAATTAAAAATTACTCGAAAAAAGTTGAAAGGGGGTTACCCCTAAAAATCATGAAAAATACTAAGTCGTCACATCGATTTGGAATTTGCACTATATACGTGAAATTTCATGCTCATTCCGAAAATGTATGATTTCTATAGGCTCAGATAAGTCAGATATAAGATTTAGCCGGAAAAGCGTGTTTAAGGTAGAAGATCCAATTTTATGAGATTTTTTATTTTTCATTTTTCGAATTTCAAATTTTTGTCCTCCAACGAATTTTGACGTGCTGATTCCGAATCTTTGAACGAAAATGTCGAAAACTCATCAGAAATATTTTTGGCGCCAAAAAAACCATTTGAAAACTGATTCAGAGCTGACCAACTCGAGAACGGTTAGAGACAGACCAATTCTGCGAACGCCAATCGATTCAGAATGACCAGATCAGTATATATTGTGAATATCGAGTAAATGGAAAAATTAAAAATTACTCGAAAAAAGTTGAAAGGGGGTTACCCCTAAAAATCATGAAAAATACTAAGTCGTCACATCGATTTGGAATTTGCACTATATACGTGAAATTTCATGCTCATTCCGAAAATGTATGATTTCTATAGGCTCAGATAAGTCAGATATAGGATTTAGCCGGAAAACAGTGTTTAAGGTAGAAGATCCAATTTTATGAGATTTTTTATTTTTCATTTTTCGAATTTCAAATTTTTGTCCTCCAACGAATTTTGACGTGCTGATTCCGAATCTTTGAACGAAAATGTCGAAAACTCATCAGAAATATTTTTGGCGCCAAAAAATCCATTTGAAAACTGATTCAGAGCTGACCAACTCGAGAACGGTTAGAGATAGACCAATTCTGCGAACGCCAATCGATTCAGAGTGGCCGAATTAGTATATACTGAGAATTTGAACGGAATAAATCGACGGACATAAAAGTCGAGTATATTATTTATTTACCATACATAATTTTTTGCACTTTTTTATTTTTAATTTTTTTAATTTCAAATATTTTTCTCTTACGTATATTGAAGTGCTGATTCCGAATCTTTGAACGAAAATGTCGAAAACTCATCAGAAATATTTTTGGCGCCAAAAAAACCATTTGAAAACTGATTCAGAGCTGACCAACTCGAGAACGGTTAGAGATAGAACAATTCTGCGAACGCCAATCGATTCAGAATGGCCGAATTAGTATATACTGAGAATTTTAACGGAAAAAATCGACGGACATAAAAGTCGAGTATATTATTTATTTACCATACATAATTTTTTGCACTTTTTTATTTTTAATT